>VUYV01000132.1:1807225-1890408 GCA_008711295.1 Anarhynchus alexandrinus
ATTCTATGATTCTATGATTTACCGTTCAAGTCTGCAAGATTAGTCAAAGCAGCAAGAAATTTGTAAATTGAGTCAAGAATGCTAATTAAGGCATCTTAAATACTGAAAGAACTTGATCGTTCAGCAACACTGGAGAGGTTTGACCAGTGTTCATGTCTTTTCTAGTAAATATGCAGTAGGCTTAGGGCTAGATGCAGGCTGCTTGACTTAGGTGCCCAACTGTAAAAACCCAGACCAAAGAAGTGTCCAAACTTGCTTGCTGAGAGCTGAGCTGAGCTGTCTTCCGGCTGCTGCGATAAGGCGGTGGCTGCTGGCCAAATCTCCTCCTCTGGGACAGAGCGGCTGAGCAGGAGGGCTGGCAGACAGAGGACGGAGCTCTGCCCTCACGGGTCAACTAACAGCGCAAGGACAGCAGGAGGAAAATGCTTCCAGTGGAGCAGGGGCTTGGGAAACTGGTGCTCCTGCTTTGTGCAGGTGTAAGGACCCAGGAAAGCACTCAGATTCCCTATAGAGGAATGGGGTGTTCTTGCCATCTTCATGGCTGTGAAATCAGACTCTGGATGATTTTTTTTTTTTCTGAGTCTGCCTGGCTGCAACTGCCTTTTCTCCCTACCCACATGCAGGTTTCTTTCCAAAGTGGTTCCTTTCATCAGCTGAAAGTTTGTAGAGGAGGTTCTGAGATATAAAATCTTGTGATGCTTTAAAATGATTTCAAAGTCTCCCAGTCTGATATACCCAGTGAATGATCTTTCTTCTCTGGAAGTGTATCTGAGATGCTGTTAGTCCTTCAGGGTTTATATATTAATGTGATCTCCAAAGAGGCAAGGAATCAGGATTGTCAAAATGGTCTTGCACTTGTTTTGTGACATCAGGTAGACAAGTTTCTGCCTGGTCCAAGTCAAGCTAACCCTTAAAGGTAATGCCATGTATTTGAAGGAGTTCTTTTTAGTGCTGGTTAACATCAGAGAAAAATAAAAACCAGGGGTCTGAGTTTTGCAGTACCCCTGTGAAAGGGAGGTTTCTGCAAATACTGAGACACCTGCTGAAACCTTTCTAGATATTTCCTGTTCAAGCACTGGGCACATATTATTTCTTCTGAGCATGAATTCTTTTGCCAAAGGATGCAAGTGGTCTGTCCACCAAAAAGACATAAATAGCACTTGGGAAGCACAGAAATATCAAAATATTTCCCATTTAATAGCTGTTCTTTTCTCAAGCACAATAATTTAGGAGTAAAGAGAGGAAAAAACCCAAGAGACTTCTTGGCTGAGGCTATTATCGAGATTTAAAATTATAATAACGGGAATCTATTTTTAATAAACTGCTACTGTAATGTTTATTGCAGTTAAGAATAATTGTTATGATAACTCAATTTGTGATATATATTATTAAAACAGAAAAGAGAAACATTATTACAAAACTTTTTCAACCTCTACAATTATATTCCACTTTTTTACATTACAGACTCTTTGATGGCACAATGAGAGGTAGGAAGAGAGTATATTTCTTTCCAGTTTCTGTCCACCAACTTTCTGAATGGGAGAGTTGAATGACAACTTTGGAGGATGAAGGCCTGACTCACCTGTCAACCTCCCAGGTAAAGTCTGGGTAACAATTGTTGAAATTTCTGAATGAAAAATATGAAAAAGTGCCTCAGTTTTGATCTGGAAGGACCTAGTATACCGTTGAGATGATTTCCCAGTATGCCTATTCCTTGAGGACCTGTTCTTGCTAACCAAACTTCTAGTTAGTGGCAACTGTGGGGAGGAGAACAATAATCATAATCCCAAACTTCTGGGAATTTTGATGCTGAGAAAGACACAATGCTAACAATATATTGACATCATTTTTACACCATGAAGAATATTAACACAGCACAGAGGTTAGGAATTGAAGACACACTTTTCTAAAGGTTGTGATTTATCCCACGTGTTTAAAATCCTGCTGTGCTATCTCTACTGCTACAATTTTCGCTTTTAATGTGCTGCCTGGGACACATGACTATTCTAATGGCTTACTGAGAAATGTCACCATCTGCAGTGGGTCAGCTTCAAGGCCTGGGCAGATTAAATCTGCCAGCTCCGTGAAGTCCACAAAAAAACATGTGCAGGTCTGCATCCATCCATTCATTTTTCAGAAGCTATGCAGAAGCTGTTGTTAAGCAGCAATTTCAGTTTTCTTGGTGGTTTACAATGTGTTATTATAAGAGGAAAAATAATGATGTTATTGTTGATACTGAAGCAAAACCTGCAAATAATTGCATCTTTTTCCAAAAATCTGTCTATGGAGTTGTAAGGATCAGAACGCAAAGATGCATAAGACACTGACTGTAGGAATGAATTAAAAAGTTTTACTTCCCTGTTCCATTTCCTGTAGCTATGACTTTTGAAAAGTTTAAGAAAAATGCAACTTCTAAAATATTTTTTATTGAAGACTTTTTAATAACACCTTCTCTATATACTTGAAACTTTTGGCCTGGTGTCAAGACGATGATGCAGAAAACATCTTCTAGTTGTACAGACAACTAGAAGTAGGCTCATGGCTAAGAAAGCTGATTGTTAGTCAAGGATCGCCTCCTCCAAGCTCAATGAGCAGAAACTCAGACAAAAATGCCAGGGGGCCTGCATGGATGAACAAGGAGGTGCTGGCAAAACTCAAACACAAAAAGGGAGTATGCAGAGGGTGGAAGCAGGCACAGGTAACCTGCAGGAAATGCAGAGACAGAATCTAAACATGCAGAAATGTAGTTAGGAAAGTCAAAACCCAGCTAGAGTTGAATCTCGCCAGGGATGTCAAAGACAACAAGAAAGGCTTCTGTAAGTATATAGGTGACAAGAGGAAGGCCAAGGAAAATGTGACCCTGCTGCTGAATGAAGCGGGGAACCTGGTGACACAGGACATGGAAAAAGTTGAGATACTGAAAGCCTTATTTGCCTCAGTCTTTACTAGCAAGACCAGCTTTCAGGAATCCCAGGTCCAAGAGATTAGTGGAAGAGTCTGGAGCAAAGAAGACTTACCCTTGGTGGACAAGATTCAGGTCAGGGAATACTTAAGCAAACTGGACATATGTAAATCCATGGGCCTTGATGGGATGCACCTGCAAGTACTGAGGGAACAGGCAGATGTCATTGTGAGGCCACTCTCAATAATGTCTGATTGATTGTGGTGGTTGGGAGAAGTGCCTGAAGACTGGAAGAAAGCATATGTCACTCCTATCTTCAAGAAGGAAAAGAAGGAGGACCCAGGAACCTACAGGCCACTCAGCCTCATCTCCATCCCTAGGAAGGTGATGGAGCAGCTAATGCTGGAAACTGTTTCCAGGTACATGAAGAACAAGAAGGTGATCAGGAGCAGTCAGCATGGATTCACCAAGGTGAAGTCATGCTTGACCAACCTGATAACCTTCTGTGATGAAATGATTGGCTTGGTAGATGAGTGGAAGTCAGTGGATATTGTCTACTTTGACTTTAGTAAGTCTTTCAATGCCATCTGTCTTAAGATCCTCATAGAGAAGCTGGTGAATTATGGACTGGATGAGCAGACAGTGAGATGGATTGAAAACTGGCTGAACAGCTGGATCTAGGGGATGGTGATCAGTGGAACAATGTCTAGTTGGAGGCCAGTAACTAGCGGTGTACCCCAACGGTCAATACTGGGTCAAATCCTATTTAACATCTTCATTAACGACCTGTATGTTGGGGCAGAGCATACCCTCAGCAAGTTTACTGATGATGCAAAACTGGGAGGAGTGGCTGATACACGAGAGGATTGTGCTGCCATCCAGAGGGACCTTGACAGGCTGGAGAAATGGGCCAACACAAACCTCATGCAGATCAACAAGGGGAAGTGCAAAATCCTGCACTTGTGAAGGAACAACCCCATGCACCAGTACATGCTGGGGGCCACCCAGCTTCAAAGCAGCTTTGCAGAAAAGGCCCTGGGTGTCCTGGTGGATAGCAAGCTGAACATGAAGCAGCTGTGTGCCATTATGACAAAGAAGGCCAGCTGTAACCTGGGTTGCAATAGGATTGTTGCCAGCAGGTCAAGGGAGGTGATGCTTCCCTCAGCATTGGTGAGGCCACACCTGGAGTGCTGTGTCCAGCTCTGGGCTCACCAGTATAAGAGAGATGTGGAGCTACTGGAGAGAGTCCAGCTAAGGGCCACAAAGATGATTAAGGGAATGGAGCATCTCTCCCATGAGGCAAGGCTGAGAGAGCTGGGACTATTCAGCCTGGAGAAAAGAAGTCTCAGGGGGGATCTCATCAATGTGCATAAATACTTGAAGGGAGGTTGCAAAGAGGATGGAGCCAGACTTATCTCAGTGGTGCCCAGTGACAGGACCAGAAGTAATGGGCAAAAAATGAAATACAGGAGGCTCTGTGTGAACATGAGGAAACATTTATTTACTGTGAGGTTGACTGAGCACTGGCACCCAGAGAGGTTTTGTAGTTTCCATCCTTGTAGATACTCAAAACCCAACTGGACACAGTTCTGGAAAACCTACCATAGGTGGCCCTGCTTGAGCAGGGGAGTTAGACAAGATGACCTCTTGAGGTCCCTTCCAACCTCAAACATTCTGTGATTCTGTGATGCAATAACTTCAACTGAAATGTGGAGATGTGTACTACAGCACAATACATTTGACAGTCTGAATTATAAAAGAATAACCATATCAAATATCCAGATCATTCTGAAGTTCTGGTGCATGTCTCTGATTCAGTATGCCAAAATCACTTTTTTTCCTTATTTACTATTTACTGTGACATTAAGTATAATTGCTCTATTTTCTTTATAAAATTATTGTTATCATTTCATGGCAAAATCCTTGCATTTTTAGCTCCCATGTCTGAGCCGATTTCATGAAACTGAGTCTTGTTTCTGTAAACTAAATGTCAGGAAAAAGGTCTAGAAATCCAGAAGTCAGAAACAGTTTTGACTGCTGACCGGAGTGTGTATCTGTAGCACCAGCTGACTGCAAGGGTAAAGGTGTATTAGAAGACTTAAAGTGGGTTTAGAATATGAGGCAATCAACTATCAATCAACTAATCGCAGAGTTAGAGTTGTACGTAATGTGTAGAAATTCAAATGGTTTGATTCAGTTGCTGAGAACGTCACAGCAGGGTGGTCAGGCCCCAGAATACAAATCATCATTGAAACTTGATGACCCATTTTTCTCCTCCAACAAAAAGTCATTCAGGTTCCCTACTCCTAATCATTAACTAGTTCAGTTTGGAGCAACCTCAGGTCTCAAACACTGCCTATTGGAAAAAACAGATGGTTTGATCAGCAAGCTTGACTATATAAGTTCAAAAAACTCCTATGAGACGCCCAGGAAAAGCAAAGGAACAATCAGTGACATGAGTTGGGATGCCCTCAGAAACTCGCAGGAAGGGCTTCTGAAGCCAAGCCTCAGGTGGTCTAGCATTTTGCTTGCTCATACCAAACACTTATGGTAGCAACAAGCTAAGAAGTATGTGCTGTAGTAGCTCAGTTATGGCTGAAAAAGTCCTCACCAATAAACTTCCTTGTTACCTTTCTTGAGTACGGTTGCAGCCTTGCCATTGGGTAGGTAAGTTTCAAAATGTCCCATTTATCAAAATAACTCTTGGCTACAATCTTTCTCAGACTGTCTTATAATTGTTGGGGATTATTTTGAAAAACAAATACTACTTATTGCAGACTGCTAAACCTTTACTGCAACCATAAAAGTTGCAGCAGGTAGCATTACAGGCAGTTTGAAAAGTGACATCAGAAATTAGGAAGAAGGAGGAATAAGTTATTGAAAGTGACGTTGTACAAGAAAGAGATTGAGTTGGGGGAGAAGAAAAGCAAAGCTCCATGAAAACAGGTAAAAGTTATCTTGAAAGAAAAGACTGACTCCAAGGAAGAATAAAGATGTGCTAAAGAAGCACAGTCACTGTTTCATCTCAGGTGTTCTCATCTACTTAATCTAAATACCTGAACTATTGTATTTCTTCTCTATGTTCCCAAATGTAGAGTTACTTAGATTCATTATATTTGAATTATTAATTACTTCCACAGAATTTCTGAAGTGATAGGTGAAAAAAGAAAGATGCCCCATAAGTCTTTCCTCACTTATTTGAACACTAAAGATATTGGTCAGTCTGCTACTACTGAAAATTCTTTCTGCTGATATGTTTTGTTTAAAGCCCTTCATAAAGTAACCTTTAATAGCACATCATTCAATATTTATGGTCCAACATTCAAGTTGCTCCACTGGAATATTCAATTTCTTTCAAGGTACTGAAGCTGATTATTAATTTCATAATACATTTAATTTCCTTACTGCAAAGGAACTCTAGAGCCAATCAAGAAAAGCAGGTACAAATTCAAGCCATTTAAACTAACAGAGCTAAAGGTGGCTGCAAGTCTGTAATTCACTAGAGGGGCTTTGATGATGTTCCAACCCTGGAAGCTTTTAACTCAAACACAGGGACCAAATGTTGGTGCTGTACACCCTCAAGAAAATCAGCTTTATATGGAATATATTAGAATATTTCCAAATACTAAATACGCATAAATAATGTATTTGGAACATGAAAGGAAGAGAGTAAGCTATTCGTTAAAGAAATGATAAAAATGTTTGTTGACTGACTGGAAGGAGAGGTCTTCAATTTTGCCTTAGCTGTGAATGCAGATGCTTCCCTTTAGCAGAGCAAGTACAAATATTTATCTTGCTTTATTCCAAGCTAGAAATGAAAATTATTTCTATCTTTATCTATTTCTACAGCTCCTGGGTTTGTGGTTCTACTCTGTGACTACACAGAAATCAGTCATTTCTCTCACAATTTTATTTCCTACTTACTTTCCCTCTTATCTATCTGTATGATACACTAATTTCCTGCCTTGTCTATTTTAAATTCATACCTTCTGTTTGGTCTTACTCTTCCCATGTTCTTCCCTTAACTTTCTTTTGCAAAATTCTTTATGCTATTTTTTCAGTGTCAGGTCCTGCTTTTGAATGACCTTCCTGATACCACTGGCTATTTTCCATTTCTCTGTCGTCACAACAACTGCTTTTCTATTTGTGGTGTATATTAAGCAAAAGACTATAGTTTATTCATCACTCTTTTTTACATATATGAGCGCTACTGATTACCTTCTGTGTATCTAAGTAGCCCCACCCACACTGGCAAATTTATATACTGACTAAACATAAAATAAAATAAAATAAAATAGATCATGTTTTCACAAAAAGCACACAAATATAACTGTGCCCTTTTTCCATTTGAATCCTCCTCCATGATGTCACATCATGTATTCTGTAACAAAGGCTGACAAATCTTCTGAGAATATTTTATCATGTATTTGATCTCAGAGTATCACAAATAATCTACCTACGCTATTATGCACTAGGGTATCACTAGAAACAAAATTCTTTGTGAACTGGAAATCTGATTGAGCCCAATAGACGGATATCCCTCAGGCACCTTCAGTCAGTAAAAAGTTGGAGTGGGTTTAAATTTGTCTGAAGGTAGAAGGCTCCATATCCCTTGAGCTATTGCACTGTCTTTATTTTCTCCTTTTTTAATTCTCCCTCCTTCATATAATCCTAGTTTGATATTAGGAGATGTCAAAGAGAGAGTATAACAGCTCAAGAACATCACCGAAGGGTTATTACATCTTTGATGAGCTACAAGGCAGAAGGGATAGTACATCTTTTACAATCTGTCTTTATGAACTGGTCTGACGGCAAACCTTTGCTCTCAAGCACAAAGTATTGCTGTAAGACACACTTTATTAGTGGGTGGTTTGAGTTGGAGATGGGCATATGTACCCCATATGGCCTTATTTATCCCAGAAGGGTCTGATGCAGCCTGATGGCTGCAGCTGCAGAGGAACAGATTTGATGGCCTAGATAGTCCCTGTCTGTTCCTAGATTTCCAAGTTCCTCATTTTTCTGTATATGGGAGAATATACTCAAATGCTATATTAGCTGGGATAAAAAGCAATTATCTCTGTAAGTAGTTATAGGATATATTGTGCACCTTCTTTCTTCCTTGTGGTATGCCCTCTCCTGTTACCCAGCCTAGGCATGGGGTGAAATGCTAACCCCAAGGTCCAAATGGTTACCTCTAATGTCTCACCTGGCCGATGTGCCTTTGGAACTGCCATGTTCATCACTCGCCCTCCATCCTGAGGTTTGGGGGGGGATGCGGTAAACCTGCAAATCCCCGACTCTGACGGCGTGCTTGAGGTCAGACTGTCTGTGTAGTCATTAGTCCCTGCCGTGAGCTGCTCCGACGATGTGTCTGATATGAAGCATTCTGTAATGGTGAACTTGGCATGTCTCAGCTGCTCTTCCATTTTTGCGTGCTCATATGCCCTCGCTAGCTCTTCGTATGTGGAGGAGGCACTTTCTGTGGAGACCATGCTGCTTCTTGCTCGATCTAAACATCAGAAATATAAATAATGGGAGAAAAAAAAAAAACATCTGCACACTCCTTTTCAGAAGAAATTCTTAATAAAATGCAGAGCCCTTCAAATTATCAAGGTGATTTAAATGAGTCTGCTTCACTTTAAATGTCTGCACAATTTTTAGTTTAGTCAGTTACTTGATAATTACACATAATCTAAACTCAAGTCTTATTCTTCTAGCAGCATTTTGTGGCTTACAATTAAATTTGTGGTTTAGAAGAAGTAACCTTTAATACATGAAAAGGATAACTTTTTTTTTCCAAAAAATAATTTCTCTAAAAGTTAAATGCCTTAAAAATACTAGAGACACACAAAACAGATTTAGCAAAATGAGGAACAGCTTCTTTACATTATCTTTTTAATGCAATTCGGAAATAATTGTGTGAGGTGATGTCTAGGCGACAAAGGATAATCTTTCTGTACCTGTTACAATCTTTCTTGGTTTTTTTTTNTTTTTTTAAGAAAGCCCCAAGGGGAAAGGTCAAATATAAAGGCAACGTCTGTCAGGCATTGTCTCTGACTGTCTCAGACACAGGTAAAATACTAAGTCATTTCATATGGAACAAAGGTCTTAAAAAAGCAACATTGTTTGGTAGCTACCAGCCTGCAGTCATTCAGGTGCTTTTTTCAATGCTTCTGAAGTTAATGGGGGCTTCCTATTTGACACACAGGCTATTATGACATACAAGGTCTTCTTTTCTGCTGATGAGTTTCTGAGAATATCAATATTTCTTAAACAAGCACTATTATTGAAGATGTAAATGGCTACTGATACATTAAAAAGCATTCTGGAAATGCAGTGCTTATTTCTGCGGGGACAAATCGCTGCTCCGTTGCACCCATCGTGCTTCTACTTCAGTGGGCTGGAAGAGCAGAGGACTTTCAGAAGTTCCTTGGGCAGGAGTCATGTTTCATCACAAGATCTGTACAATTTCAGATATTGTTGGTGATGCTCAATAAACAGGCACGCTGTAATAGCTAATTCATAAAAATGGGATTCCTATAGCAGCCAGAGGCAACTGTGTTGTTATTGCAAATCTTTATCTTTTTTATTGTGTGCTAGGATCCTTGCATCAGTTTTCATTGTGCACAAAGAACAACACTCCTGCCACTTGTAAATAGAACCATGCATTACTTAAAATGACAAGTACTTCTACAATATGCTGGAACTTGCTTAAGATTTTGAGCAGACCAGAACTTAAACAAGTGTTTTGTGTTTTTTTGTTTTGTTTTGTTTTGTTTTTTTTTCCCCACAGGAAATATCATTATTTTTTTTACATTTGATTTGTAAATCAGACCAAAATTATTTCTTTCCAAATTTCTGATCAGCTGGAAACTCCTGGAAGACTGCAGTTGCACATAGAACACTGCCATAAAGCAGCGTCTGTAAATAAGATTGGTCATGCGAAGGTCCCAGTTTGGTCCATGAAGGTCAAGACCTGCAGCTTCCCATAGCCCATGCCCTGGGGAGACTATTCCGGGAAGAATCTGCTTGAACACCTAGTTGTTCATCATGAAAGCTCATCTAAGCCCAGGGTGAACTTCATGAAGCCTAGATTCATCGGAAAATTTCTAATGGCCTCTAGTAAGAACATTTGAAGTTAGTTACAGCTATGAACTGCTGCAATACATTTCTCCGAAACCTCAAAGCTACTACTTTGTAAACCTGGAATAGTTTTGATAAGAAGTGCTAAATTCTGCCATATATCAACTGCATCAACTAGATTCAGAAATCTGAACTCCATATTGGAAAAGTGATCAAATGTGCACATTGGTTCAATTGGTTCTTGAACACATAATTTGGATACATTTATTATAATGTCTATTTGGAAATTTTAAACTTCTGAAGTACTCAAATTAAACTGACCCTATTCTTTCCCCAGAAACCAAGTGGCATAATAGAGGTACATTTTGGCACAAGAAAACCTTTCTTGAGCATGATCTAAAACTTGGTTTCCCTTACATAAATCACTGTGTGTTCAAGGGCAGACAGAGAGTAGGAAAGTAGCCATGTTAAAACATAGATTATGTAGTCTGGTTACAAAATTGCATGTAGACTGTCTATTAAACCACACCGGAAATTGAATTCTCTGCCTTTTGCAGAAAATAAATTTTGGAAAATATCCTTGGGTAACAAAATGTTGGAACACATGCAAGTGAACCTTAAATCTGGAATGTCTACAAAAAGGGTTTCTGTGATAACATTTTCTCTTAATATATGTATCTGTATAGCTATTAAAGTTAATCCTTAAATTCTTAAGATAATTCTACCCAAAGAAATCAGGATGAAGTTTGTCAGCTGGGTAGAGGTATCTATTGAGAGCTGTTACCCTATGGAGACAACAGAGGGGCCTGTAAGCTTAAGAGGATGAACTGTGACAAGATGAAAACTCCAACCCCAACCTATAAATTACTGGATGTAAGGGAAGTCAGGTGCCTGTTCTTATAAAGACAATAAAAAAAAGTCATACAGGTTTTCATGCTGAAAGACCAGTTACATCTACTGCTTTGTAGCTTTAACATGTAGTTTTTTCATGTGACAAACATTTTCCCCTAAAACCAGGATAGAAAGTAGGCAGTTCCTTCTGAGGAGGCCACAGTAAGCCTGGATTCACTTCTGTCAAGCATTCCTTTGAATAGTATTCTACCTTTCGTCATATTTAACCTTTGTTAGATTTGCTTCGTGACTATTCTTCTGCTTAATCATTTACTCATTTATTTTCCTTTTTTTGTCACTTGTTCAGTGTAGGGCAGAGAAGAAAGCCTTTCTTTTTTTTTTTATTTTCAGTTACAATTGCATTTATAATGTGAAGACATCAAGGAAAGATGAAGACTGCAGGCAGAAAATGTATTCAGTGTCGCCCCACTTATCATCTAGAGGAATAAATCCCATGCTGTTTCTTGGGAAAGTCAGAGCTGGCTGCTGCAATTCCACATTTTTCCCTCTCATTTTTTCTGCTTAGAATAAACCCTATGAACATATTAGGTGCATGGGAAAAGGAAAATACTAACCTCAATGTAGCTCAAACCTTAAAACCATTCCACCTATGACTTAGGCATATTCTTGGTTGCTAATACTGCCCCTTCCTGGTCAATGCCATTTCATGCAGCAAATTCCCCTACTTTTCCCTTCAGATACAGGAACTACAGTGCTTCAGCTACAGGAAAAATTACCACCATATCTTTTAAAGGACTCGACTATGCATGTGTGGCATGAAAAACCACAGGCACAATATTTGTTATCATTAGCACTATATGCATTTGTGGCACACCCCTTATAAATAGCCTGCAGAAAAACACCCTAGCAAGGAAAAAATAATGACACCTAAGCACCAAAAGAAGTACTTCAAGGACCAAGAAGGTTACTGCAGCTACTGCCGTCCCATTTTCAGAGTGCAGCCCTGCAGAGAACCGCCTACCTGTGTCCTGTGAGGGGCTGACGCTGTAGCTGTCGCTTTCCTTGTCCACCGACCCTGCTGGCCTGGGGGTGGGCAGCCTCCAGTCTGTGGTGAGGGTATGAGCTGATATGGTAGGGTGAGGTCTGTTGAGGGTCCACTGACTAGCGTAGCGGTTGCGAGCTGTGGGTCCTGTTTTGGCACTCCTCCTTGTGGTAGGATCTGTGATGGATAACAGAGAGGGTCTTTGCCACTAGGCTCTTGAATTGATAAGGAAACAAGCTCCATCAGAAGGGGATGGCCACTGAAATCATACTGGTTGAAAAAAAAACCCAAACCCCAAAACATTCTTTGTGGGGGAAAAATTGAACAATGAAAGTGGTGTTCATTACCAGACTGCTAACAGTTTTTTGAAACACCGTCTCCTAATGAAACCATACATTTTAAAAAGGGTGCAACTGAAGAGCTCAGAGCCCGACCAATCTCCCGTTGACACACTCATTATCCCTTTACTCCAACATAAGCAGTTCTTCAGTACCAAAAGCACTTTGAGATGTGAAAGAGCACAAGGCCAGTAGATCTGGTCAGGATTTCACACCCCATCTCAAGCGAAGTCTAAGGTAAATTATCAGCATAGATGTGCCCTGAGAAACAACCTACACTAGGTACCTGCTCTCAGTTTGTAAAAACATGTGCTCAGAAATGTGGTGATATAATTTTCTACTCTGGACATTTTACTAATACTTTTACTATATTACGATATTAATCAGCTAAATATTCCCTGTTGCTTTTAACAAGTAGCCAAGATATAAAACATAACCTGTAATAGCGCTGTCAGAGTTTCACTAGGAACCGGTTCATAAAGATTTGACTGTTTTAAAAATTTAGTAAAGAAATACAATATCTTAATTTTTAAAAATCATCTGCTATTTGTTTAAGGTCAGCAATGTTTTATTTTTTATTGTCCTAGAGATGATATGGTGACCAAGGAAGTAAAAGAGAATTATCTGCCAAAACTGACCTCATTAATTTTGTTAATAAATTGTTCTTCTGTAAAAGTGAGGCTTGTACTCCCTAACAAAGCAAGTAGAATAGAAAAATCATTATGTGGCAAACAGAAAGTGACTAAATCAGCACTGAAGGATTTCTCTTGGAAGCTTCTGAAAGGATATTACTAACAATAGAAAGAAAGGGTATTAGAAATGAAAAATTCAAATCTATTCAAATGTTCTTTGACATTCAAATGGTGAAGTTGTCAGTCTTTGAGGTAAGACACTTTAGCAGATGCAATTTAAAGAAAAAAACAATACCCAGATAATGACTCTGAGCGTTGCTTCTGCCTAAGCCTCCCCAGTAAGAATTTTTATTCTGCTGCTTCAAAGAAGCAAGGTATTTATTTACAAATACCAGCTATGGTCTGATCTCCTATTTCACATCTTCCCCCTACAGCAGTGGAAAAATATGAACCCGGTGCCATTGATAATTGATCCTCCCGGTAGTGCAACACATAGCTGCCTCACATGGCTAACATCCAAACCCGCACTTGGCACGACGTGACCAGCCTGTCAGTATAAACCAGTGCTTGTACCCGCTGTGGAAAGTTGGCACGTGGCTGTCATGTAGCCAGAAGAGAGCCTTGTGCCTCCTTTGAGGGAAGACGTGAAGGACAGAAGAAGAGTGCTGGTGGGAAACCTGTCGACACGGTGCTGGGTCTGGAGAAGAGAAGGGTCGGGGGGATCTCATCAACATATATAAATACCTAAAGGGAAGGTGCAAAGAGGATGGAGCCAGGCTCTTCTCAGTAGTGCCCAGTGACAGGACCAGAGACAATGGCCACAAGGTGAAACGCGGGAGCTTCCCTCAACATCAGGAAACACTTTACTGTGAGGGTGACTGAGCACTGACACAGCTTGCCCAGAGAGGTGGTGGAGTAACCATCCTTGGAGATATTAAAAAGTCATCTGGGTATGCAGCTCTAGGTAACCTTGCTTTAAGAAGGGTCAGACTAGCCAGGGTCCAGAGGTCCCGTCCAACCTCAACTGTTTTCTGATCCTGTGACTCAGTAGGCTTTCATCAGCAATTTGAAGGAGGCGGGAGAGCCTGCTGCCAGCACGCAGGAGGTCAGTGCTCGTCCTGCTGAGCATGTGCTGAGCAGTAGCTCTGCACCAGCTGTGCTGCGCCTGCATAAGGGACTTTGTAGCACGGACGCAGCAAGCTCCAGAGCTGCCTGCGTGATGGAAAACAGCGCACATCTGGTGCCCCGGTTGTTAAGCCAGTTCTGCTGTCATATGCTGAAACAGAACTGTAGATAACTGAGGTGAGCAAGGCAAAGGAGCATAGCTCTTCTATAAATAACTACAAAAGAACTAGAGAACAACTTAAAAAGTGCTGTAAGAGAATATTTGCCAATCAGTGAGTGTGAGTACGCTCAGATGAGAGGATCCACAACCTCTGAGCCACCCACCTGGGCATTGCTCACCTCTTCACAGAGAGAGCTGTGGTTTTAGACAAAATCTCATAGCCCAGCCTCCATCAAAGCTATAGTACTGTCTTAAATCCAGAGAACACTACCAAAAAGTCTTTGACTTAGTCCTGTCCACTGCTGCAGTTAGATCTTTACTGCATAATAAAAGTGATGGTGGATTTCTATTTCCAAAGCTGAGCTGAATAGAGATCATACTCTTATACATGGGTTAAGTCCAAGTTTAATTTGAAGGAATTCTCTCCCTGACTTCAGGAATCGAGCACATAACTTCACACAAAAAAAGGATTAAGTATGGAAGGTGCTGGTGCTATAAAATGGTGTGGTATGATACAGGCATGCAATTTTGCAGTGAAGCCTCTTTCCTTATTAGAAAAGAAAGGGTCCATTGTTTACTCAGATGCTCTTGATCTGCCAACATGATAAAAATTATATGATGATATTTTTCACTCTTAGTGAGCAGGCTAGACAGCAAGTACATGAACTAAAGGAGCAAGACAAGAGTGGTAGCAGAAAGAAAACAAATATTGTATCTTGACTCTTCTATTTCAAATGCCATGACTCTCTATAGATGAAAAATGGTGGTACTAATCTAGTCCTCAACCATATTTTAAAACTGTCAGAGGTAGAAAAGCATCAAGGTCAGGACTAGAAAAGTGATCATTCATAAAGACTGGGGTGAAAATGGAGATGAAATGAAAATTTTTCAAATAATTTGCACTCTAGCAACTGAGATTTCAGCATTTATGTTCACCGAACTCACCAAGTAAACAAATTCTGAAACGGTCAGGGGATAGAAATAATCCAAGAGATTTTAGAAGTTGCACACTGCTAATGAACTACATTTTGGTAATATTCTGAACTCATAAGTATTCCTTCAATCTAGTGATTTTCTTTTGCATTTACATAGATATGGAACACATTAATGAGAGAAATAAGAAGAATGAATTTTAGCAGTATATTAATTTATGATAGTATTTTAATCACTATAAGAATAACTTAGCATGAATATATCTGGGAAAAGTAATTTACCATCATTACTAAAACTGGAAATACAACTTTCTCAGAAAAGCAATAACGAGAAATGTATTTCTTGCCTGATGGAGAGGTAAGGAGGGAAGATGCATTTTGAAATACAATAAAGATTGATCACCGAGAAAAAAATATATTAGACACTAAAAACCATTAAGCTAATTTACCCAATAAATTCTAGAAATTAAAATCTAGCATGCATTTGGTTTAATGAAACCCAGGTATGAATTATTTCAAATTACACCTACATTTCAGAGGCATATGCAATTTTTACCATATTGAATCACTAAAAGAAATTGTATAAGAAGTGTTCTCTGCTGACCTAAATAGATTTCTCTCAACTTTCAGACTGAAGAAAAAACCCCATGAGGATGCAAATGCAGGAGCACAGTATTAATTTTCTTTTAGCTTTCTCCTCTCCAGATAAAATACTCTCTTATATGCTTACTTGTTCCTGGCCGGGCATCAGAAACATCCACGAGTGGACCTGTAGCCTGTGACACAGACTGGTAATGTACCGTGTGGGTGACAGTCAGCGACTTCTGCTTAGACGTCTCTCCAAAGTCAGCATCAGTGAGCAGAACCGTTGATCTGTCATCTGTAATTAAAAAAAAAAAAAATCAGATAATGAGTAACAAATTTTGGGTTTGCCTTCACAAGAGCTTTACATCAAGTCCCCAGACTTATTTTCAGCTGGGCGTCACCATTGACAGTGGCAACTCCTTCTCTGCAGGGCTGAAAATGGCTTTGAAGTGCATACCACAGCTTGGGAGCCTCTGGGTTTAAACTCAAAGTTCATACAAAACTGAAGAATAAGTGTAATTTTAATCTTTTTCTTTGTGATTTCAACTTAGAGATGGGCAATTGAGACAGACTATTAAACATCCTTCCAAAAAGCTAATTGTGTGTATATATTTTTGACCCTAATTCCTTCTTTCACATCTTTTGAACACTGCCCATTCCCCCTTCATTTTCAGAGAGCTCAGCCAAGCTTTTCAACAACATATTCAATTTATTCATTTTTATAAACATAATTAGTAATGTCTTTGGTGAAATCACCCATGCCTTCCCAAAAGGAGGTCATTAGGTAATGGTGCTAACTAACAGTCTACCAGTCAGCTTTTTCTTCAGAGAGAATATTGCAGAAGGATTGGCCCTGACCCAAGGCTGTTCTTAGGGAGCTGCTTATTTCTAAGCATGTGAGTACCATAGTGAAGACAATGGAAAAGTATTTGCAGGGCAGCTAAGCATCCTTAACACCAGTGTTTTGCTGTTCTAGAAGCTAAGGGTGAAGTCCTACCAGCTCCTTCTGCACCAAACCTCACTACTGTAGTTTGGAAAAAGAAGCTTTAGAGATCTTTATGCAAGTCATATAAGTTTCTCTCAGCATAGTCAGTCTAGCTGACTACGGGCTTTCCTGCAGCTGCAAAGAAAGGTGTGAGGTGAAGCCTGACTGAAAGGGAAGGAATGGAAGAAAAAGGTGAGCATTGGCCTTTACTGCTGTATGTTTCTGCTACCTATCGCTTCCCTATGGCGTAGTATATATTCACCAAATTTCTACACAGACCTTGATCTCTGCAGAAAGTCAGTGCTATACAGCACTTACTTTTTTTTCCCCCCAGTTGTGATTTCTGTATTGTATTTCTTTCACTCCAAAGAGGAACCTGGTCCACTTGATCATGGAAGGTTTAAGAGCAATAAATCTTTCACTGACTTTGTGCTTGCAGAACAACTATTTGCATGCCATCAGACTTTCTTTTGCATTCTTTACAGTCTTTTTATTCATTCATAATAGTAATAAAATCCAGAAGAAGTTCTTGCTATGTTATGTTATATAGCTTTGTAATGTATTTCTAAGGGGACTGGCGGTAGTGGAGTTTCCAAGCATTTCCTAGTCAGCAAAGGTTGATCCACTTCTTCTATGCATTCCTGTTTTTTGTTGTCTTGGGTTTGGTTTTTTGTTTTGTTTTGGGTTTGTTTTTTTTTTTTTTTATTTTGACAAGAGACCATTAAGGCGAACAGTTCTGCACAATCACATAACTAGCATTTTTTACCCAAAGAAGGCCATAAATAGAATGAGCATTATGAAATCAAATTACTCTGTCTCTGGCAAAAGATGAGCGCTTGTTCAGGTTGGGAATAAAGCCTCTTGGCAGTAAACTATGTCAAAGACTGCCAAAGTGCCTGCTTATTCTGAGTGCTTTGTGAAGAGCTGGCTATTACCAAGGGACTGATCACATTGCTACAGTTAAGGCACTAATGGTATTTCTACTATAACCCCCTATTGCTCAGCAACTATAATTCAAAAGTAAAAGCTGTCTTTAGGATGAAGCTTGGCACAAAAGACTGCATCACAGAGGCAAACTTTGTGAAGCTCAAATCAGGATTAAAAAAAGTCTGTATTTCAGGTGAAGCATAGGTCTCCTTTTCAAATCTGCAGCACAAACTGTGAAATGTCCCCTGAGGCCACATCCCCACACCAGACTGGCAGCAAATGTGACAGGGTGCGGGGTTAAAGCAGCTTGTCCCTCCCCAGTGCGGGCATGGACAGGAGATGCAGAGATGCTGCTCCCAGCTTGTAGAGTTTTCCTCTTTGGCCACGCTGTACCTGGGATGGTGTTATGTTCTCAGCCATCACAGGCTGCTTCTACACAGATTTTGACTCAAAAAAGTGAAAAGTCTAACAAGATCAGTCATTCTGGAGGGTCTTGCAGCAGTGTGTACCCATACACTGATGAGATTGGGTTGTATTTTTATTCTGTTGAGATTTCAGATATCTTGTATTTAAATTATTTGGAAAAAAAGCCCAACACTAAACAAATCTGGTTTTCGATGACAGTTCAGCTATGTGCCAGCCACATGAGAAATCTTGCTTTCTGTTGTGTGAAACAGTTTAGATTTTAATTTTACATAGATAAACAAAAACTGAAAACTGATCAAAATGTTGAAATATCATTTACTATGAACAGGTGGATACAATATGCAACGTGTAAGTTTCAGAAGCTGGCTGTTGCAAATCTTTAAATACTGATATTGTAGTTTAAGAACTTCATTTTTTTATAAGTAGGGCCAGTGATGCAACTATTTAGTTAAAGCCAAAAGAGAAATCAAAATGAAAATCATAAAACTGCCAGTCTTCATTTACATTTTCTTCAAGTGGCTCTTTCCCCCAGCTTAATTTTCCTAATGTCCTGCATTATTTTAAATGCTCTACTGAGATTACTTAAAATGGGAAATGATTCAAAGGGGAGAAAAAAATCTGTTCCATTTTCAAATGTGACAAGTTACTTTGTAGTTCTTTTATCCGGATGTGTGCAGTGGGGAAAAGGTGTGGGGTAAAGGAAGTCCACCAAAAGTGCCTGTTACATTAACCAGTGAAAATAAACCCAACAAGAGTTTACCAATGGTCTCCATCGTGTCCCTCTCTTCAATCAGAAGCTGTGCTCTGGGAATGTCTATGTGCATCCTCAGTGTTTGCTGCTGCTTATTAAGTGTATCTGATGTCCTGGTGTTCTTGCTAAAAACAAAAGAGAAGCAAACACATTAACATTCAACCTAAATGAAAAGATACTTGCAAACTTCCTCATTTTAAATCTGTCCAGCTCAAACAAAATATAATATAACCATAATCAGCAAATTACTCATACATCTTATTTTCCTCTCTTCAAAACAAGTACATGATTTTAATTTATTGCATATGACAAACAGTTAGATGAATGCACAGTGTTGAGGGGCTTGGTCTATTCTTTATCAGTAGGGATCTCCTAAAAATTTCATATACTTTTCTTCAAGTGTTACTATTTAATGAAATTAGTAAAAACACTTTGCAAGATGGACCCTTTCTTTCATTCCTCATGAATATGAATAAAGAGACACACAGCTGATAAAACAAGTTGATAGGAAAATGATGTCTTGAGTAATTTCTAATTATTTTTTTAACTTTCCATTATTTTTCATTAGATAAATTCCAAATATCACTAGAATTGATCAATGAAAAAGCGAATTAATAACTAGGGATTCCATTAATAAATTGCATAACATAAATAAAGATTACAGTCCCATTGATGTCCCAAGACTAAAATTGCAAATCTTGTTTACATTCATGGATTATTTCTAATTGATTGATGCAATATTCGAAAAAAGAACATAAACCAATTATTCTATCATCATGCAAATTGAAACAATTTCATTTTGAAGTTTGTGTACCAGAAAATGACTTCTTAAATGAGCTGTCTACTGAAAGCAAATGAAAATGGATAGTAAAACTGAGTGCTATAATCATTTCCAGTACAGAACTTGCACCAGGAAACCTTCAGACTGCACTAAAAACCCAGGAACTTTTTGGCCTTTCAGATGTAATTACTCTTTGGAGGAGAAGAAATATTTGCAAATACTTCGTCACGCAGGGAGGCTGAGGAAAGTTAAGATGAATCAACCAGTAGTGTGATCCAAGTGCTCACACTTCAAAGAGCTTTAAAATCCAAGTGGAGGCTCATTTTCTCATGTAAAATAGCTGTAGATCACTCAGTTTAATCCTCCTTTGGCAATGAATTATTGTTGTTAATGGAATCAGCAGAGGACTATTAGCTGTTTGATGATAAGCTCACTTCTTCCCCGAGTGAGGGCCTCTACGTAGGACATTAATGCATGTGTGATGAGCCTACATCTCTAGAAAATTTGCCTTAACTTCCTACTGTGTCTCCAGGTGAGCAAGAGCTAACTATTGCAGGTTTGGCTGTTGTCCTACAGTCATTTTTAGGAGGAATTTCCATGTCAAATGGTCAGTAATTCTGCTCCAAATTCAAAAGTGAAATCTGCAAGGCGCACAGGTAAACATCATTGGCTGATTCTCACCTTCTGACTTTCCCTGCTCTTGTGGTCCCCAGCATTAACATTATCTGTGTATCTCAAACTTTAACATCTCTGTCTTAACCTGGGTGGTTAGATGGTACTGTTGCCATCATGTAGAAATGGATAGCTGAAATGCATTCAAATAGCCTACAACTGGTGCCTCATTTAATCATTATGGAAGCAAAATATCAGGAGACGTACCCAAGGGCTGCCAGACTTTTCTGCATATATAATCAGCAGAGAATAGTAGTCACAGTGTTTTATTAAGCACATAAATTTTCAAAGACATTTAGGATCCTAAAATGCAGATAAATTCCACATTGACGTTCTCAAAGTCTCTGCAAAGTCTCTGCATGGATTAGATGCCACTCTCCTATTGGTTTCCACTCAAGTTGCTGAGTGTGAAGAGAATCAGAGACTAATATACTATCTGCATGCCAAATATGCTTGAATACCTGCCCTTGAAAAGTCAGACTACTTTGGGTTTGTCCAAGATACATAGACCAAACCTGTGATCAAGTAGGAAACTGAATTTCTGAGGTCCAATTTCAATTCAGAATCAATAATCCAATAGTTACTGAATACATGCAATCAGATACATATAGAATCTGTGCAATGCATAATGGAGTATAATAAATGTATTATTGCACCCCTCCTCCGCTCTCCAGGGACACAGGAGACAAATGGATCAAATCAGACATCTTCAGAGAATGCAAAGCCTGGAATCCCAGTGAGAGCTAGAAGCTCTTCTGTAGTACAAACATTCTATATTCCTACTATTGCAAAGTACTCAACCACACAGAAAGTATTATTTGGACCACAGGGAGCAGGAGGACAGTTCCCCGGGTTTGCAGTTATATTGCTCACCTGCCAAGAGAGAATTCTGAATTCCATTCTTGGCTCCAGGTATAGCTTTATGCAAAATACATGGAAGGTCCTTCAAGCCAGAACTGGAACCCAGGCTTCTCTTATATTCAGGAAAATTCCCTACTATGCTCGAAAGTTATGCCTCGTTTTGTGTGATCTCTCTTCTCCTCACTGGTCTAATTCATTCTCCTGTATGAAGCAGCACGGTGACATGGAGTGTCCAAACACAGAACGGGCAATTGGCGGTAGCAAGAGGGTTGCTGCTGATTAACATGCTATCTCTTTCTGGCTCAAGGAATTTTGAATTATTTTCTGCAGACCACAATAGCTCAACTTGCAGGTTATAAAAACCTAAAGTGCCAACAGCAATTCAATGCCTCTAGGACTTGGCAGCGAGGCAAAGATTTTTAGGATTGCAGTTTTGAAGTTTGATGCCCAAGCATTTTCTAACGTAGGAAAATTCAGACATCAAAGTATCGCTGTATCCCACCCAGTCTGGTGGATGAGGAGTCCAATGATTATTTCTTTAATGGGAGAAAACACATCTACCTATATTTTCCTTAACCCACAGATATAAAATTCCCAAACTTAAACATGTGCTATGGCTGTTCTTTACCTGTCAGACCTTGTAAAGATCTGTGTATAACACAATTCGTTCCCTCTGGTTCAATGAATCTCTGAGGTGCAAATTGTTAGAGACTGAGAGCCTGGCTGGGGAACAAGTATGTATTTGCTGCAGTCTTTTACTCTACCCAGGTGTCTGCTTTTGGCCACTATGAAAGACAGATACTTGGGTATGTGGGCCTTTGGGTCTGATTAAGTACAGCTTTTATGTACAGTCTGTGGATAAATGGGCCTTTACCCAGAGCAAGCACAGTGTATAATATATTTTGAAAGAGTGTGCATAGGTAAAACAACAGCCCCTTTTAAATAACCTTTCTCGACCTTTAATAAAAAAATACTTACTTGAGTGACTGTCTGTATGCACAGGAGAGGGTTAAACCTATAAAGCTAGTTATGTAAAGGGTTTAAATATGGTGCTCTGTGAACCCAAAGTCATTCTGGGTCCTTGGCAGAAAGTCAGGCCACCTCACAGTTTCCTGATGTCTAAGTTGGTTGTTGTAAAAATATATGGAAAACTAAATCATGAAAATAAGCAGCCTGACAGAGGGTATTTGAGGAGAAAATATTCCTTGTCTTGTGTTCAAAATTAGAAAGCTCTGTTGATTGCTATACTAATTCACAGTGAACTGTTACAAAGAAGTCGTCTGGGCCGATGCTTTCACCCAAAAGAAACGTAAAAAAACTCTGACTGTACAGCAGCAGGGACTTTTATTTGCTAGTTTAAGGTATCGGCAACAAGTTGTGCAGCTCCCATTAAACTGCTAACTGCTGGGGCTTATCCTGCTCCCCAGACGTTTGACTTGCACAGCCAAAGCCAGTGACTTTCAAAGCAAAGACTAAAGCTCTGTTCTTAATCTGCTTTACACACGCTCATAGAAATCTCCTCAACGGGGAAGACACGCAAAGCTCTCTCCATCCCTCACATCTTCCTACCAAGCAGGGAATCATCTTTTCTGTTTTTTGTCCAATAATAAACGCCAAGGCATAACCTCTTTTTTTGGTATTTTTATCATAGCACATTTTGGTGAAATCTAAAAGATATAAAATACCAGGAGCTTTATAATATGTGACTATTGCTTTGGAGAGGGCTTATTATCCTTTGATTATTAATGTGCTAAATCTTCAGGAACGTCTAGAGATGGTGGGTAGCTCAGGTTTCAGTTAGAGGTATTTCACAGATTTATCACAAGTGACAGAGCATTTAGCCTGTAGAAACCAGGGTCCCCAAAACAGCATCACTTTGAGAGCTCCAAGTTATAACGTGTCTGCAAAGGTAGGCCTATATCCCCTATTTCCCTTGAAGTACTGTTTTAGCAGTCATTTGCCTTTGTTTTAGAAGAGAAATATAAAATAAGACTATTTAATAAAAACAAGATTATTTGTTAATATATGTTAATAAATGAGATTTAAGAAACTGACTTGATGATCATATTTCAGTGCTATTGAAAGGAAAAGCAAAAAGAAACAGTGGCAGATGACTTACCCAGAAAACCTGCTCTGAACTAAAGGCTGGGAAGGGACCTGACTGCTCTCTGAGTGCATCAGGCACGGAGGGCAAAAGAAGCTCTTTAATCTGAAGGCTGACATCAGCAGAGGAAAAAATGCTTCAAAATCGAGCACTTATGTTGGCAGTTGGGTAGAGTTTTGTGAGTGTCAGAGGAGTGAGACTCTGAAATGGCCTTGCAGAGGTGGCGATAAGACTAGTGAAGTTAGCCAGGGTTAAGGCAGAGGTTTACCAGTTTTGCAGAGGTGTTACACATGGTTGTCACTGGGACTGAATATCTTCAGTCAGGAGTTTAATCCAGTCCATGCTGGGTTTCTTTAGGGAACAGACTTGCTGCATATGCTAATCTGTGCTGCTTTCTGCAACACCAAAAAATATCAGAGCATATTTTCCTGTAGTTGCTTAAACCTGCAGTCTGCTGCTAGCAGGGGTTTCTGACTGGCAAATAGGAAGGGCATGACGTGACCTGCATGACCAGTCTTGTTAGCATCAGTGGAACTATTCAGATGTATTTGCAGACTGAAAGCATAGAGCTGAGTTTACACTAAACCCATCTGTCACCATGTCTTGGGTAAGTATATTCTTACAATAGCAGGTGAAGTTTATCACGGGTGAGGAAGTTTAGAGTACGGTTCATTTGGAAAACGTCTATGACATTCTCCAATTTGTTGCTTAAAACCAGAAAGACTTTCGAGCAAACCAAAACTCATTTGAACTTAAAAATAATCCCTTGGTGATCCCATTTTCAAATACATGCAGCAGTTTTAAAGTTCAGTGTTTTCCCCAGACAAAACAATAAACATTGACGATATGAAATTTCCATCTTTGAAAGAATTGTGGTGCCAGAATAGTCATTCTATTGTAATTCAACAACTGAATTAGATTTCTGGATGCTGAGCTGATGGAACAGAACTGAAAAATAATAAATGGGTTTACCTGCCCCTCTATACCTTCGGGTATAAGCAGCTAGCAATAGTGAATTACATAAAAAAACCTGTAAAGTTTAGAAATATTCGCATCCAGGCACTTATTGCCTTCAATCAGATGATCTCTGAAGAGCAATTACTTTGGTACATATTATGAAAATGTTTTTCTGAATAGGACAAATGTCCAAATAGAACTACATAACTTCTTTAATTTAATCTACTAACACAAGTTCTCAGTTTTTTACCATTGTATTCCCCCACAGATGCTGTCCTCAAATTCTTTTTTCTCCCATTTTTAACCAACAATGTGCCCTAGGTCTTAACAGTCAAATGGTGTGTTTTGAAAAACGATTTGCGAATAGAAGGTTTACTTCTCCGTTTGTCCCTATAACTTTTTAATATGATGCCATAGTTGACAGACATTTTTCAGTTTAAAAACATTAAATCTATTCTTACCTCATAAGCATTTCAGCCAAGCTCTTTGCATCTAGAAGAAAACAGAAGAAATGTCAGCACAAACGAAAATCTACTTGATAGATTTATTATTAGGAATTTGAATCGGCCGTGTGAAAGACCACTGTTGTTTCTCAGATCAGAGGCTAATCCCTAAAAGTCACTGCTTTTGCTGAAACCGCATTTCACTGCATTACAACTTTCTGCCCCAGAGAACCCTGTTGCTCAGTAGCATCAAAAACTCTTCGAGAAGTACAAGCTTAACTAGAAAGCTGGCTTAAGTAGAAAAAAAACCTACGGAAACTTATTAAAAGTAGAAACAGTTTAGCAAATAATGAGGATCTCCCTTCATGCCACGGTTAGCACATGAACAGGTGAGGAAGGAAGAAAAGGCAAGAAGACAAAAATGTTGACATGCATCTCTGGGCAGAAGCCAAACCCAAGCTGGATGAGCAATTGCTGACCTTCTATTTCCAAACCAAACCTGAGTGCATAGAGGTCTGAGCAAGGGAGGTCTGCAAGGAGTCGACTTGTTTGGTTGGTCTCACATATGAATGCTTTCCCACAGCAATAATTCACAACTACTACTGGGTGTTCAGATGACAGTCTATACACAAAACAGGAGGTATCTTATTCCCACATGGATCAGCCCTGCAAAATGAGGCACTGCTGCAGGAGAAATACTCCTTTTGTTGTTGTCATTCCTGTTCTTATTAGCATAAAATCCTATGGGGATATCATTATTCTGGTACATATCAGACCAATGCACACAGCTGAAGTTCTGGTTCACCCAGTGTTCTTCAGGTAGCTTTCTGTAAAACTTTATCAACATAATATAAGAGTTTCTGTAGTATTATTCAGCAAAAATAGACAGCTACGCTTTGTTCTCCTGTAGTCTGCTGCTAAACAAACACACTTAAAAATGCTGACTCCAGAGTCCTTAAGTATATCACACAGCAACAAAGCAGCCTTTTGTGCAATCAAGTGAAGCAAATCTGAGAAGAAAACAATTCTAAGTCTTCAAGGAACTCTCCTATTATGTGGAACTTTAAATTTCTTCTTTTATCTGCCGCTTGTAAATCTACCAGCACCTNAAAAAAAACCAACAAAACCCCACCATCCACTTTCTACATTCTGTGTTTCAGACACTGTTCCAGCTTGCCATTTTTAGGCTTTATTCCTCATCTACTACTAAGGAAGCTGAAATACCGTGCTTCCTGTGGGTCTGTTTGCTCCACTCCCTTATTTTTAACCTTCTTCTATCCCTTCTCAGCACAAAGCATAGAATCAGAGAATATCTCAGGTTGGAAGGGATCATTGATAAGGATCATTGAGTCCATCTCGCATGGCAGATTCCTTATGCAGGGAAGGACTCTTCATCTGAGATGTCCCATTAATCCAAACAGTGCGCCATTTAGGCCCTCAGCCTTTCTATTTTTCACTTTGTTTGGGATTGGCTTTTGCTGTTAACACTTTTGCAAGTAGTACTACATAGTAGACAACAATGTCTTTATCACCAGTCTACCCCTGCTGCTGCTCCCAAATGACATCAGAGATAGTCTTCTGAATTCTAAGGACCCAGGAAGGGACCCAGTTCTTTTGAAGAATACAAAAAGAAAAAAAGAAAAGGAAGCTCTGGTGCCAAATCATTATTTTTTTTCAGTAAACTTTATGATGCTTCTTGTTATTCTGGCAGCACTAGGATGATGAAGAGACTTATGCACACATTCTCCCTCTGGCACACCTAATAACAGTGATTTAATATGCAAATATTGTTTTCATCCAGCTAGCAGCTATTCTGAAGCAATTGCTGCCTCCTTAAGTGAAGACTACGAATACATTCACAACTCAAGAAAAGCTGAACGAACAAAGTTGAAGGTTGCTCGGCTCAATGTCATTCAGTTTGCCTTTTAGATTTGTTTACCAGGATTAAATGACAAAGAAGCTCCCTCACATGTTCTCAGGTGCTGCACAGCATATAGCTGTGTTCCATGCTGCATCAGGAAAAAAATATTACGTTCTCACCATTAAATGTATGTGACGCATATTCAAATGCACATTTACATATATGCATTCTTGGGCAAAGACATGCAAAGGAGATTGTGCATCTTGAATTAAAAATAACATAAGACATTACAGAAGATCGTGTTACGTGTCAAAAGCTGAATGAGGAAGTACTGCAGAAAAAAAAGTAACTCCATCAGCAGGGTTTAAATGTACTAATTATTCAAGCAGATTGTTACAATGGTCAGCAGCATTACTGTTGTTAACGATGGCTGTACTGGGCACACAGGCTAGTGTAGGACTGGACCAAAACAAATGTTCCAAGAAGGTAAGGATCTTACATATCTGTCAAAGCAAAGCCCAGAAGCCTAAAAGCAACTGAATATGATAACAGTGTGTCCAAAACATCAGCTACAGGAGAAATGCTAGTTTCACAAACCAATTAGTATAGACTAAAGATTGTAATGTGTATTTCCTACATTACACTTTTGATCAGCAAATTGAGAATACTTCATAAAATGAGGCAATGTCCCTGCCAGCGTCCTCTCTCTCAGCTTTCAGGTGGGGAAAACAGGGCTCGGGGAAACCGTGAATGACAGAGTGAAGGAGCCGATCTTCTGCTCCAACCAAGCATCACCCCATGCCTTAGTGAAAAAGACAAACTGCTCCTCACGGTGGGTTTGACACATGACGGCGCCGACAGGCACCAACCCAGCAACAGCCCTCATTTCCATTTGCTGGGGCAGCAACCTTTAAAATTCTTAACACATTTGGCTTTACCCCCTGGGAAATCAGGGGCCGTGATAGTTTTAAATTGCATTCTGCGACTCCTGAACTTTCATGCCGTGCTGATACTTTCTTCTTGGATTAAGGTGGGTTGGACTTAAAAACAAAGGGAAAACTATTACGGTAGCAGTGGAGCTAGGCTAATAGTAAGGAGAAAGAGCGGAAAGTCATCAGGTTTCTGTTGTAATATATGCTGACCTACTCAATGCCTGTATGAACTCCAGCAGTCAATTGACCTTCTTGTGACCTGACCTGTGGAATTACTAAACTGAGCAAAAATCAGGGCTTTGCTGAAAACTATGCTTTCTTTCTAAACAGAGTACTCCTGGAGAAATAAATCATACTGGGCATGACAGAGGAGGAATACAAAGTTTTACCCATCCCTACATGCTAAAACAAGGAGTAAATGGATTAAGAATGGAGAGACTGCTGTTCTTATGCTATATTTGCCCCACAGAAACTGGAACCACAAACCCATTCTCTATAAGCACAGATACAATTGTTTGCATGCAGAATGTACTGCAAATAAATCTGCAATTCCCAGTCTTCTTTGTCAAGCAGGTTCAAACACATCCCCTGGAGCCACAAAAGCAAGAATTACATCTGTAACTTCTATAAATTCTTTCAGAATGTCACACTGTGGAAACTGTTATTTCTGATGTAGACTAGAGGAAAGTTGGTGGTATAATCATGATTTAGGAAAAATGAGTCCTGTGCCTTAAAGAAACTCCAGCAGGTGACACATATCAAGTGATAATGACAGGATTTCAATTTCAAAACTAATTCAGATGAAAGTTGACCACAACTACTAGAGCAGAACATTTTTTTTAAGTTAGGAGATCAGAAAAACTTGCACACAGGATTTTTTTAGAGAACTTACTGAGTTCTCTGGAACAGCAATACTGACTGTCAGTAAGACTTTTAGAACATGAAGAAACCTCCAGAAGAGCAGAAAATGACTAACACGGGATCAGCCTTCAAAAAGAATGAACAAAACCAATACGATTTACTGACATCCTATCAATCGGATCTTGGCAATGAGCAAAAGGATGAAAAAAATGGAATGAAGCTCGATGAAATGAATTAAAGGAGATGGAAAAATTGAGGCCAATCAATATAGACTTGTGGTCAATCAGCTATGTCAAGCAAAGTTGATTGTTTTAAAATGAGATTAAAATTCACTGAGAATTGATGACATTGAAAAAACTCTTACTAAGATATGATTAAATAACATTAAAATATTATATTTATATTTCTCCAGAGCAAAGGTCTTGGTACCTTAAATAACAAAGTAGCATGGTGCAAAAAATTAACACAGCAGCCATTTTACATGGGTTTCAAAATATTCAAATACAATTTTAAGCAGAGAATCATTGTTTAGTATTTTTTTTCATCATGCACCATGGGACATCACACTGTTGGTACTTTTATCAGTGGTCTGGAGTAAATGAAATAATATCTGATAAAAGTTTGAAAATTACACAAGAATTAGGTAGCTAAAATATAATGAAAATGCCAGGTCAGTAAAGAACTTCAGTCCCTGTATGTCAGACAGAAGTATAGCTGGTCCAGGCAGCAGGGATGTTGAGCTGTAGCTTGACAAAGTCAGGTAAGAAGTGAGACACAACTTTTACAGAAATGGTCACTAAATACTTACAACTTTTTTCAAGCGTACTGATTAATTCTTTGTCACTGCCTGTGTTTAAGTGAAGATCAGATGTTTTTCTAAATTCCTATATTCTGAGAGGAAATAAATCAGAGTAGCCTTATGTTATGCAAAAGCCATACTGGCCAGTGATCATCAGCCTTCCTTAAGGGACTGTAACTCAAGAATCTATGAATACTTGGAAATTAACCATGAAAAACTAAATGTGCACAGCCATCATTTCCTGGAGCCAAGGAGCTCAAAATATCCTGCTCGTTACTGGATGGAATTCCACACTGTTTCTGAGAAGATAAGATAACACTTTCTTCGTCCTTAATCCACCACCTTTTTGATGAAAAGAACTGCACAGAGGTAAATGACTTAAAAGATTTTGAATGAGAAAGTTATTAAACAAGCTAAAGCTTCCAGATGCCCTGATTTCCAGAACTGTGTATAAACCATAAGACTAGTTGTCCTCTTTGATCTACAAATTTGCCCATGCCCAGGAACCCTGTATTTGTTTTTTTTTCTGCACAAGCATCCAAAATATTGTTATAAAAGACAAAATGAGAACCAAAAGATAGATGAGTAGATGTTAAGGTGAGATGGAATACACAGGGTTGGCCCTGGTTTTAATATATATCACGATCATATTTTGGTTAAAATATAACTAACTAAACAATTTGGTGGCTCTTGGAAATGATTATTCATTTTTTGTGGGTGATAAATTGCTTTGCTATTTATTCAGTGTGTGATTTGAAAGGCTTTTTCCCAAATACCTTCAGTGTAAGGTCTGCTGTCGTGTACTAATACAAAACCTACAGGGCCAAGTGCAGAAGTGGCAGACTCCAAGGGAGAAAAACCTGACTGTGGCTCAGCCAGGAGTATTTACTGAAGGATTGACAAAGTAGAACGTATCCACAGATCTAAAACTTTTTTACATAGCAAACACCTGAATTTGAATAAGGATTAGAGAAAATTACAGATCAGCGACAATGAAAGATCAGTGAACAATGAAGTGTTGTTGTAACAGTTCTGTTATAACACATCATAGGGAAAAAGATGTGGTAACAAATCTGAGAATATACGGTTTACATATACGTTTTATATATATAAAAATATGTTTTCTATAGAATATATGTTTCTATATGTTTCTGTAGAATATGTTCTCTAGCTTACTAACGTGTGGTACTTTCATTTTATAATTCAGGAATCATGGTTTGCATCTGCTGGAAAACTGAAATCCCCCATTTCAGAACATCTGATTTTACACTTCGGAAAAAAATATGATTTTAGGTTGTCGAGACCATTCACAAGGGAAAGAAGCAACAAAAAAGGGAAAACAAACAAACATCAACACATGAGGATTATTTTCCTTTCCCTGCATGCAAATTAATAACAATGGATACAAGAGTCATTTTTTAGAAACTTACTACCAAATGAAAAAGAAGCAATTTCTGTAGAAAACCCACATGCTTTGTTGCCTTGTGTCTGTTACGTATTTCAGGAAAATGACACCAACTGGGGATGGAACAGTTTGGTCACCTGCAGCCCCACTTGTGCTTTCATGTTCAGGGAATATGCATATGTAGAAATAAGTGCCACAGCTCCCATCTTACCTCGCAGCCTCTTCAGTCTCTGCTCCCTCCTCCTCCTCCGCACGATCAGCAGCATCACGAAAAGCAGCAAGACCCCAACCAAGATACAGGAGATGGTCACCAGCATCTTTAGCCCTTCGTTGGTCGCCAGCCCTTCCTCACTTTGCACAACTGACTTAATGAGTGGAGGGATTGTACCTGGAAAAAGTGTCATGATATTAGATGCCTACCAATGAAGACAAAAGATTGAGCTCTCAGGGAATATGGCATGTTATATGCTTCAGCTGCATGCAGACCATTAAGAAGGATTTGTCACGTTCAGGGTGGATGCTATGTTTGCGGGGGTAATGGCCGTGCACACATAACCAGTCACACTGGTAACAAGGTACTGGCTGCAGAGACTCAGAGATTATCAGAAATCAAGAAGAGGTGCATTCATTGATTAAATAAATGCCCATTATACAGTCAAATACTACGATTAATTTTAAGTCATATTAAATCATTACAAAGCTGTAAGAGATCTCAGAATTACTACCTATGTATATTACTCCCTACTATGGCAAAATAGCGCTGCTGTGTCATATTCATACCTTCTGCTGGGCTTTTCTTTGTAATGCGTGTGTTTGACAAAATTCATTTTGTGCTACATACATCAGATGAATCCTTTGCACAGAAACATTCTTATATCATGTCTTAGGGGAGAAGCAGTGATATTGATCTGAAATTCAGACAGCCAACCTGATGTTACTTTGCTAAAGAGTGTCTGACATTATACTCATCAGTAAAGCAGGAGAGTAACACTGGATAGAAACAATCAGATTTTGAGAGTGAAATGAGGGAAATGAATCTACAAACTACTGGCATCAGCAGGCAGCTCACTTTTTCATTTTGGGACATATTTGCATTTTGAATATACCTGGCTTCCTGGTAATATATATAGCTTGAACTTTTCAATTCTTTTTTTCTTTACTTCTAAAGGACGTGAGAAGAATGCAGCACTTCCTTTGGAAGGCTGTTTAGTCATGGAAGGCTTCTCACTCATTTCCTGATTACTATTAAACTGCTGAATGCAACCACAAATGAGGCTATAAAACGCAGATTTGTTTGAAATGGGTAGAAATATGCAAGTATTGTGAACTGTGATGACTTTCGATGGAAGCTATTCAATTTTAACCAGCTACCGAAACATAAAAGTGGCTACTTACTTGTTAAAAGGATAGGAGGATGAGATAGAAAAACAGGCACATCCTTTTTTACATTTTAATTGCTGCATTGAGTGTTATAGTTATATCTCATTATGTACCATACAGTATCAGAAAAATAAAAAAAAAGTGATATGATGCAGTACAATGTGAGTGCCATAACCACAGTGAAAATGTAGAATTCTAAGCCATGTTTTTTCAGAAGAGCTATTTGAGTTGCATATAATGAGAAGAGTAGTTGCCTAAAGGGATGAAGATAAACAGAAAGGACGCAACCATCCAAGCCCATACCAGGTACTTCGGAAAAATTATTTTCTTACAATAGCATTTTGAATATTTTTATACTGTTCCATTGCAGTTGTTCCCCATAATTTTTCTTCTTTTTCTAATTTTCCATTTCTTGGAATAAACACACAGCAGGATTTTTTCCTCTTGTCTTAACTGAGATGCAGTTTTTGCACTACTCTAAAGGCAAAGAAAATTATTAGATGAAATGGAAAGCACTTCAAGCCCCTGAAGGTAATACTAATAACTGTCTTGAAATCCTCCTTAACCCTCCTGAATACTAAAGGGCCAAATTTTGCTCTGAATTAAAGTCCCAGAAACCATTGGCTAAGGACTGTTGAGTTCAAGATTACCTAAATGTATGTCTTGCTCTCCTTAATGCTTTGACGAAAATCAAATTAAGAGTGGCCTTAATTTTAGTTAAACCTTAAGTATTTAGGAAAGTGATTATCATTTTCCATACCTCTTCCAAGGAAAGTGCAAATTTTATAACATTATATACAGGCAGTACAATCTTAATTAAAAAAATATACTGCAAGTTTATATATCCTTTGCAGTATCCATTTGTGGATATTCAGCAATTGTACTAGAAATTACCAAAACCTCAACCTGCTATCCATTGAGAAAACATCATTTCAACATTTGTTGTCATTCTAAGTGTTGTCTGGGTGTGGAAAAGTCAAAGCTTTTCTCAGAACAAAGTCCCAGACAAATTGGGAGGTTTGTTGGTGTTCCCCCCACCCAGGTCAATTCACCATCACCCTTTGTTAGCCTGTGTTACTGGTGCTTGATAGACGTTGTAATTTGAATGTCTCTGACCCCAGTTTCCCCTACGTTGCAGCCCTTCCAGTGTCTCCCATTGCACCTTATGACTTTAGGACTACCAAATGTTTTCCTGTGTCCTAACTGTTCTTCATGGTAGGAAGTCCGCTGGTGGGCTAGAATCAATTAGCATAGTTTAGAGCAGGTACCGAGCTGATCTGATTTAATGTCAGGGCTACTGAGAAGCTGATCTCTGAGTTGGAAAGCTCCTTAGCAGTGCTGCACACTACAGCTGCACATTGCTAAAAATACCTCCTTAAGTATTGAGTGCAAATGTTCTGAAAAACAAGGGGCAGGAAGGTCATAAAATCTGTAAGCTGAAAATGGTTAGCTGAAATATCTATGAATGGAAAGGAAAAAGTTGCACATAGATCTGTCATTAACCTTTTGACCTAATTCACCACAAAGAGATTTGAGGTAAAGGATACTTAGCCATGATATTTCTCAGGAGCTCTACCTCAGATAACAATCAGCTGCTGCAGTGCAAACAAAATGACTGAAAAACCACATAACTCAAGGATTTCTACAAAGTTTACGAAGGCTTTATCTTAAGACCGCTAAAGCTGCTAAGCTTGTTCTTGGCATTTGGTATCCAAGAACTTTCATACACATATTATCTAATCTTCAAAGTACTATCCTTGTATCTGTTTTATCCGAAGGGCAGCTGTGACCCCTAGAAGCTGGAAGGGACTAATCTCACGTCACAAGACAAATCAATGGTAGAGGTAAGGTTAGCGCTCAAAAGCAGAGCTGGCCAAGAAGTTTCCACTGGCATGCTTTCTGTAAATGAAAAATTCACTCTCTATGAAAGCAAAAATTTCTGCATGAAACATTGATAGAAAATGTTGATTTCTAATCAGACACTATTTTCCAAATCTGAAGCATCTTAAGCCTATGCATCTTACCAAATAACAAAGAATGGGGAGGTGGGACTCTGTAGGCACAATGTTTTAGAAACACTGAAATAGTTCTGTGAAATCTCTTATGTGGGAATAGATTATCTAAATTTTCCAGAATGATAATAATAATAATCAGTTTATCATTTTAGTTCTGCATCAATCTAACAAATTCAAAAAATTGAAAAATGAAATTTGCTTTTCCATCCATGTTTTCCTCTCCTAACTTTGCAGTCAGTATTTGAGATCATGCTGCCTCTCTAAGGCACAATATAGTCCTGGCAAAGTATGCTTTACAAAAAAAACCAACAATGCCATAAATGAGAAATTTTCTAGCTGGCCATAAGCAGTGGCCCACCAAGAAATTTAATGCTACAAATATTTGTATCATTTCATTTTCTCACTTTTAAAGATGCTATACAGCAACACACAAAATCAAATGGCATGCAGGTCACAGTATGTGAAAGCAAGGTAAGTATCATCATCTAACCAAAAAGCAGAGTCTGAAAACATTTCAAATCAGTTCATTGCAAGAATAAGTTTGATTTCACTGCTACCAGTGGGAATTTAAGGCTCTGGACCTGCATTTTCATATAAACTCATTTTAAGGTATGGCTTAAGACTGTTTGCCCCAGTCGTATATATGTAGCAATAACTGTGGATGTAAAAAAAGATCACTGGAAGTTGGATGCTAACTGCATAAAGATACTGGAAAGAAAAGAGGATAGGCTAACTGGCAAGAAATTAACTCATAATACTTGAAACAGTTATTATTGACAACATCTGTACTGCTCAGTAAAACAAGTCCTAAGTCTACCTGGCAATATCTGGCAGCATTTGTATAACTACTGCTTGGATCTTGGTTTCCTGCAGGCCTCTAAAGTGCTGAGACAAAAACTTTCGCTTAATTTTTTAGACTGTCTGAAATAACATGAGGACTGTGTGGCAGCTTACCGAAATGGTATTTTCTCAGAAAAACATGAGGGGTTGTGCTATTTGCAAAAGGGTGAGCCATGAGTGCGTGTGTCGTTAACTATCTGCAAGAACTGATGAGTACCTAGCGCAAAGACTGGGATACCATTAGAGGATAAGTAAGATGCTGAGGTTTAAACCCTGCCTGATTCATGTCCCACACTTCTGACTGGAAATGGTCCCTGTTGCTTGCTCTTCCCTGAGCCATACATGGGTATTGTCCTGGAGAGTGGTAGTTTGTGTGGGACAAAACTGCGGCAGGGAGATGTTACCAACACAGTTATGAACATTTAACAATTTGGTGCTGTTGTTGGACAATTATCACTTCTTGTTTGAACTGGCTCGCTGGTCCAGTTGTTTAATTTAACAGTACAGATGTTGCCAAGAGGTTGCACAATAGAGCACAATATCCCTGGCAACACAACAACATTTTACATGTCTCCAGAAAAGCTCTGGCAATTCACACTAGAGCAATTCAAGAGATTGCCATCTGGAGCCATCTGTACTGCCTTTTTGCCAGAAATACAGCTGTTTCCCACCATAGAGCTAGCAGAAGCACGCATGTGCCACCATCACTCTCAATAAACATGCCAGGGTATGAGCTGAAGCGACTGACAAATTGGCGTGTTTGCTTTTGCCCTCTTCTTCTGGCCTTTGCAGGGTAGGCAATAACCCCCAGCAGAAGGGCAGGATGCCACAATTCCTTCATCCCCTGTGCCCTGCTGCTGGGCATGACAGAGCCATCTGTCATGGCCATTAGTTTCACTCTCCCCCGTCTGTAAATAGGGATAATAGCATTGCCATTGCTTTGCCCTTGGAGGACATTGTCCAGAGGCTTTCCCAGAAGACAAGCTAGTTAGCTGCTGGGTTGTGTCATATAATGGGTTTTGAGCTGTGTCACAGGGACATTGCATGGAATAGCAATGAGGCCAGCCACTGCCATGAATGGCTGCAGGAACCAATTGTATGGGAGACAAAAATTTCATGGGAGAGATGCATGAAATACTAGCAAGTGCTTCTGTGACCACTGGAACTAATGACACCTCGTGTCCTACGGTTACGTGTCTCATGGTTGATTGACTTTGGTGCTGCAGCTTTTCCTCAGTGAGGACAAATAAACAATTTCTCTTTTCTGCCTGGCAGCCTGTTGTCATGAAATCCGTAGGCATTTTACGTCTTTGAGACTGTCACCCCTCTGTCAGCATGGCTAGCAGATTCAAAAAGGGTTTTATGGGGGAAAAAAGAAAGCTAAGCAAAAAAATCACATTAAAAAATCACATCTCAGACATGTAAATACAAAGATATACTTACTGCCATCATAATTGAGCGTTGCAAATTTGGCTTGTTTCTCTGCACAGCCAGCACTGTTGCACACTCTCATTTGCAGTTCATACCAGGTTGCCTCCTGGAGGTCATACAGTATGTAGGACTTTGACAGGGATGTCCGCTGAGCGGTTGTCCAGACTGTTGTCCCAAACGGCCGGTACTCAAGGGTGAAGGAAGTGATGGGGCAGCCACCGTCATTCCAGCCTATCAGGTTCAGCCTCACTCTTGTGGTGTTGATACTGGCAAAGAGCTCTTGTTCCTTTGAAAACTGTGGTTCTAGAAGCAATGATATATTTCAAGTGAAATGCTTAAGTGTTACTGATACAGGACTCTCAAAAATATCAAATTAAGAGAATAAATTCTAGGAAAATCATAACTTCATCTTAAACTCAATGTCTATATATTCAGCATTTGCCCCCTCCCCCCCTTTGTTAAATGTGTTTTTCATATTTTGACACAGAATCACAAACCTAGATTTTCAAATCCATATGTGGAAAAATATCCCTACATCTCTGCATGGACCTGACTTGCTGGATTGCATGTACTGGCATGAGTCAGCTTGTAAATCTAGTGCAGATGCTTCATATCAGTAAAAGCCCCTACTCACTGCTATGCAAAAGTGAAAGGGTTCAGAACACCATATAGAAATACCACAGAAGACAAATATACTTGAAGGTTGTCCATTGGTGCTCTAGTCTTCTTTCTAATCTTCTTTTGAAGTGGAACTGAACACAATTTGGTTTGAGAGTATGGAGGTTTTAATTTGCAGAAAATGACAATTTTGAAGAACTTGCAAGTAAAAATCAATTTTTAAAAAATATTAATCTGTTGACATGGAACATTATATGTTTGAAAAATAATATATACTTTGAAATTTTTATTTGAGTTAAGATGTTTCTATTCAGAAAGGGGATGACATTTCTATTTACTTGTCTTGCTTTGGGATCAAATTCTGGTTTCTGTTGATATATACATTGAAGTTTTTTTGACAGTTCTACGTAATACAGGAGCAATGACAGTAAAAATGGCACCTTAGAATTGAAATAATGTCAGTAGGTGGACAAGACGGGACTTCAACAAGTGTAATTTATATTAAATGTTACTATAGAGCACTTAAAAGTATTATTGCTATTTGCTTAGCAGAAACAAAACATTTTTACTATTGGAAGTTACACCTAATGTCATTAAAATTATCTGTAATTTGCTTTTTTATTCTATATAATAAAGGATAACTTATCCAATGAGAGTCTTTTTGCCATTCTTGTGCCTTGACGAGATGTACCAAAATGTACTCTTTTCTAAATTCTACAGGAATCTAAAAGAAACTGGTGATTCCAGCTGTGTATTAGGAACTATTTCAACTGGCTCTGTTAATAGTTTTGGACAGAGATGCTTCTGGAGCTGCCACTTTAATGAGAATGATCTCAGCATTCTAAATCACACAGTACCAGGTTAAGCCTTTAAATGTAACACAAGTAGTTTCCAGGCATGTATATCTAGTCCTAGGGAAACTCAAAAGATTGGGAGATCTGCTTTCTCATGAACCATTTGTGTGTTATCTAAAGTATGCGTAAACGTTACATTTCATGCAAAGAAAACTAGAACATTCAACTTCTACTTCTCTCTTCCCGGACTACTGATAATCTCAGCATGTACGCAGCTGATCTGCAGTCTCCCCTGAGCTTCAGCAAGTCACATCAATCACGCCTACTGCATGCCAGGTCTTCCCTATGCCACTGAGTGTCAAATGAAATGCCCACCTTGATGTGATGCTTGGGAGATTTGCAACAGCACCGGTATGACGAATAGCATAAAGAAGGGCAGATGTACCTCTCACAGTAAACCATCTTTATTATGAAACTGCTCCCAAATCAAAGTATTTCTTACCACTGGTGAAGAGATGCAAGATGAGGTGATCCTTAGAGCATTATGCAAAGCTACTCCACTCTGTTGACTCAGGGGAAAAACTTCCTAAAGTGCCTCTTTAAAAGGGTCTGTTGCAAAATTTGCTCATAATTCTGACACATACTTGCAATGTGGAACTACCCTCAGCAACCAGGACCATGGAACCCATTTCTGAGTTAGGTAAGAGTTCCACAAATTTTGGCTGTTTCACCTTGCAGAGCTTTATGCAAACTTTTCCTTTATTTTTGACACTTATCCTGTTCAAAGGGTGGTACTTGAATGGCTCCTGCAATACCAGCTTGGAGCAGATATGAGACATTGGCTACATTTCCTCTACACATAAATCTTCCAAATCTTCCCCATCCAGACAAATAAAGCCCTGAATTTTTATAACAAGAGACGAAACAATTTCCTAATGGCAATAGCAGTAGCTGGCATTGTTATAGCCTATGATAATGGAGACATCCCCTTCCCAAATATCTACCAACCCATCTTAGAAAAAAAGCATTAGGGAAATAAGGAAAGAACATCAGCCAGTATTTGCCTCAAGTCCCGCAGCCACAGCGTCTTCTGTCGCGGCATGGATGCAATTGGAAATATTTCCAAAGCCAATAGTATTAAAGTATGCAAGTCTATCTTCTCATCAAACCAAGATCTACAGTGGAACGCAACAGCTTCAGCTGAGCAAAGGGGATGGAAGTCAACATACCTTTTCCAAGCGTTTTGGCCTCAATGATCTCGCTGATGCGTCCTGGCCCCACTCCGTTCTGAGCAGTTAGAGTAAACTTGTACCAAGTGCCACATTTCAGTGTTTCCAAACGGTAGGACCTCTCACTAGGGCTAATGGGAAAACTACCCCACTGCTCACTGTTATCTTCTGAGTACTGCAAAATATAACCTGGAGGCAAAGCACAGATGGCAACGATAAGGCAGACACAGACCACAAATTTTGCAGGTAATATGACACGTCTTTTTAAAGACCTAATAAAACTAGAAAAATCCCATACACAGGAAGACATACAGCTCTCCCCTGACTAAAAGATACCAGGGAATACATTTTGCCTACCCTTACAACAGCTTAAATACCATTTTTATTATCACTTCAAAGGGAAAAGAAAGGGATAGACATTTCTAAACACCCTTCAATCAGCAACAAAGACCAGATGATGAACCTGCACCCTCAAAAATGAATGGGTAGAGATTACATGTCTGGAAAATCAGACAGATTAACTGTCATAACAGCTGAGGGTATGCTAGAAGAAAGTGATTAAATCTGTGATTAAACCACCACAAAGAGAAACTGCAATTTACTGAAAGCTGTTATCACTATGATAGTGCACATTAAGCACTGACAGCAATAGACTGCTTTGTTTTTCTTTTTTGTAGCCATTCATAATTATATACTAATCCTATCAACATATGATAATTTAGTAAGAAGTTGCAATTAACCTGAATTATATTACCTCGGATAGAACTGCCACCATTGTCTCCAGGTATCCAGGAAAGAGTGATGGAGGAAGATGTAGTTTTGGATACAGTGAGTCTTGGCTGGTCTGGTGGAACTAGATGGGAAATGGTTAAAAATAGAAAATAGATTCAAATGATTAGACGTGATCTTAATCCCTTCTAACAGTCATTTATCAAATAACTGTTTTGAGTTGCAAAAAATGCAAATGATTTCTGTCAAAGTGTCTGTTTAGCTGACATCCTTGGTTAAGACAAGAGCAGACAAGCTCTCATTTTTTTATATTTAATTTTCTACACAATTTTGTCTTTCAGTTCTTAACCCTTGCTTTTTTCTGTTTGGCTTGGTTTTGGATTTTTTTTTTTTTGTGTCTGTCCTGTCAGGCCTAAATGGCATATGAGCTACCCAGCCATTATTTTTCATTATTTTTCATATCTTTTTTAGGGAGAAACTGAATTTTTAGTGGCGGGAACAGATGTGCACTTGTAAATGATGCCCCACTCATGTATGTGTTTGCAGGCTATTATGGCAAAAGTTAAAAAAAAAAAAAAAGGTGCAAAACAAGAGTTTCTGCAAATGTAACTGTGAGTGCTAACTAGGTAGCATAGTTAGATCTGTGATTGGTGGCAGATGCATACCTCTTCCAGATCACACCATCTATTTGTTGAGGCTATTGATATAAAGAAGACACAACTCTATCAGCAAAGGCTGAACAAACATGGAAACGCTTCAGTTCTGTTGCTTCCCATAAACATTGTGGTTATATCTAAACTGTGGGACAGAGCACAGAAGTAAGACAGAGGTCTCATCTCCCATCCTCTGCCCAGTGTCCAGTTTCCTTCAGAGGAAAATCCAGCATGAAAGGGCGGAGAAGAGGCCATGCTATATCCCAACAAGTCACCCAGGGCAGCAATAACAGGGATTGGGAACTGGGAAAGGGAATTAGGACTGGAACTGGGACTGGGAACTGGGACAGTTTAGATTCAGCCTAAGTGACCCCAGATTGCACCAGTGTATAGTGGTTGGGTTTCCAGAGCTCAATACCCAGGGGCAGAAAGTGGCGAAGTAGCCAGCTTTCTCTTCACCTTGACAAATCCATCATGAGTCTACCATGTAAAAGGTGTCTACTGAGCCAATATGATCATATCCTTGTTATAGTCTGGAGAGCTCATCTTTGAATTCTGCCTGAACCATTTAGCTAGCCCTGTTGTACAAGTGAGGTAACCAGAACCATGGCACAAAAATAGTAAGGCAGTGGAGGATAGTGTTTGCTAAAAAAGAGACGAATGGCAGGTAAAACTCCAAACAGCGAGTCTAATTAGTATTAAAGACCTGAAGGGTAAATATTTACTAACACTTCGCCCAAGTGCTTTACATCTGCAATTCTATGTTCAGAAATTGAAAGGGGCAGAAAGGGAAATTCCTGTTTCAAATGCTTTGCACTGCTCTGGTCATGCCTGGCAAAGCTGTGTCTGGCTTGTCTGATGGGTTATTTTCTGAACAAGTGCTACTGGAAGTTACTCCAAGCTCCTCAGAAACAGACAAAATTGAGCGTAGCTGCCTCAAGAGCAAGGATTGAGGAGTGGACAGTGTCCATCATGGCAAGGAATCTCAGAAACAGCAGCAAAGCTGGGATGGAAACCCAGGGAAGAGAGACACCAGGGTAGTCACACCTCCTCTGGTCACTGCCACTGCAAGAATGGGAAGGGGGTCATGGTGTTGGTGACTGCTGCTGGCAGGAGCTGCTATTTCCCTGCCTTAGTTACTGCTCAACAGACACCAGCCTGTAGGCAAGGCAGAACAGAAATCACTAAGGCTCTGTTGTGTACAGCAGTCAGCTGCCAGAGGATGCTGCCTGCTTTGCCTGTGTTTAAGGGGTAGCTCTACCTGCAGAGCGAAACTCCAGGAAAAGCTCCCTGCGGCAGTTCAAGTTCAAATCATCACATCGCAAAGTAATGAGTGCTGATGTGAAGTGGAGGCTGCTGGTTTACAGTTACAGACTAGTTCAAAGACAAGTTGATTTTACTGCCCTCACAGAGCTAAACAGTGCTGAAGAAAACAAAAAAGATGGTTTATATTCTAAAGGAAAATTCCCTATGTGAGATGGATTTGTTCCATTATTCCGACTGACTTGGCTGAATCCATGGAGACACACTGCACACACTATACTGTGAAAGATTTATTGTATAACCTTTCATCACAACTTCAACCTACCTACAAAAGATGGTGGTCACACATATTAAATGCCAGTCTTTCTCTGTCCCTCAGGGAAGTAATATTGATTTGCTTTGAGTTACTGCAGTTCAATAACAGCAAGGATATGCAATTACGAAAGTACTTAGTGAAATATAAATATGAGGTTTCCATTTGGTACTGTTTTTTGTCCATACTTCCTGTTGTGGTCATGCTTCAAACATTGCAGAAGAGCATCTTTAGGCTCTGTGATTGTAGGTAACTTAATATATGCCATGGCATTGGTTTCAAAGCTTAGTGGAATGGTTTATGCACAGACAGTTGCGTTGCGGTTGAAACAATCTCTTTCTGTGTTCTGGTAGGTTTGCACTAGAAATTAAGATTGCATTTTGAGGGGCAGGAGGGTGACTGGTTGCAGCATGGCCCACATTCCTAGCTCAGTAATTTGCCTCCCTCTGGTACAACAATTTGCAGTCAATTGAAGCACTCTTAGGATCTGCTTTAGTGTAAATGAGCAAGGAAATCTCCTGCATTGTGAATTCATGGTATGTGAATACACCTGATCTGCTTCACATAACTGTTAATGTGTATTCCTATATTGTCATTGCTTTTATACATATTAACACCATAATGAATACATAATATACATTTCAACATGCATATAAAAAGTAGCTGGTAAGATGCATTAGTTGAAGGTATAATGATGTCTCATTTTAAATGCTTCCTTACATTCACCATCAATAAAATTCTGCTCTTGCATAATGAAGTTTTTGTCCAAGGTCTCAGTACAGAGGCAAATTTCTGTTGATAGCTTTTCAGAAGCTAGAGGAAAGGCCTTTGGCTCTTTCTGAATTTTGCAATATTTAAATGATAGATGTAATATTTGTAAGGAGATGGCAGAAGCTGATATTTTCTGTGTGAAAAACTAGAAAATAACTGAATGCAAACACTCAGTTGTCAATCTGACAAAAGCTTACATTGAGAATTAACTGCAAGTGTGTGAATTGTTCCATCAAAAGCAAATCATTTACTATATCATAAAATGTTGATGGCTGAGTCATAATGACCTGCATAATATTTTATTTATTAATTTGGAAGAATGAAATCTGTATTAATACACTTCAATACTAATATTTTACATACATTTGCAACAGACATACCTATGCATTACCAGCACATAGCAGTTAATAGATGTGATAACAATTATAAATCCAATAATCTTACCTTGTACCTGCAAATTCAAAATTATTTCATCTGATCCCCAGTTATTACTGGCCACGCAACTGTAGTATCCAGAGTCTTCTGCTTTCACAGTACGGATAACAAAGCTGCCATTGCTAAAGATGCTTCGTCGCCCATCAATCATCACTAGACTGGGTGTCCCGTTACTACCTCACAGGAAACAAAGTGCATACATTAAAGAAGTTACAATCAAAATTACTCAAAATTGGATTTTTTTTGAAGTAACTAAGAATGGAAAGAAAAAGGAAGGGTGTGTTCTCTTTAATAAAGACAGCAAAGGAATATCTTCTGTTGGGAAACACCTATCATTTGCTTAAAGAACGCACATATCCTGGCCCAAATTTGAGTGGAAATTGAAATTTGCTCCTTCCTTAACTCCCTGTTATTTCATAAAAGTGCCAAAATAAGAGTGAAAGGCAGTTCCTGGCTACAAACTCCATCCTTATAAAATAATAGCTATTTGTATCAACGCACATGATGGTTTCATAGTACTGCGGTATCTTTGTTTACACAGTGCTTGGATGAAAATTATTGTCCACGTGTGTTTCCAAGTGAGTCTGTCAAACTGTGAAACTAAAAATCAAAACAGAATAACAGAAAACAAGGTATGTGCAAGACATGTACACTGCACTCCACAGCACGATTCAATGCATCAGGCATTTTGCTTTCTCCAACTAAAACAATTCTGTGTGCCTGAGGTTAAAACAGAAAAGGCTCTTAGGTTTTTTGTTTTAAATGTTTACCTTTACCCCTTCCTCTTAATTTTTCCTCCCTTTTGATACCTTCTAATCATCACAGCCAATTAGTTTTAGTTCAAGGAATTTCTGAACTCCTCATCTACTGTGACTGTGTGCAGTCCCTGCAAACAGTTCTTCTCCTTCCCGACACAGTCAGCCAGGATCACCCTCATCGCAACCCGCAGGATTTTAAGGAAATGGGCTTTATTTGAGCTATACATTTAGTTGCTGGTTACCTATCCTTCATCCATTTGACTGTTGGAGCTGGATCTCCCACGGCTTTGCAAGGGAGGACAATGTCCTTCATCCAGGGAGTTGTCACTGTGCCGCTGAATGTCAAAATCCTGGCAGGAGCTGAGCAAGAGAAAGCAATAAAGGCTGAGATGAGGTGTTCATTCATATAGCCCTTGGAAGTGAAACACAGACAGTTTGGTGGAAAACCAAACCACTCTGTTTCAAGCTGTGTTTTTAGGAAACTAATTCCTTTTAAATCATAATATCAGCTATTTTTTCAAGCAAAAATATTATAGCTTTTGTATCTGGAAGACAAGTACCTAAAAAAGATGAGGTGGAGAACTGGAAGAGTCCTCGTGGAGAAAAAGAGCAAACCCAGTTATTGATAATCTTTACTGATTTTTTATATATTCCATAGTAAAAATTATGGGTGAAAATTATGTCCAAGGGATGTTTCTCTCCAAACTTCCAGCAGGAAGTGTCCACAGTAGACTGGTATCTTACAATAGCAAATTATTGATACATCACTGTTACAACAGCTGTGGTATTAAGCAAAATAAACCTTTATGTATGAACATGTTAGTACATTGCAAAGAGTCTATCTGAAGACCACAAATGTGAAAAAACTCTTAAGACAGTTTAATTTGTGTCAGCTCTCATATCACCTAAATATTTCAACAAAAATGTCACTCCTGTAGTTTCAGTTTATAACATACAGGAACACTAGGGTTGTGTTAGAGCTTCATTGTATGTTATTACTCAAAAATGATCCTTGACAGAAATGGACTTCTTATTGGCCTCTAAATATACATTTCAAAGGCACATGCTGAATACAGATACACGAAATACTGTATTTTTAATCCTGATCTACTTCAGTCATGCACACTGATCAGAATTTATTCTTAATAATCCATTTTGCGCCAATTAGAAATACATGAAAATGAGACCCAGCATCAAATATAACTGGGACTGTTCGTCTCAAAAAAAAAAACAAAAACATGCATAAAAGAACAGGCCTTGAACAGTTAAGGGAATTTCCCATAGCAGGCTGCAGTAGGAATTGTAGGAATCGAGATATTCATAAAAAGAAAAGCTTTCATTGATTATATGATGAGTTTGGACTGTGTTGCCTATGTTATCTTCAAGTGTTGCTGAAGACTAAGCTTCTTGAGAGATTTTGCTCTGGTCAAAATTTTAACTGAAAACACAAGAGGTAGCTGCTTAAAGATTATGGACAAAGTCAAGGGTAGGTAACAGGGCAACATTACATTCCTAACAGCCAAGCACTGACATATCCCATCCTGGCTAACCAACAGCTGAAGACCCGTGGCTCCCTCCTTCTGGCAGCTCTGATGGTTAGCCCTGGCAGGAGGGTGCTGCGGCGTGCACTGCCCTGAGGAGGTGGTACACCCAAATGATGCAAAGACGCCGGTCAGTCAGTAAGTCTCATGATACAGCCTTGTTTTCCACTGTGGCATTCCTAAGGCCCTGTCTTCTAGAAATGATTTACACAGGCCTATGCCACCACAAGCCATGGGCTAATTAATGAAGGTAACGAAACAGAAAAATGCTTAGTCTACCCAGAGACATGGTGTGAACTGAAGCTAGTGTTAGAAGGTTCATTTGTCTCCGGTGGCGCCAGGTTTCCGTTGCAGGAGATGCCTAAAGGTACTCATGCCATCTTTAAAAAGCAGCAGGAGGTGCTGTCAGCTGTAACTACCTACAAAACGCATCTGTAAGCATCTGGACTGCTCCTGGTAGCTGCAGTTCATTCTGAGCAATGGTGATTAGAAACTGGAATTTCTGTTCCATGCAAAATTCCCTCTGTAACTTGAAGCCTGAAAGCTCATTTAAAATGAACTATTAATCCTTTTCTCCTTGGCTTCCCCATCTCTCCAGTGTTTCTCAAAATATCCAGCTATTTCCAACTGCTGGCAGCTACTTCAGGACAAAGCATATGTAATGCAGGAATCCTACTGAAGCCTTCAGCGTGACACGGCACCACTGTTAGAAAACTTTCTGTGTTATCCTCTTATTTTCAGTAGTTATTTCAACAGTGAATTCTTCCTTAAGTCATAGGTTGGGTATCAGATCTCCAAAGCATGACGTTTGTGTTGTAGCTCCTGGTTTTCAATATCCTGTGTCCCCCATTTTGCAGTGATGTGTGGAAGTAACACAAAGTTCACAGAAGCCTAAGCCAGCGGTAAGATCACGGACCATAACTCAGAAATGTACATTACAAAATCATACCACACTATATTTTTGAAAGTGCCCACAGCTTTCTATGCATTATCTTATTTCTCTCATGTACTGAGTACATTTAAAAGAGATGGTAAAATGGCATGAAAGTTCTTAACTCCAATTTTCTTTATAGTTTAACTTCTAATAATGCCCTGAGACTGCTAATGGGTACACAAACAAAAGAAAACTAGAACAAAAATAAATGTCCAGTGAAATTCACCTGAAAACAATAGGTTTGAAACACTGGCAGGTATTCATGAGGCTAAAATATGTTGGATCTCAGAGACCTCTCCCTTTTGACTCAAGGGAGCTTTACCCAGCATGTGGGTAATTCAGCTGCAGGGCTTACCGCTTTGTTATCGAAGCTCCCCAAATGCTTACCGACTACCCACCAGCCTTATGTCAGATGGCACAGCACTGGGTTAGGACTGTGTCTGTTCCTATTTTTTGCCAGTTACACAATCGTTAATTGAAGATAAAGAGGTGCCTTCACAGAACAGTGCACTCTCTTATGCTATGCGGTTTTCTGCGTATTTGCCTGTTTAAATTTTGAATCCTATTACCTACACTTACTGTCATAGAATAAGAAATAGGCAGAAATTCTTTGCAAGAAGCCATAACAGAGTTTGTTGTTTTGTTTTGTTTTGTTTTGTTTTGTTTTCCTCTAGAGAACACAACTGAATTTTAAAGGCAAACTGTATAGGGAAGGTGAACAAGAGCTATAAAAGTTCACTGCAGCCCAGCTTAATCCAAATACAAGAGCCATCAGTGAATACCCTGGGTCAGGGGTTTCTTTCACTTACTTTCTCACAGAAGATTATCCTGTGTATTCCATTATGATGAATGATTAAAGAAACAGACTAATGGGGGTGTGTACAATCATGTGAGCCCCACACATTGTTTAAAACCATTAAACATGCAAAGCAACATAGACTAGGAGGCAAATCTGTTCAACATTAATGCTCAGGTAGTCTACAACAACAGGGGAAAATCAACATTAAAGTGACAGTTCTCTCCAGAGGATCAGATTGCCGTGGGTCTAGATCTGTTATCATTATGTTGCTGGCAAATGCCATTCTCCATCAGTCATGGTCACAAAAAAAGAGGAACAAGGTGCATTCAAGGTTTACTGCCTTTTATATATATATGATAGGCTAAACTCACAACTTTAAAGTCAGCAATGAAGCGTAATTTGAGGGGCAGGGGGGCATAGCCTGCTTGTATGGAGACTGAACTTTCATTGCTGTGATTATTTTCTGTTTGTGGGTTTTTTTTCTCATTTTTTGTCAGTTAATTACAGAGAATAACAATCTGTTCTGAGAAATGGAGACACTAAAGAAAGAAATGTTAACTTGAATTAAGCTTTCATTTAAATTGGACTATCCATTTCACATCAAACCTCTATCTAGACATTCTCATTGTTCTCAAAGGGGTTCTTAAAGGGGTTATAATTAAGTTGACATAATTCAATTCAAAGTTAACTCTCATTAGCTGTCATAATGGTATCATTATTGGACAGTTACTGTGAAATAAGTGGAAAAAAAAGGAAGCAAACAACTTCATAATAATGGCCCATAGGACGTTCTTGCACTGGGGACTTGTGGCAAAATCAGGCTATGATTGCTTCTAAGCCTGTGATGTGTTACTTGCTTCAGACGTACTGCGGGGTGAGAAAGGTCTTCAAGGCTATTAGTTCTGCACATTCTTCTTCATTGTGCATCCACTGCCCTTATCACTGATCACCGCTTTCGCCCAGCTCTCTAAAAGGCCCAGTAATGCATTCAGACAGGAAATCTTGTACATGATAGAATAATTCCTAACCTGACTACATCCAAAATTCATAAAATGGCTATCTATTCCTAGAGTCCATCGCAACCTCCACAAATGGATTATTTGTCATTTTTTTCAGTCCTAAGTGCATGCAAGAGAGGCTTGGCCTGAGCATCATCCAATGCAGACTTTATACTGGAGTATCACTACTAGTTCTCACATTGACTGGATGCATTCTACCGCCCATCAAAATAAAGTCTTGTTCACACTGACTTCTCTATATTGAAGTAATTAATTATTTTTCCTTAAAGTCCCCTTGTCTTTTCATACCAGCTGTTTTTAAGTTCACTTAATTGTCATCATGGGTCATGTTAAATACGCGTTGGAGGAGCAGAATTAATTCCAGTTTCTGGTAAGCTTGTTCAGTTGAAGTACGTGTGGGTCAATTTGTAACTTCTTAGTGTTTTGGCAAACCAAGAGAATCATATACTACATTTCCTCAAAGCTAGATGTTATGAATCTTGGTACCTGCAAACTCTGCATTGTTCTGTGTTCATCTTGTCCGAACACTTCCCTCTTTTTTAAATGCATAGGAGAAAGAGAGCTTTATGGTGCATTATGTGCAGGGGTCCCTGCACACTCCTGGGTTTGCCTGCACCCTCAATCTATTAGTATTGCACCACGTTGTTGTCTAATTGGTTTTGCACTTATTCGAGCATCTATTTTTATGCCTATTTTTGTTTCTTTTTTTTTCTTTTCATCACCACACATTCATTACACACAGGTAACAGCTGGCCTAAAAGAAGGAGCACACTGAAAACTTTGCCCTGTTTCCCTGGGGTGTAACAATCGTCCTTCACAGATGTGCTTTGCGCTCTTCAGCCACCTTTTAAGATCTCAACTCTGTCTCACCAATGTTCATAATGCAGTATGCAGTTATCCTACAAGAAATTCAACAATGGGAAAGCTCCAGATTTTTCAGATCTTTCCAACTTTTCATAGCCTTTCAGTCACCCTTCAGATCATTCCTCCAACACTGTGTAGCTACTAAGAGAAAAGTTCTGAAAGACTGTACAAAAAATGCCAGAAAGAAGCAGAAAGTAAATGTGATCCTTCTTGGTTGACAGAAAAAAAAACCTGGAAGCAATGATATGGGGAGTAAACATTTCCCTGCTTATTCCAACTTAGGCCTCTTTACCTTGTTACACCCTCCCAACATTTACACTGTTAAATCTTCCATTGTGATCTACAGTAGTAATATAGTAGTAACTACAGGTTTCTCACAATAGTGTTGAAAAATATGCGTCTCATATGATAAAAAGTTTAGCCTAGAGAAGGGATAAAGACAAGACATGCAGGTTCCCGTCACAAGCCTGAGGAACCCTATTTGCAACTTGTATGTATTAGGAAGCTATGTCATGTGTTGAAATAGTACCCTCCAAACATGATCACTGTCATCCATGACAATAGCTCTAATAGTTAATCAGCCATTATAAAACTGGTTATCTACCAGCTAGGTAGGTAGGAACAGCAAGCTTCCCTACAGTGATGGCATATGCTTTTCCATGCAGAAAGTGTTATCATGTTGGTGGCATTTGGCTGAAGTTCTGCAATGCTTTTTTAGAAAGTATCTCATCATAAAGCCCTAGACACTTTATTTTACATTACTACATCATTAGCCACATGACTGAAGAATTAGCAGGCTTGTAAAACTGTGAAGTCAATTAAATACATCTACCCTTGCAACTCTAGGGACCTGTGCAATACACTGTTCATATTGGCACATTCTGTGATGTTACCAGTTTGAGTGAAAAACAAAAAAATCAGTCTGAAGACCCCTTGTAGAGATTGAGTACTGATGGGACTCTTCTCACCTTGCTGTTTAAAATGTTAGGTCCCTATTTCCAAGCTAAGGTGCTACAGTGCTTACAGTAGAGGTAAGGCAGAATTCATGGGCCCAAGCAATACCTTTTTATAGAACAACTAATACAACTGGGAAAAAATATGTAGGATTTGAGGCACATTATCCTTTCTTCATATCTGAAATAGAAGCAGCAAACTTCAAAGCTAATGCAAGTTGAGAACAATTGTTCAAAGTTTAGATATGTTAATCAGACCATTTTATAAGAAGACAGTACTTGTGGAGTACACAAGAGATATTAGTAAGGAGGAGAATGATAAAGAAGTTATCTTGTATGGCAAGAAAAAAAAGAGAGACACATTCAGAAGGGGAGGGCGATCATCTGCAAACCCTCTGTACCCAACAAAAGAAGATAAAAATTGCTCCAAAAAGCAATTTATTTCCTTCTAAGGTAGGTGGGATGAATTACCCCCTAGAGGAGCACGTCATTCTCTCTCTGCTGACTACAGCAAAAGCTTGGGCAATTAGCTGAGAGTTGTCACCTAACTTTTGGAGAGAACTGAAGTTACTCCTGACAAATCCCACTCTCGGTAAGCAATGAGGCATAAAGAAACCACGTGCCAATTATAACAGTAATTAGCATTGTAAAGTTCTGGATTGCTTTAAAAAGCACTGTCACCGTACCTTTTGCTAGCGGTTCCACAGTGATAATCTCGCTGCTGTTGCCTCTTCCCGCAGCAGTCACTGCTACCACCCAGACGCTGTACTGGCGATTCCGGCTCAGGTTGGGGATTCTGTAGGAAAATGAGTCGGGAGAGGCTTCAAACTCGCTGATTACCTGTGGTGGGAGAGACAAATGTTTCCAGACTAAAATAAACAGTATTTAGAGAAAGTCTGGCAAGCTAAGTGCTACAAAGACTCTTACTTCAGCGTGTTTTGAATGAGTATCAATCACTCCAAACAGATGGCAGATGGCACTAAACTGAGCAGACACAATAACTTGTTGCAATCAATTTACATCCGGTGAACTTGGACCTACATTTTGTTTACAATTTTTTTTTTATCATTTTTAGGACTTTTACATGTCTGTTTATTTTTACAGGATTGGGTAAGCAATTTGAGTGAACATATTTGACAAATTTTTACCACCAATAGTTCTGACAAACCAATTTTGTTTTACATAAAACTTTCCCAATAGAGGATTCAGTCCCACATCTGCTGTGAAATCTGGAGTTTACTACTCAAGGTATGTCTTTGTTGACCTAGAACTGCTACGCTGATGTTCCTTATTCCTAGGTTTGCTGGCTTATTCCTTCAGTAGTACAGTGAATCAAGCAATAAAACTGTATTCTGTAATAGACTGCTCAAACTTCCCCCGAGTCTAGTTTTGTTTAATCACAAAATTACTTCCATTCAAAGATTCTCAGCAGAAGGTCATCTCAGCTATTTAGCCGCATTAGCAGGAAAGGAGAAGCGCTGGAAGAAATGCCAGTTCAGGCTACTCTTGCACTGTCACTCAAGTGCCTCAGCCGTGGGCTGCAGCAAAGCCAACCGGCTGCTAAGCAGTGCCGGCTTATCGGTGAGATGTTCTGCAGTCTGCCTGAAGTGACCTGTGCGAGGAAAGGTGCAGAGGAATATATAGGTTCCTCCAGGGCATGTGGGCTTTGTGCACCTCAGCACATCCTCCACAGGAAGCTTGATTCCTTGGTGGAGGAGATAGGAAAGCTCATCAGCCCTGAAGAGTATTACAATGCTTGGCATAGCCAGTCTTATTTCTGACACAGGCTTTGTGATTCTTGTATGTAAAAATAGAGGGATAATGAACCATTAGAATGAATAACAAAGACTCACGTCCCTGTGCAATACCGAGCATGGCAATGGCTAACTAACGCTAGGCTAAAAAATAATTAGAATGTTAATGACATAGAAAAGAAGATTTTACTAGGAATCAGCATTAAAAATAATGCATCAATAAAATATCAACTTGATTCAGGCTGGCAGAAGGTGTGCAAGGAGTCTCTTTGATATACAAATATGTGCAGGTGGTAAAGGCCTATTTCATCTGATTAGCATTTCAAAAGGTAAGTTGACCTGAAAGTGTTGGAATATTTAGTCCTTCAAAGTGAATTCCAAATAAACAAGGGATGTTTCTGAGGTATCACTAAACACGTCTGGAGTGGGAACTGGTAGCCAGTTTCAGCTACTGAATGGGTCACTGCATTTCTCTATTCTTGAGCTGGCATCTCCTATAGCCAGGTGATGAGAGGAATTAATCTCATCTCACTTTTGAAATATAGAGTGAAGACATCTGAACCTAAGCCAGTCACCTTGACTCCCTTCAGACACCATGTAAAGAAAAGGTGACTTCTAAGGCAAGTTCTTCTGGCCTGTTCGAGACACATACATTGCAGTGGGATGAGTCATGCCCTTGACACACCTGTTTCCCCATCAACTACAGAAAAGTCCTTATAACTAACCTGGGTATAGTTGTCTGTGCTGAAGACATCTGAAGTTAATGTGCTTGTTAATGAAAACACTGAGCTTCCTGGCCTTTACACAAATGTGTGCCTCTATTTGCTTTTCCATGAATCATCCTGTTTCCTCCATGGAGACTAACTTTTCTGGGGAGACAGGTTTGGTTCAGCTAACAGTCATCTAGGCTCAACACAAGCCATACTTTCTAGCCAATTTCACTGCTCCTGTCAAAATGCCAAGCCAGTTTGTCCCATTTAGCAAGCATTTGCCTGGGTTTCCACTTCTGATATGAAGAGGTCAGTGCAGGCAGACACTTCTATTATTATGTGAAATATTACAGCAGGTTTTGAGAACCATCTGTCCTGACATTTACACAAGTATATTGGACAAATGCCCATGGCTTGACAGGCTGGATCTTTGTGAGGTCATACATAAAAATTAATGTATTGATCATGGCACAGGAGGCTGAACTTTAATATTCATGAGGCTGTTTTTTTCCATGACTCCCATGGTTTATGAAAGGGACATATGGCTGCCTTTGGAAGCCACTCCTGATACTGCAGATCTCATGCTTGAAATGCCTCGCTGCTCTGGTCCCCTCTGCAATGGCAGAGGCTAAGGCAGTCAGACAGACATACACCCTACGTACAGTTGCTAAACACAGCTCAGGGCAATCTGGTTTGAGCTTTTATGTTTGGGATAAGATGAACAGCAGTTAAGCAGAAAAGGAAAACCTCAGCCTTGAACCTACGGCACGGGCACTAAGTGCTCCAGCTTGTAGGGATGGAAGTTAAAGACAAAACTAAAAATACCAAACAATCCTCCAAAATTCCCCAGGTTGCGATGTGGTCAGCTAGAAAAGCAGGCAAAATTGTCTTACAACAGAGGAGCTCTCTCTCCTTGGAGCTCCAAAGACAGAATAATCACAGAATTAGCTTCTCTAATGCCATTTAAAATGTCTGTCTTCAATTCCTTTCTTTCGCCCACAGAGAACCATCATCATTCACACATTTGCAACTGGGGCTATTCCAAATATAAATTCAATTATTCACGGAATTCATTTATTATTTTAATCTGGTAAATGAATCTCCACTGAATTAATGATTCTCATTTTCTTAAAACAAACTGCTGTAGCAAAAGATTTTGGTTTCTAACTGGTTAACATACACCTTCTGTTTCCTCAACTGACTCCCTTTTAAACACTTGGGGATGATCCAGTGACAAAGAATCGATTTTACTTTTAACTTTTGCCTGTCATTTCAATTAGACTAACATGCCAGAGACTTTCATTACACAAGAAGAAAAAAGAGAGCTTTGTCAGCAAAGAGAAGATTAAACAATTGAAATAAGAAATATTTTAAAAGAATGTCACCTTGTCACGTATTGGTCTTCGTATGTGCCAGTCTGAAACATATACTGCTGTTTTATCCCAAAAGCTGTAACATGCTTGCTCAGGGGATTTTTTTTCTAGCTGTTTTTTTTTTTATTCAGCTCATAGATAGTGGGTTCTGTTTTCTTCTGTCTTTAGCTCACTGTCTAAGAAGCACAGACAGGGCCAAATTTTTAAAAAGCCAGCAAGGGCTGTGAAGAATAAAATAAAATCGAAGTCCCTTATCAGGGTGCAGTCAATCTGATTCTCAAACCAGGCAACAGCAAGAGATGCTGGGCAACAGCCACTGCAGGGAGCATCGTGTTCCTCCAATGCAGCTTCAGCTCTACTGCTGTACTTTGCTTTGTACACTTTGAAACAGTATGCCATCTCCTGGCATTTCTGATTCCTTTAGAAAGCAATTAGGTAGGCAATGTGCACAAGCTCTGAGCTCTCAGGCTGTCTTTTTGTTTTGTTTGTTTGTTTGTTGTGTTTTTTAATGCAGCTTGGGAAAAACTCAAAAAAGTGTGCTAGAAAAAAAATAGGTTTGTAAGAGTTTTCCAAGCAGTCAGGGAGTTTCCCAAGTAGGAAGGTAATGTAACAGGCAGCATTTACTACGCACTGAAAGATTATTCAGTCAGAGCAATCCTGTACCTTGACTACAACTTCATCTACACAATTTCTGATGTAAAATAGATACACTGAAGATCTCTGTCTCCTCGTTCTCAGCAAGTTGTGAGGAAACTTGGAGGTGAACTGAGAAATTCGTATGGAGACTTTAAAAACAAGAGTGAAATGCAAGAAACACCTAAAGTTTGTGGTGTGCGCGTATATGAGTTGGCTACCTGTATATTGGCTGCCTTGAAAATTAAAAATACATATATATACACTACCTAGAGTGGCATGTGTGTTTTCACTATGGATTTAGGTATAAAATACGGCCCCAGAATCATCTAAAAAAGGGCTGGAAGGACCTTGAGAGTTCACCCAAGTCTATCCTCCCTCTTTAAACCAGGTTTAACTGTATCTGCACAATTTCAGACAGATGTTTGTCCAATGTGATTTTAAAGACTTAAAATAAATGGAGATTTTGCGACTCCCTAGGCTGCAAGAACCATTGCTTAACTAATCCTACTATTAGAAAGCTTTTTTGAAATCTAGGTTGAGATTCCTGCTGCAGTTTAAGCCCATATCTTCTTTTTCAGTCTATTAGGAACATGGAGAATAGATTATTACTTTCATCTTTGCACCAGTCTTTAATCTACATGAAGTTTTATCATTCCTTTCACCACTAGTGCTCTTATCTTTTTACAACTTAACAACCCTGATGCTTTCAACATTGCCCAGAAATCACATTTTCTCTAACAGTTTCTCTGACAATATCTGCTGTTATCCTTTGGACTCTCTAACGTTTGTCCACAGTCTTCTCAAATACGGTGTCCAAACCTGTATTCAACAATATAGGGTATGGCATTTGGCTTTTCATAACAGGATTAGAAAGGTAGCTAATGTTGATCTTGGGCTGCACAATAACCTCAAAATCCGCTTCTGAAGAATCTAGCCAACTGCTAGAGAACCCAGTACTTTTGTAGTTGGCTGTTCATATTACCCATTTTCCTGCACTTGCCCATACTAAATTTTATCTAACTTTTTCCAGACCAGTTTCCCAGTTCATCAAGATCTGTCTGAATTCTAGTTCTGTCTCCAGTGTACTTGCAATCCCTCCCAGCTGTGTATCTCCTGCAAATTTAATAGGCACTCTGGCTATTTCATTATCCAGGTCACTAATGGAACCACCGAACCGAAGTGGGCTCAAGAGAGATACCTATGCTGCTCTCTCCTGCCCACAGCAATGAACCATTGGTTTCATAGCCTCCCACAGAACAACAATCAATTTTATACCTAGCCTGAGCTGTCTCAGTGAAACCGTGTTTGCCTAGCTAGGTTTCTCTCAATAAACATGCATCCTCTGGGCTTATCTCCATTGCTAAATGGGAGAGAGCCAGAGATTGTGTTGAGCGCTCCACCTGGATGATCCACACCACTTTTTATCAGTTTTGTACTACTGTAAATAGCTCTTTTAAAAAAAAAAATCTGCTTTAGAGGGACTAGTGCTAAGCGGTGTAGACAGACATCAGTCAATGTCACATACTTTTGGGGCCAGGTGCTGCTCCTCGGCCCTTGCTTAATCAGTTGTACAGATGAGGCCTACAATGAACACTGAGTCTCACCATTAATTAAAGTAACTTTTTAGTTCTACAAGCTCAAAACACAGAGATCTCCATCTTTTTTTGCAAAACACCACCATAGAATTGTCTACCCTGCTCTACCTTAGGCCTTCATTGCTCCTGGAAATCGCATTTTAGCGTCTCTTAGACTGACAAGTTATCCAGTAATGGGGGCTATGAAAATTTTTTTCTACCTGGAAGCAAATTGGGTTAATATGAAATCAATATGTTACTGTATTTATAAAGAATTAACTTCAAGTTCTGCATCCCTGAACAGAATACACAGACCACTGATGTGCCCTTTCAGTGAACTCCCTAAAGATGTGAAACTCTGCCTGAGGTCATGGACTAGTACTTTTCTCCAGGACTGCTGGCTTTTGTCTTGCTTCCTTTCACAGATGGACAGACTTGTCAGAGCTGCAAACAACCACCAATCCTGGACCACAGTTTTCAGTAAGACTCTTGATACCACTTTGATCATATAATGGCTTCTGTTCAGGTCTTGCTATTTTGGCTCATGTTTTGAAACATGACATCTGTTTTTCACTCAGTATTATTGAAGATAACTGTTGTAAACAGAAGCTGTGCACAAAACAGAATGCAGCTTCCGTATAAAAATTTATCTTTCTTTTTCTTTTTTTTTCCCTTAAATGAGGAACTGAAAGTTTCGAAAGTGTAAGATGGAACAGCAGAGGCAGCTGCCTGCCTTCCCACCTGCAGGAAAATCTTGCAGACCCATTTCCAGCAATTACACCTGGAAGACAGCCCGCTGCCTGAACTTCCAGGTAACCCATGCAGTCAAGGAGTCTATTGATTGGGAGGCACCAAGATACACCACCTGCTTGCCCCTTTGCAGCAACTCACAGAGAGCCCATCAGCCTCCTGGGGCTCATGATAGGGAAGCAGTATGTGGTGTCACGGGCTGGTGACCACAGGAAGATCTCCTGCTGGGCTGTCAGGAGGGCTGCTGCCTCCTTTGGTGGTCCCAAGAAACCAGCAGGTTTGTTCAGAGCATTTCAGTCAGCTCACAAATTGTATGACCTCATCTGGTCCCAAGTGGTCTGTCCTCTATATGATACAGAAGGGAATGTGATGAATTCACACCTGCTGAAATATGCTGCAACTGACATCAAGGACTTATTGTCAGACTCTATTGATATACCCATATGTGAGACTATGTAGTGAGACAAGACCACAGTTTTATGAAAAAATCAATATCAAATTTGTTTTAGTAGGGCTTTGCAAGAAGACCTTTTAAAAAATCATATAAAACAGCACATCTTCAGAATTCATTTATACTCTGACACATCTCCCTTGAGATCTGCTCCATGGCAAAAATAAGATAGCCAAAAATGTAAAGATGACAAAGCAATTAAAAGAATGTATGTGCTATGTCTGAGAGCTGGTAACAAAGCTGTGAAATAACTATGAAAAAGCTGTAAACAGTATGTGTGGTATATTAAAAAAGACATATTTTAAATACCATTCAAAATTAGCTTTTAAAATAACATCAACGTTATGGACTAGTTCTATGCTATATAAAGATCAAGAATTAATAAGCATAAATATCCTAATATTGTAAAAAGTACTGTATAGACATAGTGATAAATACTGTTTGTAGTACACAAATCAATGAACATATATTTGAAATTCAACCTTACAGATTCTGTTGATTCTAAATAAGCTTCCATTCAATAGTAACTTTATCTGCTTCTGCCAGTTACCTGCCCCCTCATATAAGAGACTTTCAGCATCTCTTGAATCACTGAAGCCTCTACAGTGTGTGACAACAAATCAGTTCTGTCTTATAATTGCTTTTGCTCTATTTTCCATGCCTTTTATTCAAGTTTTTAAAACTGGAGAGGAACCAGGAGTCAGAGAGTATGATGCAAAGCTGCCTCATGTTGAGTTAAAATTTGGGCACATCCCATGTGAAATCAAGACAAGACTTGTGTCTGCCTGAAAGAATTGTGTAAAAAACACTTGGATGCTGGGAAATTTAATTCTGGTTCTTTAAAGATCTAGGTTAAGATAATTGTATATACTTTCACATAATCTCATTTAAGATGCATACCATCTGGTTTAAGATAACCATGTATACTTTCTGTAGAGTAAACAAAGAGAAGGGAAGCTTTTGGAAGAAGATTCATTCAGCTTCTCCCAGACATCTAGCTTCTTTCCTTTGATGAAAGGAAAGCCTTGATGACCCCAGAATCAGCACAGATATCTCTCTTTGAGATGTCTGAAGTCAGGTGAGCTGAATCCCATCTTGAGTCTATAAGTTACAGAGACAGAGCAGAGATGACTCTCTTCTTTCAAAAGGCAACCACTGAAGTCTTCTGTGTATGCTCTTGATAGGATATAGAATCATAGAATCATAGAATTGCTGAGGTTGGAAGGGACCTTTAAGGTGACATCAAGTCCAATCATTAGCCTACCCTGACAAAACCACTTCTAAACCATGTCCCCAAGTACCACATCTACCCTTTTTTTAAACACCTCCAGGGATGGCAAATCCACGACCTCCCTGGGCAGCCTATTCCAATGTTTAATAACCCTTTCAGGGAAAAAATGTTTCCTAATATCCAATCTGAACCTCCCCTAGCATAACTTGAACGCATTTCCTCTTGTCCTATCACTTGTCACCAGGCAGAAGAGGTCAGCCCCCACCTCTTTACAACCTCCTTTCAGGTAGTTGTAGAGAGTGATAAGGTCTCCCCTGAGCCTCCTCTTCTCCAGGCTAAACAACCCCAGTTCCCTCAGTCGTTCCTCGTAAGACTTGTCCTCCAGACCCCTCACCAGCTTAGTAGCCCTTCTCTGGACATGCTCCAACACCTCAATGTCCTTCTTGTAGTGAGGGACCCAAAACTGAACGCAGTACTCAAGGTGGGGCCTCACCAGTGCTGAGATGATCACTTCCCCATATCAGTAATATGTTGCAAAGAATATCCTCCAGGTGTTTTCTGGAAGATTCTGCATGTCTTTGTACTGGGGAATGTCTCTCAAACATACAGGACTTCATAGGAAACCAAGATACTTGGCCTAAGTGTTTTCCACTGGGACCTTTTGAAAATTTTGTGATCAGAGTTGGGAGGCTGCAGTCTATGCATTTATGGAAGAGGGGAAGGAAAGCTGGAGAAAGAGTCTGATTCACGCCACTTTTTCCACTGAACAGAAAAAAACTCACTGTAATACACACTGAATGGGGAATCTGACTATAGTTTTTCCCTCAATATAGTGCTCTACAGTTTTACAGAAAAAGATGCATAGAGATGTGATAAATAGATGAATAGTCTAGTCTCTACTGCTGCTGCTGCTGCTGGTTTTCCTATCACAGGACTTAGCAGAAAGAACGTACCTGGGAATGCCGTCTTGTTCAGGCATCATACACCTGTTATTTAATTTAACAGCAGGTTAAACCATGCAATTGTTTTTTCACTTAGTGGGTTTAAACCAAAACCAAAAAAATTGAAAAAAATGTAGAAATCTAACAGGCTTAAGAGTAAGTCTCTCACAGAAAAAGAAATATACCAAAAAGATTAGCAACCCCTCTGCCCCAGACAGTCCCAGATGTTGGTCAGTTTCCAATATCAATTACGTTTTCAAGTAAATTGACTTGGGTTTTGGCCAAATATAAGATTGTTTCCTTCTTAAATCCTTTGGAGAAATCCAGAATTGTAGAATTACAGTTTTCGAAGATTTTCTCAGACACAGGTCACCTAGGGCTGACTGTAGGGTTTGTACTGTGAGATAATTTCTATTCATCACCCCTATTTCAGCATTGGGGTCTGCTATGTGTTATGGTTCGTCATCTGGCTAATCCAGCTAATACTCCTATCATGACAGCATCTTCTGGGATCTTTGCAGGAACATTCTCATTCCATTCATTTGGTTCAACAACATCTTGCTCTGAAATTTCTTCTCCTTCCTGTCCTCAGGCTTCTGATCATTTGGGACCTCAGTCAAGGTGGGTTTAAGGGAGAAATCATATATCTTAGCAGAATCCCACAACTAGCAACAGTTTGATCAACTAACATTTCAAAACTGTCGTCAGGATTCAAGACCAAAGAATAAGCTGGTTATTCATATCAGAAAAGTAGGTTTTTAAATTTGTACCTGGATGCTTTGCAAGCTTCTTGTCATGTATGCCAGTCTTTGGGTACTTGTGCTGAAAAGTGAAATGCACTCTGTAGTCTTCCTCAAACAGAGTTTTACTGTGGAATTTATCACAATTTGGATCAGGGGCTTTGGGGAGCAGCTTCACAGAGGTACCCCTGTACTCTGCTCTATGGAAATTCACTTCATGCTGCACAGTAAGGGATTTGGTGGCAAACAGAAAAAGCTTTAAAAGTCTGGCAGAGATATGACTACTGAGCACTCAGAAAACTAAGATGGATATGAATGTTTAATCAAAGGCAAGGGAATTCACATTTAAACATCACAATCCCTCTTGTAACGTGCTGAACATTTATGGGTTTGGTTTGGTATTAATAACATGTTTATTGAATGTCATGCCCAAGGGAACTTTGTGCAGCACAGACAGCTTTTCGCAGTAATGATTACAGTTTGACTAATGCAGCTTTTCTGATGGAGAAGTCATACACTGCACACGTACATAGAGCTAAACAGATAGATGCACCTTTGCAAAATGGAGAACATTGACAACTATGGAGAACCCAGTCCACTCTGCTTAGAGAGGAACATGCTGCATCAATGAAAGCATCCCTCCAGAGCAGCAGATGCCTGTGCCACACTTCTCTGCCATCGGGGTGGTGTGGGCAGCAGGAGCATGTGGCAATAACAGTGCTCACAAGGTAACTGATGAATGCTTGGATGGGGAAATCTTGAGTGGGCTCATAGCCTTGCAAGGAGGGACCCACTGGAGAGTGGGGGAAGCCAGAGCGCTGATGGCTGGTAGAGCCATCGCTACATCAGTTATCAGAGTGAGTATGTAGAGAGGCCCAGCAACTCTGCTCAAGACTGTATGTGGTGATGAGAACCTGAGTCACACAACACAAAGAAGGAAGGCCAGCAGGAAAACATGCTCAAACAAGGAGTGGAAGGTGGCAGTCAGGATATTGGAAGGCTGGAAGTTGTGACTTCTGACAACAGGAAAAAGACTCCTGCACTTGCAGATCTGCAAATTCAGAATAAGTATAATACCCTGTGCACTGGTGAGGATGAACAAGACCTATCAGAGGATTCAACAGAGCCATCTCAGCCTTAACCTAGTGTCTGCACAAAAGGAAAAAGGCATGTGATAGTTATTGGAGACTCTCTCCTGTAGGGGATGGAGGCACCAACCTGCCAACCTGACGTAATATTTTGGGAACTCTTGCCAAGGGTCATCCAGCCCTTGGACTATTTTCCCTTGCTGCTTTTCCATGTGGGCACCAACACTGGCAGAGGCAATGTGAACCATATCAAGAGTCACAACAGAGTTTGGAAGACGAGAGTGAACAGCAGGGTGGCCCAGGTGGTGGCGTCTCCTCAAACCTTCTGATGAGGAAGAAGGCTTGAACAGGAGTCAAACGATGTTGCAGGGTTGGTCTGGCAGTCAGGGTTTTGTCTTCTATGACTGTAGAATGTCAAGGAATGAGAGCTACTGAGCAGGGATGGGACATATCTGGCAAAGTGCAGCAAGAGCTTCTTTGCAAAGAGGCTTGCTAACCTATTTGTGAGGGCCTTAAACTAGGTGTGGTTGGGGAAAGCTACCATAATAGAGAAGCAATCACACAAAGGAGAAAAGAAGATGTGTCTAGGAGACAACATTAGAGAAGAAGATCTCACTTTTCTCCAGTAAAAGCAGCACAATTTAGGACCCATCTCAAATGACTGTCCACCAATGCATGCAGCTTAGACAATAGTAATTGGAAGTCTGTGTGTAGTTGCAGAGCTATAGCCTCATTGGGATTACAGTGACATGGTAGGTTAGCACTCACGACTAGTGTTCTGCAGTGGAGGGATGCAGTGTCTTCAAGAAAGACATTTAGGAAGGTGTGACGGAGGGCTTGCAGTTTGTGTAAAGGAGTTTCTTGAATGCATGGACTGCTGCTCCAGGGCAGGTGACAAACCACTAGAGAGCTTGTGGGTAAGGATCAGAGGACAGACCAATATTCATAGTGTTGTAGTAGGTTTCTGCTACAGACGTCCTGATCAAGAAGAGGAGGCAGATGAAGTTGTCTTTAAGCAGCTGAAGAAAGCTTCACAAGTGCATGTCTTAGTGCTCGTGGGTGACTTTTACCACATTGACAACTGCTGGAAGGGCAATAAGACCGGAAGCAAGCCACCTAGGGGATTTCTGGAAAGTATTCAACACCATTTCTTGTTGGAGATGATCAATGAACTGACTAGTAGGAATACCCTGTTGAACCTGTTGTCCACAAACAAGGAAGAACCGGCTGAAATGTGAAGGTCTATGACAGCTTTGGCTGTTGTTACCATAAGACCAGAGTTCAAGATCCTGAGAGGAGTGACCCATGCAAAACTGTCCAGAAGGGCAAAGAGAACAGCTGGCGATTCTTCAAGGACAACCTCCTCAGAGCACAAGAATGGTCTGTTGTAATGTATGGAAAGTTGAGCAAGCATGGCAGAAGGCCAACATGGATAAACATGTAGATCCTGATTGAGCTCAAACACATTTCTTTTTGTGCAGGACAAAGGCAAGAAAGGTTTCTTTAAGTACATGAGCAGCAAAAGGAAGGCTAAGGGGAGTTTGGGCCCATTGCTCAATGAGGCAGGGTACTTAGTGACAAGGAATTTGAAAGAGCTATTGTACTCAATGCCTTTTTTGCCTCAGTTTTCACTGGTAAGGCTTGCCCTCAGGCCTCCAGGTCTCTGAACCTCCTCAAAGAGTATGTGGCAGTAAAGCTGTAGTCACAGTGGAGGGAGATTGAATTAGGGAGCACTTAAGATAATCACTTAATTAGACATACAGAAACCTGTGGTACCAGATGGGATGCATCTGAGGGTGCCAAAAGAAGTGGCTGATGTCATTGTGAGGCTGCTTTTGGTTGTATTTGAGTGGCAATGGCAATCAAGGGAGGATTCTGATCACCAAAAAAAAGGCAAATGCCACACTCATCTTCAAGAAGGGGGATCCAGATAACTACAGGCTGGCCAACATTTTCTCAGTAATATGAGATGGTTATTGAGCAAATCCTACTAGATGCCATTTTTAAACACACAAAAGAAAGGAAGGAAGAGCTGACATGGATTTACCAAAGGCAAATCACATTTGACCAACCTGATTGCTTTTTATGACAAGGTGACTGGCACTGTGGACAAGGGGAGGCCAGTGGATGTTGTATACCTCAGCTTTAGCTAGTCCTTTTACTGAGTCTTCCACAGTGTCATTATTGTTTATACACTGGAGAGCAGGGCTGTTGTTCAAGGGAACCTAGACAGGTTGGAGAATGGGGTGACTGGAGTCTCATGAAGTTCAAAAAGAGCGAATACAAAGTCCTGCATCTGGGACAGAATAACCTCATGCACCAGTACAGACTGAGGGCCAACTGTCCAAGAGGCAGCTCTGCAGAAAAGCAGGTCTGGTATTAGCAACTCTGCATTCATAGAAGTGTAGCCAGCAGGTCCAGGGAGGTGATCTTTCCCCTCTACACTGCACTTGTGAGACTGCATCTAAATACTCTGTCCAGTTTTGGGCTCTCCAGTGCAAAAAAACCCATGGATGTACTGGAGCAAGTACAGGACAGGGCTGTCAGGGTTGGTCAGGAGGCTGGAGCACAGCGTATACATACAAGGACAAGCTGAGCCAGCTAAGTCTGTCAGCCTTAAGAAGAGAAGGCTCAGAATAAACTTTATTGCCATCTACATATACTTGATCAGATGATACAGAGAAGATGGAGCCAAGCTTTTCTTGAAGCTTCAGGGTGGGAAAAGTTTCAACATGGGAAATTCTGATGAATTGGGGAAAAAATTTACCATGAGACCCTGGTAAAATATTGAATTCCCCCCAGAGAGACCGTGGGATCTCCATGCATGGAAGTGTTCCAGACTTCACTAGAAAAGTCCCTGAGCAACCTGATGTTATTAAACTTGCTTTGAGAAGGGGATTGGACTAGGCGACCTTCAGAGAAACCTTGCAACCTAAATTCTCTTGTTCTGTGGAAGTTTAAAAATGGAAATCCAGTTGGCCAAAATATGTATGCAACAACTGAAATGAAACACTGCTAGAGCTAATATGCATCACCAAGAAAAAGAAACACATTAGATTGCCACCAAGATGTTTCCTCAGTTAGACGGGGGAAAGGCTCCAATAAAACTCCTATGACATCTTAGGCCATTGGCAGTATTGTAAACCTTTCACATCTGAACACTTTCCAATCACAGTTGCCCAAACAAGTTCTGCTTTTAGCTTTCACTGTCAGGAAATCAGAGAGCAATAGTGAGGACATCTTATTCCACATCTTAATATGAGTGGAACGAAGACAAGAACCAACTGACAATGTCCTAAAAAGGAAAATCACTGAGAAGGAGAGTGGTGTCCATTTATTATCCTTTTATAGTGCAGTTCTACTTAGGTGACTCTTTTCCATTAATCTCCAGGCTTTCCATGGAGAAAGCAGAAGGCTGATGCACAATTTAATGACCTGCTTTGTTGGAAACAGCAGGATAAGCCTGTTTAATATGTTTGCTCCTATTAGTGAATGACTGATTAATGGATCAACCCCAACAAAACCCCAACAGCAACAACAACAATTACTGCACTTTTTTAATCAACAAAGCAAAATAGATTTTAACATGTGTATTTCTGATTGAGTGATGCCATACTATTTGTTGACACCCAGATGATATAGTTGGTCTGTATTTCCTCAGCTATTAACCTCTCTCTGCTTTCCCTGTCAGTTCTAATGCTTTCTCAGCTCTTCCTGCACCAGGAAATCCTTCTTCTTAACCTTCATTCCCCTGCCTTCAGCACACACCACGCTTCTTTCTGTGTTGCTTTTTACCCGTTCTGAGATTACAGTTTCCCAGGCTGGCTAGCTATTGCATGCTTTGTGTCACAATGACCTTTTCCGGGCACTTTCTGCCATCTAAATTTTATTTAATCTAATCCCATTGATTCCTCCTTATGTAGTGTACTGACCTGAATGCAACAAGAGGTTGGTGTGTTTTTTTGGTGGTTTTTTTTGTTTGTTTGTTTGGTTGGTTTTGGTTTTTTTTCAGAAATCACCTAAATATAATTTCCTTTTGCCCTTTTAAAAGCCCTAGCAATACACATCTACAACTCAATACAATGGGTGCTGGAGCAGCCATCTAAGGTGGCTCCGCCCACTATCAAGTAGAAGCCGAAACACCCCGGCTTGTTTGCTAGGATTCAAACCACATGCAATGTTTACGGCACCACTGGGAAAACCTACACTGACAGGATAGCATGGCAGCCTGTACTGCAGCTGCTAGCACTGCCTGTTGCTTCCCTGAGGCCTGGGCAGAATGAGCATGATGAGCATCCTGCCCGTACGCTGTGGATAAACACACCTAGAAGGAAGCTGGCCAACATGGGACCATTATGGGTGGTCTTGAGAAGCCAGCTCCTACAATGAGTTGGACATGGATGTGGGAGGAAATGGGGTGAAGAACTGTGGGAACATAGGCTATGATAATTATTTTAACTTAAATTCTGGTATGTTTTGTGTCCTATATTTGAAGAATGAAGGACTCATTAAGACATATTTCTGTATTTTTTCCTATATTTGCAGAATAAGAAAGAGGAATGTTCTGCCTAATAACACCTATAAATAATACAGGCACAACAACTAAACAGTGTGACATTGGATCCTTGCTTGCCCTCTATCTTGGCTAAAGAATAGTTTGCAGTGGAGAATCGTTTTTATTTTTCATACATTAATCATATTTGTGGCTTGAAACATCCCAGGCAAATGCTGTCCTTAGGATACAAAATATTTAAAAAGGAGATGTCTGCATCCTTCTGTAGAGGGACAGCAGAAGTTTTAACAGCTTCTGCCCATGCAAAGCAAACTGAACTGTGCAAAATGTGGCAAATATGCATCTTATAATAAATATATCAGGGTCATATGACAGCTGTGCTTTGTAGTTAAAATATGCACAAGAGAGTTAATTTGTTTTCCTGTTGATGACACAAACACCAAAGCAGTGTTCTTGTGTAAAGGACTGTCTTGTTAGCCTAAGTGTCTGAAGTGCACTGTATTGACTTGTTCTCAACACACACACACTGCTTGTAAAATGCAATCTGCAAAGAATACAGCCTTCCCATAAGTTTACTTTATCGCTGTCCTTTTCTCTTTCTCCTCACTGATGCTTAAAAACTGAGTTTATCTTTCTGCTTAAATGGCAGACTTTTAGAAAAGTTATTTTGCATCCAGGACTTTGACTGAAGGAAGAAGTCTGTTCAGGATGTTTTTATGGCACTATACCTCCAACTACAGCACTTGCTACTTATGGTGGCAGAAGAGATGAGAAAGACACAGGTCTTCTATTTATTCCCCTCCCCACCCTAATTCAAGACCACTTTTGCTGTCAACTACTTGTCTCTGCCAACAGTGAACCATACAAGAACTTCCTTGCAATATATAGACTATATCTGCACAGAAGTGTTAATGCACGTCTGCAGCAGACTGTAAAGCTAGCTCTGAATAAAACAACTTGTTATTTCACAATCCTTTTAAGGATAAAAGATAACAAAGCATTTTGTTAGAAATAAAGTTGGAGGAGTGCATCCTATACTGAATGTGTCCCGAGTTCTTGCACTTCTTTAGACGTGTCCAACTTGGCTTCTGGAAACTGACCACTGTGTGTGATGACTGCCTCACTCACCACACAGGGCTGATACAGAAGACTTGTTCTGCAAGCCACAGCTCATGCTGATCTGCAAAATACTAACAAGAAGTGGTACAGGGACTGTCCTTATAGGTACGTATTGTACACACATGTACACATATGTGTATGTACATATATATATATTTATATGTATACCCCCGCTACCCCCCCTTCATGGACACAGATAACAACAGGATAGCTGTATGTGTACACATTAACACTTAATAGAAATCACAAACACCTCCAAGTGCCTCTACCTTGGGCTAAAGTATACAGTGATACCCCCATCTCATGCCATAATGAACACCACAAAAATACAGCAGTAAAATTCAGTACAGGCCCAGACTAGCTAAAAGAGTAACTATTCTTGCCATTGTGCATCACTGAGGTACTGCAAAAGGTAACCATACAATAAGCAGGCTTAAAAAAATAATTTTGTATATGAGAGAACTGCATATTAGAGAAAAAAATTTTTAGCTGAGGATGTTTATTTCCCTGGTGATGTAAACATACAAAAAATGGTTGCTAGCAAAGCCGCAGGAAGAAACACTGCAGCTTTGTGCATGGTAAGTAACTAGCAAGAGCCACCAGCACCACCTGGTGTTCTCTTCAGCCCCCCAAGGAAGCGCTTGGTCCCCGCTTAGACCAGAGCCCGAACAGCAAGGTCCAGTTCTGTAAACTCCCACCTCTTTAACCCACTGTGTGCCATAGAAATGTATGAACCATAATGGAAAAATCTCTGTCTAGTTTACAGTTAAACAGTTTGCACAAGATAGTTTGGTTCGCATGGCTACAATTATTAAATTAATGGAGTTAGGAGTCAGTAGTCCCAAAATATAAATGAAGCAAAGATCTCTAACCCTTAGCTTTGGATGTGACTAATAAACCTGGCTTATAAGAAGATGTATCAGTTTAAGCATAGCCATCAACAGACACATGCGTTTCACCCATCTCCCCTTGAATACCTGCAGAATTAGTTCACTTGCTGGAAGAGTGGGAGTGGGCTGGGTGAGGCTGTGTCTGCCCTCAGGATCCCGTGCAGACATACCCTCTGGCCTTCCTCTCTCTTAGCTGGCTTTGGAAGCAAGACTGAGGCACTTTTGGAAATTTCCCTGTCAAACTCCTCCTACTTCTGGAACAATATTTTCCCTGTGTGTTAAACCAAGTTTGCGTTTTGCAACTTGCAACTTTGATGGGAAGTCCTGCTTAAAAACTAAATCAAAACCTTGGATAAAAACCGATAAGTACTTTTTCAACGCATATTAAAATAAATGTGCGGGGGTATTTACAAAGAGCCATTGACCCTTGTGTTTAAAGATAGCTGGATTCCTTTGTGACTCAGAGAGAGAGAGAGAAAGATACCTGACATTCAATTCTGTTTTTCTTTTGTCACTTTCTCAATAAGCAATAGCATGTAGACCTAGAGTGGGCAAATACTCCAGGCACAAATAAGCTTATTCACAAGCAAATATGTTCCTTCATAAGTCATTATGCTCCTTCACACATGAGTACCCAAGCTAAAAAGGTAGGAACTTGCATGAAAACACAAGTCAGATTCAGTGATTGGGTGTATAAATACGTGCCTGCAGCTACAACAGGGCTCTACATAGCTTGCAGCTGGTCCTGTAAAAGGTCACTGAGTAATTTCTGAAAAAAAAAAACATGGCTTAAAAGATACTCAACTTCAGTTGTGAGTTTTGACATGATTTGTAAGTCAGCACTGTGCAGTAAGTTCTAAGTACTGCAAAACTTTAATAGGTGGGAAAAAACCAAACCAACTCTCAGTCACCCTGTAGCCCCAGGATCTCCCTTTGCCCTTGCTTAGGGGAAAGAACAAAAGGCAGGAAAGGAAGTGGCAAGGAAAGCGTCAAGCACTGAGCACCTTCAGACACACAGTTGCAGCCCCACGAGTCAGCGCTGCCCTTCTGTGGTTGCCCTGTGGGACTTACTGTGGGGTAAGGGTGTGAGCAGAAGACAGTGTATTTCCGAATGATGCCGTTCAGCTTGAGGGGAGGGAGCCAGGACACGAAGACAGTGGAGGCTGAAGCCGCAGCTGCTTTAACACCAGCAGGAGGACCTGGAACTGGAAAAACAAGATTTGTTAGAGTGGGCCAAGGCAGGGACTCAGTCATCCTAGTGTAAGGAGGAGCAAAAGAAAAGCAGAGTGTGCTGCTTTGGTAACTGTGCCTCTGTGGACCAAGGCGGACACCCTGTGCTAAGAAGCAGCCTCCTCGCTGCCCATGCCAGGGGAGATGGTTTAGAGGGCTGTGCCCCCACCTCTAAGGAAGTAAAGACTCTGCTTCAGAGGGCCCCGAAGCAGAAGCTGCCTATGATGATTAAACTTTTGTGATGTATCACCTTCAACCTGCATGCATATGGAAATATGTTAGCTGCGGCCAGTGAAATCGCCAAACAATATATCATTATAAACTGTCAATGTTGAAGACATACCTCATGCCAAATTATTATTCACTGTATAAGTAATATGCATGTGAATGCTTTAATGGATATACACAGTAGACCTGTGAATTTAATGAAGTGGAGAGCAAATGAGCTGTAGTCCGATGCAGTTAGCACTGCCTGACGTGACCTAGGTCTAGATAATGGTGTGACGTGTGAGCAGACGTATGGCCATACAGCCTCCGTCCCCCCTGCCCTGCCCTCAGCAGCGCAGACCTCTATCTGGCACTGCAGTATGTGAACACATATTTATTTTTCTAATTACAGCAGCTATCTATATAAGCCATTGAAAAATGTCACAGAGAAAGAGAATAAAAAACCCTCCTCTCTAAAACCACATAGAAAAAACTTCAGCCAGGTGTCCTGGTTTGAGGTAAAACAGAACCAATTTTGTTCAGTAACTTTGCTTCTTAGCTGGGCCTCTTCTAACTACTGAAATTAACAGCATATTGTGCAGACAGTGTTTGCTCTCTCAGAGAGATGAGACCTATGTCTATAGCTGATGCCCAGGCATGGTATGCAGAGAGGCTCTTGCTTATACTTATTGCTATAACAGCCAAGGCCAACCAGCTTTGTTATTTGCCCTGTTGGATGGTTGGAAGCAGAAAAGCATAGTGGGGTCCCACCTGCAGGGAGGAGCGGACAGGACAGGTGACCCAAAACTGACCAACAGGGTATTCCATCCCATCTGCCTCATGCTCGGTATAAAAGCTGAGGGATCAAAGGGTCAGCTCTCTCTTCCTTCAACGGCCGATGTCTGAGGAGGACTCTGTTCGTCTGCCTTTGATCCCGATCCTGAATGCAGATCTGGAATCCAGTTCCCGTCCATCACTGAGTCCAGCCTGGGACTGCCCCAGTGCCAGCCGGTGTCGTGATTGTCATCTTGGGAGCTTGATACGGTTTTGTGTATATATTTCATTATTTCCTTTTATTTTATTATTAATATTTCATTAAAGTAGTTTAGTTCCTTCTAAACTCATAAGTCTCTTTTTCCTCCTCTGCTTCTCTCTTTGAAGAGGGGTAGAGGGAAGCATCTGTTGGTTCCATCTGGGGTTCCCCAGGTCCCCAGTAGCTGATTTGGCCTAAACCATGACACCAGGAAATGCTAAAATCTTGGTACATAATCTTAACTGTATCTCTTCACAGATGGAAAACCTCTTATCCAGCAAGCTGATCTTCGTAGATGGATCCTTAACGTTTGTTCTACCTTATTAATGTAAGTAGGTGTTGTGGCGGTACAAAATTTTGCCTATAAAGAGAAGCCAGACAGCCTGGAGTCTAAATTTCCTTAGCTTTGTGGCTAGCTACTTCAGGTTGTAGAAAGCACATAAGGAGAACTTCAATTTTATATCTGTACAGGTACTACTGGAAGATCTAAGAAAACTGACAGATAGGCACCACTCAGTGCAACATTTCTGAATATGCATTTTCTATTTATAGTGTGTTAAGAAAGCTAATAAGGCATCAAGTGAGAATGTCATGATTATAATTGCATGCAAACCCAGCCCCTTGCTGCAAAGGAGCTAATTCAGTTAGCAGTTCTATCCAATGCAGAGTAAATATTGATGCTTGACAGCATTCAACTTGTTATTTATACCCAGCTCATTAGAAATGCTATTTGCTCCCGCTGCTGAAGAGTGAAAGCTAGCTCTCCAGGGTAATTACTTAACCCATGGGAGGATTCCTTTACAGTTAGTAATGTTTTCTGGAAATCACTGCAAATAGATGTATGAGGTTAAAGTAATTTATTGTTAAATTAGGGTGTGATCTATAGGGACAGGTTCTGACGGTAATCGGTCACGGCTGTCAACTGTTGAGGGATTAACTCAGAATTCATGTAGCATTTTCCAGTCAATGGACATATGTGGAAAACATTGCTTGTCAGTGGACTGCTGTATTACTGTCAGGTATACAGACCAGAAGAAAGAGGTGTTAGAAAGAAAGTCAGGAAACCATATAGTCAAATTTCTGAAGCTTTTCTAACCCAAGCACCCCTCTGCCTCATTGGAATCAGGCAACAGTTTTTGCAGTGGTGCCAAAATTATTCTGAATGTTCTTTTATTGCTTCTCTTTTTGCTACATTGTCTTTGTTTGCTGGGTTGTGCATGTGGAAATGACTGTGTGTGGGGAAGTGTTTACATTTCCTTAGCAAGAATTCTGCAGACTGTCATCTGATGCCTTACAGAGTACCACTGTCCTCTGTCCAGAGGGTAAAATCATTGTTCAAACTCATCCCCTGGACATAAGCAAGATTATTATGAGTTAGTTCAGCATTACCTGAAACATTTGTTACTAAACACAGGTTCCTTAAGTACCTGAAAAAGTTGTGGTGGAGGAATGTGGTGCCTGCATTATCTTGGAGAAGCAAGACCCCAGTCTTGCTATGCTAACTTAAGGTATTTTCTCATTGCCATTGCATCCTGTAGCCTTACTAGCTTCAATCATTACGAGACAGCAGTATCAGGAGACCTAGACTGTCTTATTGAATTCTCCATGGATCATTATTTAGCACATTGATTCCCACCTGGCAGGGACAAGCTAAATGTGCACAATACCATAGTTTCCTTTTTCCATGGTCACCAGTGGTAAAATAATGGTAAGAAGCCAGAGGCCAACTAGAGCTCAGCACAGAGAGCTGAGGACTGCTTCTAGCCAACTTTGCAGCCTTCCAGGGAGCAGATTTGGCAAATTTAAGATCAAAGATGGTCTCATTCTCCAGCTAGCAAGGCTTTGAACGACACGGAAATAGCATGCTGCTTTCATGTGGAGGAGAACACTTTGTATTCTTGACAGTGCAAGTGGAATGCTAACACAGAGAAGGCAATTACACTGATATGACTAGTCCAGAAAACAGCATTTAGATGTGCCAGATAATGGGGAGGAGCTCCAGGAACTTTCTCATTCCCCTTTTCATAAGCAGAGAGAGATTATCACCATTTTTCTTCACAGTACTGAACAGTAGGGAGGCAAAGGCACTTAGCACTGTGCATTTAAGAGCGGTATCACCAATATATTAGAAAACTGAACCCTGCTCCGTAGCGAGTTTTTAATTCTGCACCACACAAGACTATCCTATTGACTATTACATTTATGAAAACCAAACCAAACTAAACTCCTGGCTGTTACCGGTAGTTCATGTAGATATCCCACCCACAATTTACACCTATGCTACCCAAAATACGTTCACACGTGCTGTCCACCCCTTATTCACTCTGAACTGGCCTCATATTAATCACACCATTTCTATCAAATCCTGCCAGTTTCAGAAGGGGAACGTTTATTATTCTGTACCTTGTTTTGTTCCTCAAAAAGATAAAACTGGAGATCTCTGACAACAGAAAAAAATGCATTAAGGGGTCATTAAGGGCAATTTTCCATCATAGTGCCCAGGTGATGAACTGCACAGCCATCCTCACCAGCTGAATGAGCCCAAGCAGAGCTGTGTTCCAAAGAGTACTGATCATGCACCTGATTGGATTTATGCTTATTCGTTTTAGAATAAATACAAAGCTTTGTCAGATAGTATCTGTACATCCACCCTTCTCATGCCAATCGCCGGGAAGCTTGGTGTCCACAGAGAGAAAGCAGAGGAGGGGAATCTTTTTGGATTCAGGCAGAGTCTTACAATGAGGCTGGCAAAGGGGTTTAATGTTATTCCTCCTTCCTTTCTGCAGTAGTCCCTGCTGTTCCCTTGCTGCAGCTTTCCCCTTGCTCTGAACGCCGACCTCTCCGGCAGAGGAGAGCTGGAAGGACAGCACTGCGTCACCGAGCAAAGCCTTCTGCGATATACAAATGGCATTCTGTGCTTAAGAATGCATTTTCTCAAAAGAAACTGATACAAGAGAGAAACATGCATCCTCCTGCATCACAGAAACCCCAGAAACATCCTCTGCCAGACACTCAGTAAAAAGCAGCCAGGCCAGGACAAATTGCCAATTGCAGGAAACTTTCCCTGGGAGGGGGCCCTGGGGGCCGTGTCCTCTGCTGGCCAGTTCTGCCCGAGGTCAGAGGCGTTGCTGCCGGCCGAAGTGCTGCCTCATGTGTTGGGCTTTTACAGGGAGCAAATTCATTGTCTTGACTACGGTTTTCTCATATTGCATTTGCAGTGGAGAAAGAGAGAGGGAATTTGTTAAGCCCCCGTTGCTATGAAGTGGAGTAGCTTTTGAAACTGTACTTTGAACACAGCGAGGAAGAGAATTTGAAGAACTACTTGAATTTTTAATGATTCGGTAAATTAAATCCTCAAGTGAAGAGGACAATCAGCTTATTAGAAACTGTAAAGTGGAAAGTGTAGGGGACAAAATCACAATGAATTCTTAAAAATTGGGCATTTCTGCTTGGCTTATTTTTCTGCCAGGAGGAACTTCAAGAAGAGCAGTTTCTTTTTCTAATGGCTAATGGGGGCAAAAAAAAGCTTGATAAATATGATCACATTGAAAGGAAAGCTCATTTTCTGTTATTTGCTAGAGCTGTTCCCATTTCCTAAGCTGATGAGCAGCAGTGTCTGACCTCTGGTGTCTAAAATCTGTATCAAACACTACAAGAAATCGAAGCGTCAACTCATTTCATCCAGGCTGAGTGCTCTGCTCCCTGGGTTACTCTTATTTTGCCACTTTGGAGATTTCAGGCCTGCTAAAGAAATTCTGGCCTGATGTCTTTAAGCTGAACACCAACAGAAAAGTCACAGACCTGCCTTTCAACAGCAGCAACGGAACACGCTGCACCATTGATTTTATAAAGAAAAGTTTCACCTAATATGAAAGAAATGAAACAAGGAAAAGAAATTAATGTCATGGTATAACAATGGGGAGGGCTTGGTACCCACTTAAAAATATCTCAGATTTACAGATTTTATTAGAGGATGGAGGAATATCTTGTGTCATGATTTTAGCCAGAGAAGGTCTGGGAGCAGAGATACAAGGTTTCCAGATCTAAGCTCTGTTAAGATTGCAATTATTTGCAATATATTTCACACACTGAGAGAGTGTTCAAACAAACTTTAGGGCAGGATCTTTCAGGTGCACTGAAATTAGGCCTATGGAATCCTTAGAATAATTCCTTAGAAAATTACAGAAGAAATGTCTGTTCTTTCTGAGGAATGAGGCACCTGTTCTATGCATACGGTTTGGCAATGTGAATGTTCTTTTCCCATTTAAATTCCACAACTTTAAGGATGTTTAGACCTGGGACTTTGCATTTGGTTTACGTTTAACTGCAGCCCTTTATGTATTCCACTCTAAACCTTTACTGCCTTTAATAAAAAGTTGTGAAGCTGAAGCAAAACACGAAATCATTGTATTTTCTGGAAATGCGTTTTGGTTTAGTTTTCTGGACAAAAGATTTAATGAGTGGAACCACTGTGAGACATCAGAAAACATCTGAAAAGGTTAGTCACACTGCCTCGGGGTGAATTATTATTGAACTGCCAGGAGGATTAAAGATGAGAGATGAGCTTTGGCACAGCAGCCAAATGTGGTCAGAGCCTATGTGCTTCCCAGATCTCAGGGTTTGTCTGATCTCAGAAAGAGAGAGAGCAAAAGAGCCACCAAGAATTAGAGAAGCAAACCAGGAAGAGGTGGGTTAAGGGGAAGAAAAAATATTTGGGGCTTGCGATGTTTCAGAACTGTTGCAAACTGGAGACAGGTCACAAGAGATGGATGGGTGTATGTGTTAGGGGGAGAGAGCAATGGGCACAGTAACCCTTCAGGTACGAAATACTGTTATCAAGCAACAAGTTATCCATCACTCTCCCTGGCCAGCAGGGCAGAGGGAAGTACTCATCCCACTTTGCAGCAAGAGAGATTGCATTATGGTGGATCCTTAACTTGTATGGGATATTTAGGGAGGCTATGGAGTCCCCATGACTGCAAATTTTGGAGAAAAGATTAGTAAATATCAGTGATGACTGAGATGTATCTGATCCTCTTTAGGGCAGAGAAACGGTCTTTGTGAGGTGTCAGCAACCTTTCAGGAGCAGTACACCTTTTTTTTTGTTGTTGTCCACAGGGAGAGACAGAGGTACTGCTGGCACCACTTCTGCCATCTGATCAATCCCAAAAGCTGAAGGAAGGTCACACAGAGACAGGATGTTATCTGCATCCAGGCAAGTTTTGGTAGCTTTCACCTCCCAATATTTTTTTAACTCAACAGAAACCAGTGGACAGCATTCCCAAACAGCTGTTATGACTTCTCTGGCATATGTGCCATGAAGTGCTGACCCAGGAGCCAGGGGCTGTCACTACATGTTGGCTTTCCAGGCATTTCTGGAAGAATGCTCCTTATTGTCCTCCAATATTGGACTGGTTGGCCAATTTGTTACATAAGGCATCAGGCTGCAATGTTGCCCAAAGGCATACACTAGCAAGCACATTCTTGCTGTCCTCAGGGGTGCTCTGACATGAACTATATCTCCGTGAGACCAGCCTGTCCCTGAGCTCCTGGAGCAGTGTGGGACAATCCCCTTGTCTGCTGGCGGCTTAAGTCTCAGTCCCAAGGCTCTTGGGTGAGAGCCTTTGTGTTCAGAGAGTATTCAGGGATAAGTTGCCATGCTAGGATCTACTTGACAAAAAGTACTTGAAAATGCAGCAAGTGATCTTACAATTTTCTTAATTTTTGAGCTTGTTTGGATGTTCTAGCAGGGGAGTGTAGCTACCATATACCCTTGACCCATTAATGGTATGTGTCTATCAGGGAAGGCTGTCCTCTCTGACCCAGCATGCAGCTTCAGGAGAGGCACACATGGACTGGTGAGGGAGGAAGGGGACACCCACCTAGCCAGCCAGATCAGCTGAACCAACCCTGGCGATCAATGGGGTGACAGATGTCACAGCCGGATCGCCCAGCACTGTTTTATATCTTCATAAGTGATCTGGATGATGGGATCAAGTGTTCCCTGATGAAGTTTGCTGATGACACCAAACTGAGTGGGGAAGTGGACACTTCAGAAGGGAGAGCCACCCGACAGGAAGACCTGGATAGACTGGAAGAGTGGGCTAACAAGAGCTTTATGAAGTTCAACAAAGACAAGTGTAAGGTATTACACCTGGGAAAACATAATCCAGGAGTGCAGTACAGGCTGGGATCTACCCAGCTGGGGAGCAGCTCTGTGGAAAGGGACCTGGGGATCCTGGTGGACAACAAGCTCAATAGGAGTGAACAGTGTGCTGCTGTGGCAAAGAAAGCCAACAGGATGCTGGGTTGTGTCAACAAGGGCATCACCAGTAGAGATAAAGAAGTCATTATCTCACTCTACTCAGCACTTGTCAGGCCACATCTGCAATACTGTGTTCAGTTTTGGTCCCAACTACAGAAAAAAACATGTGTACAGGCTGTAGAGGTTCCAGAGGAGGGCCACAAAGATGATGAAAGGACTGGAAAGCCTGCCACATGAGGAAAGACTGAGAGAACTGTTTTTTTCAGCCTTGAGAAAAGAAGACTTAGGAGAGACCCTATCACTGTGTTCCTGTATTTAAAAGGTGGCTACAAAGAAGACGGAGACTCACTTTTTACAAGGAGTGACATGGAAAAGATGAGGGGTATTGGGTACAAGTTAGTCCTAGGGATATTCTGATTGGACAAAAAGGAAAAAATTTCAGAATGAGAACAGTCAGCCATTGGAATAATTTCCCCAGGGAAGCAGTGGATTCCCCATCATTGTACACTTTTAAGATTCAGCTGGCCAGGGTGCTGGGCCATCTTGTCCAGACTGTGCTTTTGCCAACACAGGTTGGACCAGATGATTCTTGAGGTCCCTCCCAACGTTGTATTCTATTATTCTGTGACTACTTTAAGATTTTTCTTTGAAATAAAACCATCTACCTCCAAGTCTCAAGACCATCTGACTCAGGACTTTGGTGCTCCAAAGTAGTTGTTAAAGGGCTTTAGGGTGGGATCAGAATGACCAACCTAACATTCAGTGTTTAAGACACGCAAGTCTGCAGCTGAGCAAGTTGTCCTTGACAGTTTCAGACTTGGTGCAGTACCTTCAGACAGTTTTAAACAGAGCCATTATTGCAAGCTGATGCAGGACCTCAGTGGTCAGAACATCTGGCAAGTCCAGGACTTAGACCTACATTACCCAACAATGCTATATGCCTAAATTTCCTCACATTTCTCAGCTATTAGACATTCACTTGCTTTTTCCGCTGTTAATATACTTTGATCAAAGTAATGGAAAGCACATGAAAATAGAACAAGGAACAAATAACTCATTTGATAATGTAAGAGAAAATTTTAGAAGTCCAATTTTCATCCCCTGGATACAACTACAGTTGGGGCAAGGTGACCATACAATGCATGTAAATTTTAGAATTAGTTCCTTAGTCTTTTATTGGAAAAAAATTATAACATTTATCAAGCCATTTTTTTATTGGCAAAGAAAGGCCAAACATTCATCAAGTCAGTTAATCTACTGAATCTACTCTCTTGGCACTTTTGTAAATCTCATTACAAATAAAAAACTGACAAATATATTCATATATTCATGAATGACCACTAAACTAGATGAGTAACAAATAAATATCCGTTGACTAATTTCTTTGAAAAAATATTGTATAACTCACAGGAGAATTTAACAATCAAACATTATTCAAGTAACCTTATTGCTAGGACTGTGTGAATTTTTATTTCTGCCAAAAAATTCTTGATGCAGATTTTCAAAAGTGTTTAGGGATCTAAAGATGCATTTGAGCATCTCATGGGTTTTTCAAGGCATTAAACAGGTTAGGGACAAAACTCCCTCTGAATTTGAAATTCTAGTCCTTGAAAAATAGATCAGTATGTGGCATCCTACTGAGGCAACTTGAAGTGATTTCTATAGTTATAGTTACAGGAAAGTGATTATGAAATCTCGTGTGTGTGTGATTAAAAGTTTCTTATACTTTAGCATTAGGACTTAAATTTTCCATGCTTTGATCTATGAACAAAGGCAAGAGACTTTTGTTCTTTACTTTGCTTTTGAGGGAAGAGGTGTTTGGAGGAAATTTGTTTTTATACTGGAAAAAAAATCTTCTTAGAAACATATAAGTTATATAGGAATGTCCCAGAATAGTCTCTCTTCCTCTCCCCATTTTCAATCAGTTTGAATTAATTAACTCAAAACCTCTCAAAATTCTCAAGCAAGATCCTGAAGTATTTGAAAACAAATATACAGACAAACTTGCTCAGATCATTAGTGGTTTATACAAACTTCTGGCTCACCTGAACTGAAATCTTGGAAACACTCAGATTGTTTTCAAAGCTGTGGGCGCACACTCCTCTCCATGTGCTCCTAACTCAAGACCTCCCGACACAAATCTCACTCTGCGTATTTGTGTACGATATATGCACTGTTTTGAAGACTGAGACATACAAACATCTTGTTGAAGTGGGAATGGAAAATGTTTTAATCCTTACCATCTTCTTTAGTGCGGGTGAAAATCTGTTCACTTCTCACTCCGTCTCCGGCTCGTGTAAAAGCCAACACCTGAATGCTGTAGTTGGTGTATTTTTCCAGGCCATCAAGCTCTAGGGATGGCTGTGTAGTAGTGACATTCTTTATCTCTCCTAGCTCTATAGAATAAAAAAGAAATTGAATTATTGCCAAGTTCAATCTTCTCTCCGCTATTGATACCTACTCTGGAATTCTTAGGGATTAAAGAGTGCACTAGAGAAGTAATGCTTCATTATTATAAAATAGCAATGAATTATAATAAATCAAAATAAATTCCTTTGTGTCCTGACTTCTTACCATTCAAAGCAGACCCAGTTTTCATTTGCAAACTTTTTTTACAATTTTTTGAAATACAGGGAAGAAAATTGAAAATTTCTACAAGTAATAAGATTTCTTATAAAGAATAGATAACAAGAAGATATTATTGAAAAATATTCCCTAAAGCAAAAATGAGAAAGTCAGTTATCTTCATGAAGATTTTCTGGTTTTAAGAAAGACCATTTATCATGAGGAAAAGCAAAAAAAGACCCCTTTATTTTAAAGTATGCAGCTAGTGCTGCTGCAAAGCACTTGATGGCAGTAATACCAGCTAACAATAGATTTAAACACAGTAAAACCACATTTACTTGCAGAAAGATGATGTACTTCATATGAATCTTTTTTTTCATCAAGCTAAGAAGTACAACCCATACGGAAAAAAGCTTTAAACATATTTAGGGCAGAAAATAAAGCTGGACAAATGAAGAAAATCCAGTTTTAAGCACTGCATGAACATCATCTTTTTTCATCATGTTGTAAGACATCACATAGGAGCTTAGACGTGTACTGATAATATTCACATAGGATCTGATCCAAAGACTACAGGCATCACTGAAAACATTTAATTTTATGTCAGTCATGTCTACACTTTTATGTATGCTTCTCTTACATTTTTTATCTTTTTTTTTAAATGTACAAAGGAATGGGTGGCTTATTTCCAAATATTTTTGACTCTAACATTACCAGCAGTAACAATGGGCCTCTAGGTTACAAGTTCCCCTTGCCACACTAACAGAGGCCAGGATTTGCAAGACAATTGCATATTAGAGTGAACTATGATCCTGATGGATGAATGCAAAAGGAAGGAGACAGCTCATTGCCCTAGAGCTGTGAAAATTCAGCAGGGCAGATAGGAATAAGGGCATGTGCATCTCAGACCTACTAGTATTTAATTTACAAGGAAGGACCATACATAGAATTATTATCATGTGATAAATTGCCAATTAGTGAGGTATCTCATTTATCCTTTGATCATTTCACTCATTCTTTGCTGAGGGGTCTATTTCCCTAGGAATTATGCTAAGAGTACAAAACATAAGTAAACCAGAAGAGACTGGCATGAAAATAACAAGCCTTTTCTCAAAATGTTTCCTTCTTTTGCCCTCAGCTGTGGAGATGAAATGCATCCTGTCACATAACAAGCAATAACGTCTCAAGTAGGCAACTAGCTAAGCAAACAGATAGCCAACCAAACTAAAATAAACTACAGGGTTTGAGCACGTATGTTCTGGGTACATAAAACCATTCTTTATATAAGAAACCTGCTGGATTTTGTAACATGAAATTTGCTCAGGTCGCTTTGGGTACTTTGGCAGGTCTATGGAGTGTTGCAAACCCATGGTGGAATCCTTCCCCAAGGGCCCTTCCAGTCAGCTTTGCTAAAGCTGTTAGCTGTAAACCTCTGTTAAAGCTCAACGGAAAATGGCTTCCTTCGCGAGCAGATGAAGCTTTCTTTAAGCCAAAGAGAAAAGGAAGTGCAATGCCTTCGCAGCAGAGTAAATAATATAAAGGCTATATATGGCTTGAAACTTGGTAATAGCTTGATTTCTCTTACCTCCGTCCAACAGATTGGCCCAGTAGATAACCCTGAATCCTTGTAGAATCCCATTCAGAGTTTCTTTCGCCAACGTTGACCAAGAAATAGAGATGGTTTCTGGTGATGTCGCAGTGGCTTGCACATTCCCTGGAGGGCAGCTGGGCACTGGAATAAGATATTCACCATTTTTGACTCAATTATTACAACTCAATGTTTACCCTTTGGCTACCCTTTCATTGCTTTCATGTCTTTCTATCTAATTTCATTGCTATCCTTTCGTTGCTATCCCACCACCCGTGATTTAATTAGCAGTTACACATTGTTAACAATGCAAAACCTTTATTCTTGCTACAATCCACACGTTTCTGCGAATGCAGCTCATTTCCCTGGAATGACTTTTGATGTACTGCTTCCCCACTTGCTGACTAGTCTTTTAATCGCTTTTTTCTTGCTTCTTTTGAAAGAGAAATGTGTCTAGTACTGAAATATGCAGAATATTCTGTAAGCAATTTAAATATATTTTTTAAGGTTTGCAGCCANAACAAAAAAAAAAAAAAAAAAAAACATTGCCAGGAAAAGTAAGCATGCTCTATTATGAAAACAGAAAAAACCAACACTATTTGTTATAATACAAAATATATCCATGTGTGAGTATACTGCCTTCTGAGGTCTTGCACTGATAGAAACATTTAGAGTAAATAAAAAACACCAGCCTTCCATGAAGTGTATGCCTCAAAATCTATAGCTCTTGAGAATTTTAGATATGTGCTATTCCATTTCCCCCATGCAAAAAGTCAGATTCCTAGCTGGCACTGACTTCAGTACACTGATGCCAATTTACAGTAGCTGACAATCTGACCTACACCATCCCTTAGGATTATTATTTGCTTTTATACTCCTCTAAAATATTTGCCCTCTTTTTGCATATCGAATCATTCACTTTTCCCACTAGAGGACTCCCTCTCATTGTTTGAGAAGTACTTTTTATGCAGTTTGAAAAAAATATAAAAATCAAAATTGTTCCTTGGATTAGAAAGGTTGAATTTTGTCTAAAATAACAATGATTTTTCTCTCCTTAGTTTGGATATCCTTGAAAAGAACCCACAGATCTTTTTATGCTGACAAGATAAGGTAATGTGCAATACTCTAAGTTTCTAAGTTTCACAGCAGATTCATTTGAAAACAAAAGAAAGCCAACAAAATTAACAGTATCACTTCACCTTTCAGAGTTTTACTTCTTAGCATCTCAAAACTATGATGAGATCACTATGAAGCTATGATGAGATCACAAAATTTGCAAATATGTGAACACCAGAGCAATAGGTGGTCTTAGTCGATATCATTCACAGGAGGATATCTCATTAATAGGGATATATTAATTTACTTGGATGACTAGCATCTCTTGCAATGAAAATTGTACATGCTCATTGGCCAGCCTCTTCCCATCAAGCTGTCTACTGGATCTAACACCTGTAAAGTCTGGTATTCTATTATCCCCATTATAATAATCACTAATCAAGCAATAAATGTAACAAGGTAAAAAGAAACAAAGAAATAATAATATGTCCCAAGATAGCTGTTTGCCTAGGACCTACCATCCTCAAGAGTAGTGGTGATGATTTCCTGAGAAGAAGGTCCTATTCCAGCCCGGTTACAAGCCTGGACTACCATGCCATATTGCGTGAATTTTTTCAGGTTATTCAGCGTATAAACTTCACTGTCTCCAGTGGTGTCAATACTGATGATGTTAAACTGGAAATTGCCCCCTGCACTGTACTCCCGATAACCTATCTGGTATCCACGAATAATTCCATTTTGTAGGTGCTTCTTTGGAGCCTAAACAGAAAATGAAAGATTACATGTTAAGTATCTGTCACCAAAGTCAAGTTGTTGCTCTTAAAATTTTTGAAATATACACAAAGTCAACATTTTTTTCTTACCAATGCAAGTTTATTTCTAGGTAACAATTCACAAATACTCCCTGCTCATGAAATAGTAACTTTTTACCATGATATATAAATTTTGGGTGACGTTTGTTCTAATTTGTGCATTCCTGTGCTAAAAGCAAGACCTTTAATTGGTTCATACACAGAAAAATCTGATAAGGAGACATTCTTGAGTTATAATTTGAATTTATAATGTTTTGTTCTCTTATCAGGTAAATCAATCAAAGTTGAGTTGATAAGGGTATATTTGCATTACAGGCCTACTATTCACTACTAATTGTGTTTTTGCCAGAAGCCCCTACCATTGACTCACTAGATCTTTAGTAAGGCATTTATCGATCTGTTGAAGGCAGTCACAGAAGTTTATACAGCTAGATGTGTTAGGAAAATTTTACGCTGTGCTTTGAAATACGCTTGTGTTCATTCAGTGTGTAGTGTGGAAAGATGATTAGATAATGAGTGCCAAAGGCAATAATGAATTGGAAAGCAGGGATTTGCATACTTAATAGCTGCTAAAGCAAGGTGTACAATATCTGGCATTCAAGAATATGGACAGTGCAAAATTGTTGGCCATAATTACGTACCGTATTTCTCAGTCACATTGCAAGATTCCCTGTACCTGACTAATGGATATAATTTCTTTACTCTGCAATATAAAATGTATTCTAGAGTAAAACAAGGATTGACAACTTAGGGAAAAAGCCTGTTATTGACAGATATACCTATTAAAATTACATTTAAACAGTATTGGACTCATTTAAATTTGTGATAAAGTTACCATCTGATTTTCTACGTATATAAGGTATAATTAGTATACACATTTTTAGACATGGTTTATAATCCAC
>VUYV01000132.1:1891075-2006100 GCA_008711295.1 Anarhynchus alexandrinus
GAAGAAAATAACTTAATCACATTTAAATAATTAAATATTTCAGGGTGAATTGTTTCACTAGTTGAAGGATTTTAAATTTTCTCCTAGTTAAAGGCTGCAACTGGAACATTCCCATGAGTTGTTACCACGAGTGGCTTTTGAACAGAAGTTGTTGCGACAAAAACACATTGTACATTGAAATCACAAGCAACATGCATAAAACACATACACCACATAATGTACTGCATTTACTGTTTTGTGAATGGGATACACTGCCTACTGCCACATACAGCATACATTAAAATGGTGTATGTACGTATAGTATGTATCCTAAGGCATGCACTGTATATCAGGAAAAAGTGAGCATTCACCTTCTACATAATAGATTACAGAAGCACATAGCACATGTATTGGAACACATATGTCATACTGTAAAACAGATGGAACATAATGATAAAACTGATTCATACATTTATTATGCATTGAAATGTTCTCAGAGCAGGACTATAACCAGAATAGACTCTTCACTGGGAATTCTGCAATTATATACTTTCTCATTTTGAATTGGAATATAATGGCAAATTTTGCAGTTTTCATGAAACATCTTTGTAATCATTTTAGGTCAAGGGAATTTTTTCTTTAAATAAAATATCAACCTTTTACTTTTTTTTTCACTTTGAAACGTTATACAATAAAAAACAAGCTCTAAGTCACTTCAGAACAAAGCATCGAAATGTTCTGCCCCACAAAACATCAAATGTTCCTTGTTAGTACTATCAAAAAGCTTCTTTTTGAATTGGCTTTTGCACAACTAAATCATATTTGATATATATGCCTTCTTGTGTATCAACACATTTTTTAGTTAGAAAATTCAGTGAAGCAACATTTGTCCATGACTAAGTGTTCATGGGGAAAAATATTGTTAAATTTGTCAGTAGTCATAGAACATTAAGAAAAAGTAAGTTTCAGTCCATTATCTTACTGCTTGTCTTAGAAAATCCAATATTTGTAAAATAAGCTATCAATGACTTTTGTAAAGTATGACATTTTATAGTTGTGTGCATGTGTGTATGCATAAAGAGGAGAAGGAATATTTCCCATCCCTAAGTTTAATGGGTTAATTTACCTTGTAAAGAACTACAAGAAAAAATAATGAATATTTTCATGCTCTTTTCTAAATGAGAATTCATGTTTCATTCCCATTCTCTCTGCACCATTTTAAACTACCAAAAAACGCTGAGTGTTATTTAAAAACTCAATCTGAAACCCAGTGTTCTATGTGGACACATAGAAAGGGGATTAAATAGATCACAGACCTATAAAACTTTGCTTAACTAGGATTTTCTAAAAGTGGGCTAAGATAAACTTTAAAAGGAAGATTAATGACTGTAGCAAGCTGCAGAAATACAACTTAATACAAGATAAAAGATAATTGATGTGTTATTCTCTGCTCCTTTTGCTGTTATTGACACTGTCTGTATTTAAATGAGGTTTGCCGACTTTAACTATGTTTCTCAACACAATCCCTTTTGTATAATATCATCATAATTTTTTATGGCAAAAGCTCCACATAACTCCAAAATAAAAATGACCAGGTTATTATTGAGTTTATTTTCTTCCTTTTTTTTTGCCTCCATGACAATATGGGATTGATCTCATGGGGTATTTCTTTATTCTTAAGTACTTTGTATTGCACAATGCAGTGAGTGCCTTCAGCATAGCAGTCCGTTGTAAGGACAGACCCAAAAGTTGGGATGCAGCATGCAGGCAAACTATAGTATGTATGTATCTTGAAGTACCTTTTCGAGTAATGGACTAAAACTGCTCTGTCCAGGAGATAACTGCAATAATTCAAGGGAAGTAAATGGCTCACTCCTGGTTTGGGACTTCTTAATTAGGAGGAATTCTTAATCAGCTGTTACAAAGTGTCATTCAGGAAACAATTCTTCTAGTAAAGGTAGGACTACGCAAGCACTAACCTTTCAGGAAGGCATCTTAGTGACTTTGTCTTTGTCTGCAAATGAGCTTTGAGGTCAGGGAAAACAATTAGATTTTAGCTATGTCCAGCACCACAGAGAAACTTAGCACCCATCAGATGAGATAACCTACCAGCGGACAAAGCAATGACGGCAAACCAAGGCAAAGAGTTTTCAAGCTGAGCACACAAGGGCTTGACAGCACAAAGACCACAATGAGCAGAATTTCAGTGAAGTGCCAGTGGTGCCTTTTGCTGTCCATCCTTTCATAGGCAGACCTCCAGAGTTTCTGCTGCCTACAAAACAGCACCTCACGGGGTCTTGTGGTATGATGGGGCCATAGGCTACTCTGGCTAGAGCCAGCAGCACCTTCCTAGCACTTTGCTAGACACTGCTACAGTGCCTCTCATGCTGTTTGGCCTCATCAGATACTGCTGGTCGGGCAATGAATTAAAAGATTTAACAGATTTAACGGAGACCGGGCCTATGGGAATAATACCTTGAAGGTTCACAGGAGACTGGGTATTCATTGGAGACTGGCTGTGCAGTCTGGCAGCGCAGTCCACAGCAAACTCCAAATGTCTGGCCAGCATCTGCACAGTGCATGGCACCAGGTTCACACGGTGGTACGCAGTTCTGGGAGCATGGCCCCACGTTTCCTGATCTGGATATATGGTGCATGGGTACAGGCAGGCATTTACAAGGTCACAGGTAGCTCACACCTTAAGCTCACTCCAATTGTGAAAATCCACCTCTACACTCAGCTCATGAGACTTGCCAAGGCAATGGAGTATATATTTAACACATAGCTCATTTCTGTGATTATTTGTTATAGTAGATACTGATCATTACTTGAGAAGCATTCACAAACCAAATTCCAAACATAATCTTGAGAATACCACTCCAGCTGCTCATTTGGTATGTTCCTACTCCCTAGAAAATACCTAGAGATCAGCACACTGAGTTGCACTTGAAGTGTGCTGGAAGAACAAATTGAACCATATTTTAGACAATGTTATTGAAATGTAGGTGTGGGATTATTTTTTGTCCTGTAGCTGCCTGCACACATCTGTATCTATAAAATTTAATGGCAAATCTTCATAATCACAAATGGCAGCTATAAACTCCAGCAGTGAACCAATGGTACCTATCTTCTCTTGTTGCTTTTGAAAATATCCCCCAAAGTGAAGTTTAAAAAAGCAAGCAAAGCCTTTCAATCTGCCTACCCACACATCCATAAAAACAAGTTCATGCATAGAAGCTTGGAAGTTATAGTTGACAGGATCCGATGGCAGTCACACTTCTTGAGTAATTTAAAAAGAAACAACTCAGTAAGCACTTATTTCAGTTGTTAAGAATCCCTGTACACTCTGTATTGCTTCAATAGCTACTTCCTTTGCTCTGCTGACTATGTTGCATTTAAATCCATGCTTCATGTATGCATTTTATAAGTACATTGTGTGTCTGACTTCAGCCACTGGGTAAGCCTGTGGCTAGTGACCAAACGCCTTTTGTTTCTGGAAATGATTTGATGAAAACCAACACTGATATAAATTTAAGATGCGGACAAGATCCAAGAATCAGCACTGCACTTGTGACCTGTGCATAAGAAGTCTGATGAAGACTACTGTTTTTGAAGCTTAATACTGAAATGTCTTATTGGAACAGAATTTTTACTGCACCATTTTTAAAACACCATTGAACTACTCAAAAAAATCTTGATAGCTGAGGTCCTTCTGTACTAGTTGGACATATCAGTAGTTATATGTCCATCTGCACCGTACAGGGATTGCGCACTGTAGAAACATGTCTTTTCAGGAACCGACTCAAAACTAACACAGGATCATGCTGATTATTTATTGTATAAATGAATAATAAAATAAAAAAAAGCAGTCCACAGCTATTTATGTGGTTAACAAGCAGCAGCTCACTGTTACTATCCTAACTTTCTCAATGGTCCATACCATGGGGCAAAATACACATTATCTACATTTGCAGGAGTAATTAATGTCACTATAGAAATTAATGACTATTATGCCACTATCCTACTCCAGCTCTTAATACTACATATTTCAGAATCTTAAGTATATAGAATTATCAATACAATTTGGAAACTGCCATGCATTTTGAGATTACGCTACTGTGATTACATAGCTTTATCCTGTCCACTACGATGTACAAGCAGTATGTAGCACAAAACCACTTAAAACACGGTTTAAGTACCTCTGATATCATACTGAACGTATTTGAAACATTCTGTGGCTTTCAAAACACTGGGCAAAATCTAGAAAAAATGAATTGAGTCACAAGAGATGCCATATTTTTAAATAATATCAGTTGCTTATATTTTTTAATCAGTTGCTCTGATTCATCAATTCTCATGAGCTATACTGAGAGACTATATTTCTCTCTCTGTGCAGACATGCCTTCAGTAAGGCTCTGTCCCAAAGTCCACTGCAATGGGAAAAAAATCCCATTGGCTTTAATGGTTTGGGGAAATTTTGCCCAAAACCACAGTGAAATTCTGTGAGTGCTCATCTTCCAACCACATAGCCTTATCTCGGATATCAGGAAGTAGGAAATGCTATTGTCATCAGTACAAGCAAGCAGCTGCTGCTATTACTCTCCAATGGAAGGTTCTCGCTTTGCATAATGCATCAGTCTTAATGGCCAATATATTATTTGTTGGCAAAGGTATCTGCAAGGTCTCTCCCAAATAAAATAACTGATCCACAGTTTTTATAATATTAGTTTTTATAATATTCCCATGAATGCACCAAAATACTGTCAGAGTCTATATTCTTGGCTGCATGTATTTACCTTCCAGGTGACCCTAATGCTTTGTGAAGATATAGGTTCAAGTTGGACATCCTGAGGTGGACCATCAGGAGCTGCAAAGAGAGAAGAGAGGTGGATCAAAACTGGCCCTCACAACACATTCAGGGCTGCACATGGCATGTCACCAATTTAGCACACCAGTACCACAAAGATTTGGACATAGTTAATGTCTTATGGAAAAATGAAGATACCACTTCATCAAACAAAACCAGAGCCTAGCATCTTTCTTATTCAGGTGTCATCTCCGGCCAACAGTGAAATACAACACATTTCAAAACATAGCAACCTGGCAAATAAAATAAGAGTGAATAATAGTGATTTTTTCATTTAGTGATACGCTCACAATGCTGTTTTGATTTGTAAATAGGCAAGACATATTTTCAGCAGCCAGAACCCTGTAGATGATAGAAAGGCAGCAGAACCCATTTGAAAGCAGGCGAGACAGGAGCTCCTCAGCTGGCCTTCATGATGTCACAAACTTTCCAGTGGGATTCCTTTTGTTCCCTAAAGGCTGAGCACATTCAGTCAAATATCAAATGTTTTATACACAAAACCCTGCGCACTTTATCCACGCCCCCTCACCACTGTAAGCATCCCAGCCTGGAAATCAGGCAAAAAATAACTGCCAGATAGAAAATGCATGCTGCAGCTCCTCCCTGAGTCAGGAGGAGTCTGATTTACTATTGACACGCTGCCAAGGTTGTACATGATGCTTCGAAGTCAAATGAAAAAAGAAGGCCCTGAGTCTAGGGGAACCTACTCGTCAGCTGGGCAGCTGCAAAGCAGACCAAGAATTGGCTGGGATTGAACAGAGAGGTGTGAAGTAAATTGCTTGCTCAGCGAGGTAAATCATAGTAAAAGAAAGATCTGAAGAAAGGAATGGAGTAATCTCAAGGTGCTGTAGAAGGTTCCCTTGATGCAGAATATGGCTTCAGTAAAAGGTATTAAATTAAGTTTAATTGCATGACAAAGGAAGTAAAGCAATAAAAAGGGTGAAATGGGGCTGTTAGAGGTGGAGCAGCAGTAAGTGACAGCTGCAGTGAAAGGAACCAGAACATTTTGCTTTAACTGATAAAAGCAGAGAGACCCAGAATACAGCCTATAATATGTTTCAGTTATTAAATATGGTCTATTCTGTACCATTCTTGACTGTCCTTCACATGGGAAATTTCCAAAGGTTGAAAGAACTTTATTTCCATTCCCCTTGCATTAATGTACAGGAAAGAGAAGAGGAAAAAGTCCACTGGCAGAAACGTAGTCTCTATAATTTTTTTTAATTCTGTCCCCTTGTTGACAAACATGAATGCCATTTGTTCGGGTACATTATAATGTAGTGGAATCTGAGCAAAGCATTTGATCCTAAAAATAGGTTTTAAAATGTGCTCCTTAAAATCTTAACTTTTCCTTGAAAGACCCCAAAATTTTTTACAGACCTTATTAGTTAACAGTTCCCAGCATACCATGGTGAAATGCTAAATAAGAAGTCATTTATTTTACATACTTAATGTCATACAGAATTTGTGACAAAGACATAAAGAAAACCCAGATATCCCAGCTTCCTCTATTGATTTCAGTATTAAACAACAGCCATAATGCTTTTTTTTTTTCTGAAAAGAGTTAGTGCAAGTGTGTACTTGCATTCTGTTTTCCAACACAGGAGCTAACTGTGGTTGCATGGAAGGAAAGATGTGGTCTGTAAGCTTTGAAATCATGCCATTCGTGACTATCCTTTTGCTACAAAGACCCTTTACAATGTCCTTTCTAATAGCTAGTGCTGGCCAACTCAGGTCACTCTAATGTGTGATACACAATCTGTGCCCCCTTGCCAATAGTATGGTGTGAGTTGTTCAGTTTACGTATTGTCTTTCTTGGACCTTTATTTTGCTCCCTTCTCATTACATTCTCTCTCATTCCCTGCACCCACGCTGTTCTCCATTTCCTATTGTAAAAGCAGAGAACAGAAGTAAACAGTGATCAAAAAATGATGCTCTTGTACATTGCGCACCGCCTGAAATCAAAACCCAGCAGACAAACATCACATACTCTGCCTAAGCCTGACCTTCTCTCTTCCAATTGTTCCCTAGGTAGATCAGTGGCTTTTGAATACAGTTTCACACTGCTGGTCTTTTCCTCCAAATAGATGGCTCCTTAAAAGACAGCGACAAAAGGATCACTTATTCTGTAACTTGGTTACAAAGAGCTGAACAAAACCTGATGTTAAGGTTCCATCCTGTTCATGAGGAACAGGTTTTTTTAATTTCAAGGCCAGCTGCTGATCCTGATGACTTAAATATCAGTCAGGAAAACTCAGCAAGTAAGAAATATTCCAAGCATGGGTGAATAAGACAGAAAGAGAGAGTAGATCCAAGAACCACCCCTCTACTTTGATGTATATGCACAATGAAGGTTGGGGACACAGATGATGCTGAGCAGAAAAAATGGATAGTCTGTTTTCTCTAGGGATTTCACATTTTCATTGAACAAAGGAAGAGAAAAACCCTGATCAAATGATAAATATTTTGCAAACAAACTATTCATCATTGATAAACCTGTTCACTGAAAGCTCGTAAAAATGTGAATACTCTTCACTCCTTTCCTTCCATTAGGATGAAAAAGACACCTGATAAAAAGAAGGAATGCAGCTCATGTTGTCTCCTGCTTACTCTGTTTTGTGCTGTGAACCCTTGTGTCCTGTTCTTTTTCAAAAAGTCTCTCAGAACCAAAAACATGTTCTCATGACAAGGGGTATATTTTCACTGTAGTAAATTCACCCACAGAGAAAATAAGTGGGAATTACACAGTTGTACTCAGATGAGCTGATCTGAAAATTGGTCACCGAGTGTTTAAAATCTAGACCAACATGAATTGTGAAAAAGAAGTAGGGTTTTCACTGCCAGGACACTGTCACCCAGACACTTGCGTTACGGTTTTTCTCTCAAAATCCCTAAAGAAGGAAGAATCGCTGACTCAGCATAAGATGGCAGGAAAAATAAAACTAGCAAGATAAAAATGTGTTTTCAAATACAAACGAGCAAGCTCCTGTCTGGCCAAGACCTTTCAGAGTAACTCCACCCAGTTTCAATGGGCTAAGGATGTTGAAGCTGCTTGGGTTACTCTCAACTGTACACCTTCGTACGTTGTATGTAATCGCAATGTATACCTGGCAGAAGTATTTAAGGCCATTCAGCATTTTCATTCCTAATTGCTGAAATAGAGAGCCGTAGCCCTCCCGCTTTTCAGCCATAAGTCTTTTTCACTGTCACATGTAACAACATGTAGGCCTTGGGACGTGCTAGCATGCACCAGGCTGTGCTGTCTTTATTCATCTGCTGCTTCTGCTGCCCCTGAGAAATAAATATAAAATGGCCCCGGAAGGCAGCAATTTGAATGCACAAGAGAGTGGCTTCAGCCATCAAAGTGAAAATGTCCACATTTCTGTACCTCCTTGTGCAGAAACCTGTAGCGATGTAGAAGAGTGCGTGGAAACAAGGAACAGGGGGATGACACTAACTAATGACAGCCAACTGACTTGTACAGTAATCGGAAAACAAAATGGTGGGTGGGGTAGCAGTTGGAATACCAAAGGAAGATATGATTCACGTAGATTGATGTTCTCAAATGGGGGTAGATTAAATTAGTTACCTATACTAATATCTGGGCATCTAAAGAAAACCACAAGACCAATTAGGGAGGAACCACCACTAAAAATAGGATGTTGTTGATTGAGTTGCCTAACTGTAGATATAGGTGTGTCATTTCCAGTACTCTAGGACGAAAATTTGGAGCACAATGTCGTCTTTGACCACTAGATGCCACTGAACGTCTTTAATTACAGGCCTGCACAATGAAGTTGCAAAAGTCACAATGTTTTATGGGAACAATTCAGTATTTCTTTTGATGCAGCTGCAGCAACATAAGCAGCATTTCAAGTAAAGATTCCTCATGTCAAAGAGCAATAATTTCCAGCACAATTTCCATGCTACAAAACCAGAGCGTACCTGCTTCATCAGTAGTGATGGTGAGCTCATTGCTGGCCTCACTCTTGCCGATGCGATTCTTGGCATACATGCGAATGTTGTAAGTTGAGGAAGGGTGAAGGTCAATGATAGTGGCTTGGTTTAGCTGAGGGGAAACGTCTTTGGTTCTCTGGACAGAATCCCAAGAGTCTATTTAATAACAGATTAAAATAAAACAGAAAAATAAAAGATGATGTTAATGTCACTAACACAAGCATGCAGTTAAACCATCTCACAGAACAGGATACTACCATTGCTGGATTAACCCAGATAATGCCTCACTCAGAGATAAAGTTGGTTGTGCTCCAAAAAGGGGGGAAGGAAGTTAATTAAGAGGAATGGAGGGCTCTTAGACTGGCAGAGATCAGGCAGAAAGTTTGATCCCAAACTCCAGGAGCTCAGACCATAAGTGAACAGCGAGCATGAGCTTGGAGTACTTAGATAGGGAGCTCAGCATCCTCCAGGACTGATGCCATTTCCCTGACTCACGTTAGGCTACAGGAGCAGTTTAATACAAGGGGAATGTAGAACCCCCTTAGCTGTTTGCATTTGTCTGTAAAAGGAGGAGTACCTTACTTATTCAACTATTCAAACTTACTATTCAACTGCTTGTTATGTTTTTTAATAAATTCTCCAGACATATAATACAAAAAGGGATGAAAATTGGCTAAACACAGTAACCCCTCCTTTTCATCCAAGCATTCAATTGCTGCAAACAAAATAATAGAATCTGTCCGTTTAAAGCCTCTTGATATCTTTTACGAGTTGCCATCCTTCATTTCTTTCTTACTGCAGGCGATGTTCCTCCTTTAACCTCTGCAGCATCCTATGGGGGATGTCACTGAAGGCTCTACAGGAGTGTTTTACAGTATGGGTCATTGTCGGCAGGAGAGCGGAAAGCTCAGCAGATAAGAAAGACTAGTTTAAAAATAGAAAGCTCACTCAGATACAAAATATTTGCACATACTGTGTAAATTTTTTTATATGAGCTTGCTAAAGATGCACAAGTTGTCACAATGCCATCTGCAGCACGGCTGGTTACAGGGCCTGTTTGCTTGTCTGTGTGGCTTCTTTTACCCGGAACACATTAAGGAATCAGACAGTTAAGTGCTAACCAAATTGTCCTGAATATATTTTTCCTTGGTAACTGAGTTTGTCACATCTTCCTCTGTAGGATACTTTCAGAAACTCTAAAGGAGTTACCTGCAGGCAGCGCAGCTACAACTTGCTTGCCGTTTGCTACAACTTCACAGAATTTCTTAAACTTTAAGGAATTTTAATGAGCAATTACACTCCATTGTGTTAAATGTTATACAAGCACAGAAGGAGACTCTGTTCCAGTGTACCACACCAACAGGTATTTAAAAAAAATATACCTGCTTTGTATGGAGAAAGTGTAAAATTTCACTTGATGAGGATAATAATTTCTTTTCATAGAGTCCCCATATTATCAAATTGCTTAAGTTTTTACTTGGTTGTTTGAAATACTGACCTCTGAGTGGTAGGACTCTGTAGTATATATTAACTGCTGAAATAAAATAAACAAATTTGAAAAATTCTTGTGACTCTTAGGTTGAGTAATGACATACCATGGAGGAAGAGAGAGATGAAAACTCAGTCTTCTGTTCTTCTAGATGTAGGTTTCCAGTGTTTATTTTTGATTAATGCATGGACTTCAGGAGTTTATTTTGATACATGCATCCCCTTTTTGAGGGGGAAAACAAACCAACAAAAGCAATCCCTCCAAACAAACTCAGTCCAGAGACAAATTAATCAATTTCACTCCAAAACTGCTTCCAGTTTTGAAAAATGTAAGTGTTAATAAGAAAAAAGGAAAAAAAAGAAAGGTAATTTTGTTTTCTTCTGGCAAACCCTAAAAATATTTGCTCGCATTCAAGTGGTAAGCAATTGAGTGAGGTATTGACTATTGGCTCTTCTGGTTTTTATTGTTGTTCCAGGGAGCTCTAAAATCTACTTACCTAGAAAGACTGAAAAAACACAGAAAACAAGCAGTAATGGACAAGCAAAAAAAAAAAAAAGTTTAAAAGAAAGAGTGGAATTTTTAACGTATTTTTTATTCCACTCCTAAAACGTTACACCCAGGCACTTCTCAGTGTTACATAAAGTGCACGCTGACACAACGATCTATGAAAAATGTATGATTTGATGAAAACCAGCAGCTTTCCACCCATTCCTAAAACAAGGGCTGAAGCTTTGGGATTGCCCTGCGGAAGACAATTAGGGACCATTTGTTCTTCACGGCTGATTTTGGGGCAGCAGCTGCCCGCTCCCCGGCCCGGGCCGGCACTGCCACCCGGTGGCCGCTCTGGGTACTGCAGCCATCTGTCCAGCCCGGCCCCCGCGGCCTGGGAGGACATCTGCGTCCTGAAGGATGCTCAAGATCACCCTCGAGCACAAGAACGCTCAAAGCACAGTCCTCTCCCTTCAGATCAGGACTTAAGTAGCACTGATGTCCAGTTTGCCCCTCAGCTTTCCCTAATGACATTGAAAATAATAGGGCTGAGGAGAGAGGCTCAAAGAAGGACCCACATACCCGTTCCTATCTTCAAACCTTTTTGTACACCTTCAGTGGAAAAGTCTGATGGCTACACATCAGTGGTTTCAATGAAGGACCAGGTCTGAGTGCCACAAGTGCATTTCTGTATGGACAGGCGTTGTATCCAAGTACCAAAACAGCCTGAACTGCTGAGCTCCCACTATTCATATTGCTCCTGCGTGCAACTGGACCCTACAGATGCCACCTACCCATGTGACAGGCAACTCCATGCTCCTTTGAGTGGGTAACTAACGTGTCTTTTTTGTCTGAATGCATGGCAGGGGTAGATACGATACGCGAGGGCAGCACTGTATAGTGAAGTCCATGCATGATGTGTGGTCACCTGCACGTTCTCTGAAACAGAAAAGTTCTGCAGTTTTCCTTCTTGAAGAGTCTAGATGAGGCATCCTGCTGTAAACCCATTTTTGAGTCCTCAGGGTAAGCAACATAGGTGGAAAATTCTCACTAAACACAACTGTGCAGTCTACAGCTTTACTTCGGCACTGTCAGGCTGTTCCCTGAGCTTACCATCTAGATTGTGAATGTTTTACCTCTTTTCTTCTATCCCTTTAATACTGGAAATGGTGAGAAGTTTTCTTAATTCCCTCTTCATTGTTCTTACTTCCCCCAACAACCATGTGCAAGTTCTTCAGTCAGTAACCATCTTTGTCATTTCATCTTCTTGATGATTTAATTAATGACAAGAATTGTGTGTGAGAATTCAAAAACTTGATCCTAGTTTCTCCAAACATTCAGCCTCAGATTCTAAAAGATTATGTTCCTGTTGTTTGCAGTGACATGAGGATAATCTGCTCTTTTTAGGACCTAACCTCTGGTATTTGTCTTCATATACAAAGAAATATTTTCTCCAACACCAATTCTGCCACCCACTATTTTTAATTTCTTTCAATTTTTTAACCTTTATCACTATGTTGTGTCTTGATGTTTTCATCCAATCTGATAGCACTTCATTTGTTGTCTTGCTATTGATTTATCATGCCATATTACAGAGACATAATTTTGCAATGCAAGTTCAGAGTGATTACCACTTAATCTTTGCCTGCATTCTGCATTATCACTTGAAAACACTGAACTAAATCTAACAAAGATGTTTTAGAGCTCTGAAGTCCCTTTCCATCACTGCTTTAATCAAAGGAAAGCAGCTCAATCTTCCTAGATGGGATTGTACCGAGTTACACGATTCAGAAATACAAGTGATGTTTCAGGGTAAGAAAGGAGCCTATCAGGCAAGAATGACTTTCAAAAACTGTTCTGGAGCAGGTGGGTGGTTGGAAAGAAAGGAAAAGAATCAAAACGAAAACAAAGCCCAGAACATTTTAGGTATACATGTCCCTTGAAGGCATCCTTGCCTAGTTGACATCTCCAAAGCTGTGATTCCTGACCACAGCCTCAGTGGGGAATTATTACATGTAATCTTTCAGGTACCATGCTCACCTGTACATTATTGATTTCATTTACAAAGCCAATGCAAAAACAGTGACTGATGTTTTAACACTCTTGAAAATATTTTACCTAGTAATAAAAGCATCACGCTATTTTTGCCTAAGTAAATCCACAATCTAGACAAATGGAAAATAGTAAAGATGGGTAGACTGTTTAAAAAAATTTAGAAAATTTTAGAATTTTATGAATGAGTACATTTGTACAGCTCGGAACTAAAGGGAGAAGACCATAAATGTACTATTGTTGTTTTGATAAAGAGAATGTTTCACTGCTAATCAGACATAGAGCATTCCCATTAGAGGACTCCGTCGCCTTAAAAATAGTGCAACAAACTCCAACATAAACCAGCACAATATAATTTCCCAGTGTCTTTTCAATCATACTTAAAATAGGTAAACAGTGTTCCATTGCGATTTCCTTTCCAGTCCCTTCTCAAAACCTGACTCAGGGACAGTGCTTATCAATGTGCCTAATTTTAAATATGATGTCCCATCACAAACATAGTTCCAATGAACCTTGAATGTTTTTAGATTTCAATAGACAGTGAACAGTCAATAGGAATATTTTCTTGACTTAGGGAGTTGCATTTTTTTTTAAACATTTACCTCATTTCTCTTATTAGATGTTAACTGATGTGACTATGTGGTGACCTAGCAGAAAGGTATCTGCTCACATTGGCCTGCCAATATGTGCCACTGGTCTTATCCTTTGGAGTATTTCAAGTATGTTACTGAAAACTCTGCATGGTGCTTCAGCAAACTACCACATAGCTTTCTTTGTCTAGAAATTCTTACAACTGCCCCTTTTCACTGCTGCCTTTCCAGGGAAGATGCCACGTACTCATGTATCAATAGAAAATAACTTCCAAAAATCAGCACAACAGGAAAAGGTAATTTGTAAAGGCAGGTATTTTTCTATGGGGAAAAACAGAAAATGAAAAGAAAAAACAATTCAAAATGGAGAAAAGATAAAAACAGGGACCAAGAATCAGCTAGCAAAACCATCATACCAACTGTCACCTAGAACGGCTTGTTTTATAGCAAAATTTGTCCCCCTTACATGTAGGTTTCTCTGGTAAAAGGAAAAAGCATCAATTGCTAACCTTAACGTCCTTTCCTCAAAAAAAAAAAAAAGAGACAACGAATGAAGATAAATCTTACTGTGGAAGATTAAATAAACCATGGTAAAAATTTCCACCAGGCAGTTTCAATTTATGAATTATTTTTTACGATACAAATTCAGTGATGAATGACTAGCAATGGGGATTACTTCAGAGGAAGATTATTTCTTACCCGACTTGTTCTTGCACTCGATATCGTAGCCGGTGATTGGGCTGTTTCCATCAAATCCCATGGTCCATCTGAGGGCAATACTGCGCGCTCTCACCTCTCGGATTTCTATTTCAGGAGGGTCGGGGGGCTCTGAGTAAACACACACACTGGGTTTTAGTCAGAAGAAAGCCCGTACTCGGAGCAAGATCACATTCATGAGTGTGTCACTGGCATAGCTTACTGGTGGTAAGCTCTCATGGCATTTTCTCCGGTCACTCATTAGTACCCTGAGCCAGTTAATCACCTGCTGAACAATACTCAACAGAGGGAGGACAAGTCACTTTTCAACTAGGAGTCACCGATGTAATCTTGAGTACTGACTTCTGTTTAACCTTCTTATATGCAACATAGAGTTGCATTTCCTTAAAGCACTCCCGATGATTGAACAACTCATGCTAGACAAGATTTTTGCCTGGAACACCACATTTCACTGATAATTCTACGGGTTTTAAACAAAACGTGATGGTAGAAATATGAATACTAAACTTAAAAGCACTAAAATTTGTGGGGGGAGGGAGCAAAATTTCTATCTCTTTGAGTGTGTTTAAAAGTCTTCATTTAATAAAAGAATAATTTGATAACAGTTTAAAATTACACTAAAGCCCCTTTCTGCCTCTAGAGTTAAGGATGTAAATAAATAGAACTTATACCCATTCTAATGGCCCTTTAAATTGTCAAGGCAGTTTAAATGAGCGGTGGTGTAACTGAGAACCTGTCCCCAACCTCCACCCGAATTTTTCGACATGGCTGCCTTAGGCATTCGCCGACATCTGCAGTTACTTGAAATCAAGAGAGGGGAGGAAGAAATTTGCAAGTCCTCTAAATTTGTTGTGTGCATGCTCAAAGGCATACAAGCACAAGAACAAGCATGGCACAGAAAGAAGCAGTGGCCAGTGGCCGAGTCCTGCCTGTGCCACCCCAGGACTCGATGCTGTCTGCAGGGGAACCCCATCCCCAGGCAACACAGGTTCCTCGAGTTCACATTGCGCAAACTGATTACAATTTATTTTGACTGATTCAACTGGAAGTATTTTGTTTAGAGATCCACAGTATGTGTAACATTTCTCTAGAGATAAAGTCAGATTGCTTTTGCTTTATTTCAGACCTGGGGTTTAAGCACATTTGTTCTTTAAAAACAAATGCAACCCTCTTCCCCTTCTTCTTAAAAGTAACCCCTCATATCCACTGTCCCTACTGAAGATGTTAGTTTTAAGTATCTTTAGTAGATTGACAGTGTATTTAAGAAAAATGTCTCCTTATTCATTTCTACAGATCTAGAAAGACTCGAGCTTATCTTTTATTTTTATTTAATCTGTGATGCTGGAAAATGAGAGACTGAGTATCTTAATGTGGCTCCTCATTTCTTTGACAATGAGGAATACATTTAATTAGGAATCACAGCCTCCCTCCCCCAACAGATTTCTGAGGACGGCATACACTTACTGTACTACAATAGCTGTGTTTTTTTCCTTATGTTGTCCTCTTCCTACCTTGCACAGTGAGCTGAATTATTCCACGATCCTCCCCATAAGAATTGATGGCATGGCAGGAAAAGAAGCCAGAATCTTCACGCACGGTTGGCAAAATCTATAGGTGGTTTGAAAAGAAGTGATTGATTGAACAGCACGCAGGAAAATAAACCAACAGCTTTTCTGTATTGCGCAAGAAAAATTGTACAAACCATTTTACTTGACAGTAATAAATAGACATTGTGTGTTATACACATATGTACATATGTATAGTAAAGCATCCAAAATACTGAGACTTATCAAGACTAGCAACACCTGGGTTGAGGAAGCAGGCTATCAGCTCAGCATGTGTAGTCAGGAGTTGGAGCACCACCTATTCCTGTAGCTTCTCGTTAGGAGTCATGTTTCCAGTTACTCACGAGTGTGCCAAGTATTTAACAGTTGGCTGAAATTTTCCATACACAATGGTGCCTCCTGCTGCCTGCAAATTTTTCCAGTTATTTCTGAAAATAACTCAAGTGGCTGAAGTCTGTGTGGAGGAAATAAAGGTTCAAACACAGGTGAACCCTGTAGTATTCAGCATGGTGCCTCATAATAAAATTTGGGGTGGTCTTTTTTTTCAATTTGTTATTTAATAACAGACAGTTATACATAGTCTTTAAGTACATGATCATAATGTTATTTTTCTACAGGACCACTGCTTCATTCAATGTACAATAGAGAGAGGATTTTTTAAACGAGCAGAGATTTCAAATACCATTTTCTCCTCATGGTTCAGTATCATTCAGTGTGCTGCTCCACACTTTATTTACTGCACACAGTTCAAACTGTGCCCTGAAGACCGACCTATTCATTTTCTCATAGCCTTTTCTGGGGCATTCACCTATGTAATACCCATTTCAGAAACATGAGTGAATTTATTTTCATAAATCCTGACATCATGAAGAGCATTACCACCATTTCGTATGGGGAATTAAGGAACCAGACATATGATAATGTTTGTGACTGCTTGATAGGTTGCCACATATTAGCTGAGCCATGGTAACTCCATGTGCTCTTTATTCCTCAGCAAAGCCAAAGCAATATGAGCACACCTCCTATTCACCACTGGTTAAGATAAATGGACTAATTTCCCAATCGCTACAAGGATACTGGAGAGTTATCATCTGAGATGTGGTAACTTGTCAAGCTGTGTTAAGTTGCATGTGTGGCTGAGCTTTAAGATAGGAAAACAAAATTTTTCAGAGCCCAATTTGATACATCTAGGGCCTTCTTTTCCCCCCTCAGAGTCCTTAGCAATAAATAGCATTTCATGTGTTCATAACAGCTTCCATTGAGTTAAGCTGCAGCTATGAGGGCTTAGTACTTCTGCAAATCAGACCCCAAGGGCTCAAGGCAAGTACCTAGAAAACAAAGAACACACAATTATTGGCCACCTGTGAAAAGTTTGGTTTCAATGATCAGCCTTGCATCACACAGTGTCTTTCATTACTCAACCCTAATTCAACTCCAGAGAAAATCCAAGTCAAGCCTGACTGAGGCAGGGGTCCTGCAGAAAAAATAAAATCTGAGTATACAACTAAAGATCACATCTTCATGCACACATGCAAAAGCACTAAGTTAAAAGCTTCAGAGACAACCTTAATCCTGACATTTTCTATTTTTGGCACATTTTATCTCTCAGAAGTCAAAGGTTTTGTTTGTAACATACATATGGATATAGAATGCTGCTACCGTACACAACTGCTTCAGAAGAGAATTCTCCAAGCAGGTCTCCAGCTTTCCGAAAAGAAATATTGTTGTGCACCCAGGCATTATCTTATTAAAGTCAATAAGATGAATGAGAGCAGAGAAGTCTAGAGGTTTATCCTATAATTAAATATTATTCATAACACAAATATACCAATGTGAACAAAATCACACATAGATCTTATTCTTCCTTGTAGAAATCTATGACAAACGTCCCTCACAGAGAGCAAAACCAGATTTTTACTGGATATCTTCCAACAGAATTTTTGGCTAGTAAAGAAAGAGATATACCTTAGGAGCTACACTAGAATGTAGACAATCACCAGACAGCTAGAGAACTATTTTGTTGAGCCTGGTAAAAATGTTTTTAAGAATGTGACTGAAAAATGGAAAATCAAAATTTTTGACTGAAAATCTATATGATTTTTTAAAAAATTCTTTTAGATTTCATAAAGGCACATGTAAAAATGCAAAGGAATGGACAGATAACTTGATCATGTTGGTAAATTTTAGATTTGAGTGGAAGAAGATGTATCCTGGTATACTGAGGGCAATGTCATAGCCCCACTCATTGTAGGTGACACCAGAACAGCAGGAGCTTCCTTTGCTTCTATGGCATCTTGGGGAAATTTAGGTCCCCAAAACAGCAGTGTCACTCATATAGCCCCTCAATCTAACCCAGGTCAGCCACTTAGGAGTTAATGAAGTCCGACATACTAATTTGTCAAGCAAGTCAAGGTGCATGGTTCCCACACCACCAGACAGCTGCCTGTCACAGAAGCAGAAGTGAAGGTGTAGACTATGAGCGTTTGCTAGGTGGCTTGGTGGCTTCTGCTACTATGTACAATAAGCGCCAAATACTACTGGCAGCAGTAGATACACTACTTACATATCTACATGTGCCTTTTCCTTCCACCTCTGTTTGAATCCAATGACTAACCTGACTTTGTAAAAGTCCCCACAAAGTGAAAGGGAGGGAGAAAAAGTACTTTAAAAAGACAGCATTTTTATCTCAAAACAGCTTAATGATTTTGGTGAAGGTAAGCCTGACGCACATCAGAGCTAGGGGTCAGATATTCACTCAATGCTTATCAGCAGCGTACTCAAAAGTGAGCCGTGCCACCCCAGGAAGGGCAGGCTAAGGCATGAGCCACGTTGCTCCTGAGACAGAAAGGAAAGGGTGCTGCTGGCCAGGCTCACTCTCTTGTTGCCTCTGGAGCAGGGCAACTAACTAGCAGGGAGACTAATTTTTGTGGAGGGTGGGATGCAGAGGTTTCCTCTACCTCCTCTTGCTGCCAGCTCCCCAGGGCTGCGCCACGGGTGGAACAAGTGGTGGGGCTCTGACTTTGTAGGGCAGAGGTAGCTGTGCATCTCTACCAAAACCGAATCAAGCAACACTCTCACACATGTAGATGAGTCGTGTGTCACTTTATTTTCTTACCTGCAGAGTAGAGATCACTTCATCTCCAACTTCCTTGGTGGAAACAAGGTAACGGGACATTTCGGGGTTAATGATTCGATCTTCTTTTTCCCAGCGGACAATGATGGGTTTCTCTCCATGTGCTGTGCAGCTCATCTCCTTCTTTTGACCTTGCGTTGCCAAGGTGGTATTTGGATAGGAAGTTATCATAGCTGGAACTAAGAACAGAAAAAACAGAAAAAGGTAGTTCATCAATGAGCTGACTAGTCTGATGATATAGGGTTGGCCCTTCAGTCTGGGTCTCATTCAGCTTGTCCGTATTTGACCAGATGGCAAAAAATGTGAGAAATTATTTTACTTTCATTTCTGTGTAAGAGAATGTTTTTAAGATTGAGGATGGACTTCAAACTTAGCAGAGAGGAGCTGGGACTGGACAGTTTGGCTGTAGAGACAAGAAGATCTGAATCCAAAGGAAGGCGGGCTCCATTTCTTTTGCTGCTCATAGGACAACTTGTAACATAATTAAAATATTCACAGTTCATAAAGGTACTGTAAGTAATAAGCATTCAGATATAGGGTTAATAAAGAACTGATAAAAATGTCTTATTCCTTCTGATGAGCTACTGTTTTATTTGTTGACAGATATATGCTCTACCATTTTGTACAACAGTAATGACCTATCAAAATGAGGGCTCAATTAAACCAGGAGCTGTACAAAATTAAAAGAAAGGCTCTGCACCAAAGAGCTTACAGTCCATGTATGTGGTGAGCGCATAGTTAAACTGCACTGAACTGAAAGTATAATTAAACTGACAATAAACCCAGCTTGATTTGTGTTTTTATTGTATTCAGAAGGTATTTGCAGAACAGTTTGGACATAATTGTCAACTTCATGAATCATTCAGGAGTCTAAAAATTTTTAATGTTGAAAAAAAGTATTCTCTTGCTTGCAAGAATAGGCTTAAACCCCAAGCATTTTCACATTTTGGAATAAAATTTTTTTTTTTTGAAATTGAAAGAGAAAATCCTCAGAGTTATTTACTGCAAATCCCTCAAAACGTGGCATTTTTGAAACAGGATGGTCTCTTTGGCGTCCTCAGTAGCCTGTCCTTTCCTTCCCATATGATTTGTCCACCAATGAATAAGCATCTGGGCATTTGTGAGTAGGAACAATTAAAGTCCATGAGCCTGTCTTTCAGTTCTCGCCCTGCTTGGGAGAAGCTGGAAAGCACTGGACAGCACACAGAACTGCTCTCTTCTGAATGAATTTGAGCATATGAGGTGGCAGTAAAGAGCTCCTACCCTAAGCTCTTGCGCTCTAGGGCTACCTTGTGCAACAGCCCCAGTTTCCTTGTTTTTATGCATGAACACTTGCCTCTTCTTATCACAACAAGTCACTCACTCCGTCTGATTGTCTCTGGGTCTCTATTTTAAGAAGATGACATTGGCACAGGACCTGATCTGAGACCTCCCTGGTCTTTCCTCCTGCATAGATTGCATCTGTTGCTACTGGACAGTAAAAAAATTCCTTATTTAAATGAATCACTATAATCGCTATTCTGAAATGTTAATACTTGGTGGCATGACCTTTTCACATGCCAGAGCTGTTGATGCTTGGATATGACAATATGTCAGGATGCAGCCCTTCCTGTTCAAAGGCTTGCTGAACCAAAACAAACCTATTTGAAAATTAACAGGGCTTTGGAGCTGCCGGTAGAGTTACAAATGGGATCTAATTGCAGGGAGAACTCTTTAAGTAAGGTATTGTGTGAGACACGAGGCTCTTCAGGCACTGATACGCATTAGTGATGAAGTACGTTTTGTTTAACTGTTTGGATATTAGGTACCAATTAGTTTTGTCAGAGAAGCATTCGAAGAGAAGAAATTATGAATACTCAGAACAGAAAATTAGGATGAGTCTGATTCTGTCTTCCAGAGAATGAAAATAGCTTCAGTTTTATCTGCCGTCTGCCCAGGTACTAGTCCCCACAAGGAGGTTTCTTTCAGAAAGTCACGTTTTGTGGACATCTCCTAGTTGCTGCCAAACATGGAAGCTAGTGTATGAGGCCTATGCAGCTGCAGGCCTGTGGGCCCTGTATGTGCATTGCACATATATGCCCTCATCTGCAACACCTGAAATAGACCAATATATCCTTTTATGCACTTTGTTCAGAAACAAGAGACCCAATTCAAATGAGTGGCAGGCTATTAAGGAGTTCACATTACCATCATTAGCTTGTGCCACCACCTTTCTTCCTTCCATAATCTCTCAAGCCTCCCACATGTCCCTTCCTTCTCCATTTGCCGCACCTCTCCGTGTCCCTCTTTTTCCCTCAATGCAACACACTCCAGTCCCCTTCACCTTTCCCTCTCCTCTTCTTGCTGCAACCTCCTCAGGTTCTCACATGTTCCCTAACCCCTACAGCAATATTTTCCTCCTCCAACATCATTCCCCTTCCCTAATTAAATCCTGCCAACCTCCCAAGTTGCCTAAGCAGATTTTCTTTACAACTGCAGGCCTCTTTCCCATCAGTCACAGAATCACAGAATCATTTAGGTTGGAAAAGACCTTGAAGATCATTGAGCCCAAACGTAAACCTAACACTGCCAAGTCCACCACTGAACCAGGTCCTTAGGTGCCACACCTACACATCTTTTAAATACCCCCAGGGCATTTTTTCACCGGGCACCTTTCCAGCCACTCTTCCCCAAGCCTGTAGCACTGCGTGGGCTTGTTGTACCTAAGACCCTCTCATCTTGAAGCCATTCAATGGGTTTCTCTTGATACGACATTCCTATAAATCTTCTCCTAACTGGTGCCACTCAGAAATACAGCAAGGGGAGGGACACGTGGACAATGGCACCTGCCTCTTCCTAGAGAGAGCAGCGCAGCAAGAGGTACTGATTTCATCTCTTCACCAAAATCTCCTCCTCTAAGTGAGACGCAAGATGAAACTCCTCCTGCCAACAAGCTTGGGCATTTGCCCTCATCATACATATTTCCCTCACTCTTTGCAGCCTAAATCAGGCTAATGTAATCCTAAGCTGAGCCCAAGAAGAATGTACCACTTTCTTTTTCAAAATGTTTTCCAGAAAGGCAGAAAGAATGTTATTTGCTCTCAACACTGAGAAACAGAGCTCCAGCACAAGCAGAGGCACTGCTCCCAGGGAAGAGCTGCAACTGAGAAAGTGCTCTGGAAACCAGACGCCGTCTTGCCTTCACGCTCCAGCAGAAGTCTTGCTGTGCCACAGACACCGACCCGCCTGGAGCCGGCAGCTCTGGCTGCAGGCGCTGACCAGGCTGGGGCCTTGCTGGACCAATGGCCACCACCTCCCTGGCTATACAAAGCATCCTGGGGAATGCTGGGGACTGGGAGCGCAGTGATCACGATGGCCAAACAGGGCATGGCGTGTCAGCCAGGGCGGTATGTGATGCAGCGGTTGGCGTAGGAAGGGCACCTCTTCAAAGGAGGAGCGTTCCACTGCTCGGGCACCCTCCTCTCACCATCTGCCCCGTCTAAGGGCTCTCCTCCTACGTGAGCCTTGCGGCAGAATGGCGGGCACTTGTCCGAGAGCAAAGGCTGCAGCTCGGGCTTGGGGCTCTGCAGCACCCACCCCAGCGGCCCTCTGGTGATGGGTGAAGTGTTTAGCCCACCCAGGAGCTGAGGGGTGGCGTGTGCCTCCCCTCCAGGTACCCGAGCTCCTGGGGTCCCTGTGCCCCCGGGTGAGAGGGCTCAGCCTTTTGAGCAGGTGAGCCTTGCACTGGCAGGTCTACCCTCCTCCTGCTTCATGGGTAGGAGCACAGTGTGCACCCACAGAAAATGGGATGTTTGGATTTGGATTTAAATCCTGCAGACCTCAAGGAGTCTGTCTCAGAGACTCCTTCCTCACTTTCAGGTCTCCTAAATGGTTATTTACCAAGAGTCCCCTGATGGGTGACACTGCCAAATGAAACACCACGACCATCTTGCTTGCTTTTTAAAAAGCAGAGGCCAGCTTCTGAAGCTCTTTTTTTTTTTTCCCCAGCAAACTTTCTTAATAAGAGCAGCATAAAAACATGCAAAGAAAGATGACTTTAGTCCTTAGATACAGCTTTATCCCTACTTATCCTTCCCTTCCTCTCACATAATCTTCCATACTGATTCCTTATTGCCATAGCAATGCCTCACAGCTAAATATTTCCCCTTCCTCCAAAGCTGATTTTTTACTCTTCACAATTTATCTCCAATGATCCTAAACCATAAGCTCTCCTTTTTATCTTCCTCTGTGTCAAAAGATTTCTGGTAACAAAGCCACACTCCCAAGGATATTTTAGGCAACATATTTCTTCATCCTCCAACTATCTTTAATCAAATTACTGATGCAAATAACTGAGATAAATATGCTTGCTTCTTACTGACAAAATAATCTAGAAAACTGTAAATAAGCAAACTAAATCTGTACTATATATGCATGAGATATTCTCTTAGGATGTCTTAAAAAAAAAGTGAAGTCATTTAGAAATATATTAAGATGATTCAGATGCCATATTAAGTATGTGTATCCTTTATATCTCTTCAAATATACATTATATACGCACACATAAAATGATATGTATTTATATAAGAGAATTTTGGAAGGGAAGGGCATATTACTGCGCGTGTTCAAGGAACGCATATTGTCATGTTCCAGTATTTTGGAGTAGACTTCCTTATGGAACAAATTAGTACAAATGTGTCTCTTCTGGAGTTCTCCACATCTTTCTCTGAAGCATGCCATGTGGTGCCGGCCATTGCTAAAGGTCTACTGGTTAAAATAGGAGAAAATAGAAGCTACAGTTTATAGATTATGATGATTTCCATCTTCAAGGTATGCATATCAATGCCAGCAGCATTAATCTAAGAGAAGTCTTTGTTTAAAGTCAGGCTTCCATTTGGAAAGCTGATTTGTTTATTCCTTTTCCCAATCTACCCATTATATTCCCCTTTCTTCATGTCAACTCTTAAGAATTATGGAACTGGCTCAGACACAACAAGAATCTTTTGTCCCATTCTTGAAGAAAACGGAACCTAGATCTTTCCTGAGATTCAGTAAAAAATATTTAATCTCACTTTCTTTTCTCAGCTATTGCTGAGTGTTTTGTCAGGAACTGAATGCAAACAAAAATGAAAACATTTAATTACCTTAACAAAGACTAGTCTCATTACCCAGAATAAGGAAGCTATAGTAAGCTAGGTGAAGCTTGAGCAAAGTAACAGAAGCTTTTGAATCCTTTGAGAATAAACCTTCACAAATTATTAGAAAACCAAAATTCACATTCATTTTAAAAATTATGTAGGGAGCAGAGTGGTGGTGGTGGGAAATAACTATTTTTTGTCTCTTTCAGCTCATAGATGGAAATAGCCATGTGGGAAGAAAGCAAATTAAAAGGCTCCCTATCTTTTAATTTGTAACTAAACACTAAACATCCTTGTAGCATCCTCAAATGATTCTAAGACTGACTGAAGTTCTCAGCGTGTTTAAGAACTATCACTATCTGTAGTTTCCAAATGGTATTTTTCTAGCAACCTGGCTGTGGTGAGAAGAGAGGAATACGACACAGCCAACACCACAATTGATGGGGAGGTGCCATGTGACACTCTACAATGTGTTTTGAGCTGAATTGAAAGTTAGATTGCTGATCATATCCAAACATTAACAATGATTCAGGTTGCTCTTGAGAAAGAGAATGGAAAAGATGCACCAGATAAACAAATCTAGTGATAGAATGATCTGGAGATGACTGAATGCAGTGAGAATTTGAGAGTGAGCTTGGTAACAGGCATGCCCTGGCCTCTGTCAGTAATGTGACTCCTGGCATATCAACACGTCTCACCATGTCTCCAGTTCTCTTGGTCTGAAGATCTCTGCCCTGGAAGAGTGTCCTCCCACATAACTTGGCTGCTTCACTAGAGCACGCTTGAATGGACCAGTTTGGGGAAGTGACTGTTACCATAGTGGGATCCATCTTGCAAGTATTTATGCCAAGCTAGGCATCGTAGACCTCCTCAATGGAAAGAAAGACACTTTTGGAGTACTGTTCACCTAACCAGATGAACTGTGCCTTCAAAAGCCTCTTCTTTACACTGATCATTCAGGAACCTGAAATGCCCTGCTCGTTTGCAGAGATGTGCACACTAATGCTGTAATGAGGGAAGATGAACTCCATCTGTATTTCTTGTACAGCTTCTAGAACAGAGAACCTTTGATGTGGTTTGAACAACCTTGTGTAAAAATAACATCGTGAATGAGCATAGGAGTTCTGATAAGAGAAAAATGTATTAAAGTTGAAATGAATACACATTGAAAAAATGAATTAAAATTCAAAATTAACATTTAAGCCAGATTCAGCGTGTCCTCTCATGCTGGTCAGCTACAGTGAGAATACTCTTCGATCCATGCCAGATGAGATTTTTCTACCTCCAAAACAAATTTCCTCTTCCTCAATTCACTTTTGCTAAGGCAAAGAAAGCCCATGCAAATACATTGCTCACATTTAAGGGAGACTAGCTCTCACTCTATTATTAGTTGATTTCTATTTGTTAATTTATTTTAAAATTTAGTAGACTTTCAGGAGTCAGTGTGTGTGTTACAAAAATTCTGCTCTTAACTTCAGTTTTCCCTTTCTGATAAGTGAAATTTTTGCTTACTTAAGTAGCATCTCTGCAGAATTCAAATGGTGTCCTGAATCTAGCAGAGAATTCTAAATCAACAGGGCTGCTCAAATACTTCAACTTAAGCACACTGTTTCTTGGCAAAACTGTGACCTCTCCAGCAGGTGAAAATAATGCTTTTAGTCCTCATCCTCAAGAGGTGCCCAAAACTAAAAAACAAACTGCATGTCTCAAAGGGTGAAAGAGATACGTTAACACAAAAATAAGCATCCATTTTTATGAATATTTAAAAAAAATGGACATATGATTAATGACAACTATTTTCTAGCAATATTCACTAATTTTGAAAATAAACATCATGTTTGTGACCTACTCATGTTCATCTGTTGGGAACCTCCTCAAAGACCATGTTCTTTTAGGATAAATATTTAAAAAAATCAATTTCAAATACGTAAATATTTCATGAAAGGGAATTTTGATATTTTGATATTATACTATGTTGCTTGGAATTAGTAACGAATTTGTTGTGTAAGTAATGCAATTTTCAAGTAGAAATAGTACTGGGTGATGTATGCAACTAATCAATATGGCACAAACTTCAAATTAAAAAAGCAAATGCTTTGAAATTAATTCCCACTGAGGTTCCAGACTAGGGGAAATAATTTCAAACACTTAAACCTGAGAATTTTGAGGAGAGAAGCAAAAATTTGATGAATTAATATTACAGACTGAATGATTTACTTATCAGGAGTCTACAGTGTATATAAAATAAATACCGAAAATTTACTGATAAATATATTCCTGAAGACATTTTTAAAATAAAGCAAAACAAATCAAATTACCTTCTATCCCCAAGCTGCCCTAAAAGGAGGGCTAGTAGCTTTGAGTACGGTTCCATTAATAATTATTGGATGAATGGATTTCTGGACAATAGGTAAGAGCTTCATTAGCAGTTCTATTAGCAAAACAATTCTCTGACAGAACAGTACGAAAAACAGTACTGCCATGGAAGAAGAGACTGTGCACAGCAGAAACTGCATCTTTATGTTTCCATTTAGTGAAGAGTGACATCCATGAGAATTATGACATATAAATAAGAGAGAAAGTAAGCACAGTTGTGATCTGTCCGTATCCCAGCTACCTGTTTGCATTACAAATCCCATATGAAAAAAAGAGACCCTGTGTATGTAAAAACTGCATTATTAGAATACTAGGACATCCATACAAGGTAATCTTTGAAAAAAATCCTAAAAAAAAAATAATCACAGAGTGGCAATGAATAAGGATTCTGTACACCCTAAAATACCATTACAGCTAGCTATTCCACTGATACAAATAGAGTTACTTTGATGATAAGTATTATTCAAACATGTGTTTCCAAGCTAGAACAGGCCTTGTTTGATGCTAAGCTTTAATAAGAATGACAATGATGTCTTGAGTACTTGGCAGCTTCACCAGTGCCTCATGATCTGATTGAATATGTCAGGGTAAAGGCTGTGAACATTTAGGGCTCATATCTTATTCACTCAGAAGCGGTTTCAGGTCACATTATAGGAAAAGAAGTTGATTTATTTTGCATGACAACTATGAATTTTAACCAAAAGGCACATTAATAAAATAAAAAAGGTCTTTTCTCTCAAATCACAAAGGCAATTCTTTCCTCTTCCTGAGGTCTTTTCTTGCATTAGTTTTATGTTTGTACAGTGCAGACTGCTGTCTTCAAATGATGCACAGGAGACCAGCAGCTGCTTGTATCTCTTGGTCTTTCCTTTGACTTTGACATGGTTCTGAAATGAATGTGACTTTCTTTTGCTTTGCCATGCAGCTTCAATTCCCATTTTGTCTAACTGCACTTCCTAATAACTAAGAGAAAGAAAATGGGAAATGATAAGCTGACAGCTTTGTTCCCTGCAGTCAGTTATAGCAAAAGCCTGCAGAAATTTGTTACAAACTATGGTAACCCACATGAGGCACTGGAAAATCCATTTTGTCAAAGCTTGGCTAATTGTTAGAAGAAAAATAAGTGATCGAAGATCTATAAAAAATTAAATTAACATGTATATAATTGTGATTTACGAAGATTTAGACATAGACCATGTTCCTTCACAAGTAATTAACGGACAATGTTAGTGTTATCATCATTGCCATTGTTGAAAAATATGGATGCCTAAAAATTAGTATAAGAAACATGTATCCATTAAGCATAAATTTCTTGGGCCACTTTCTATTCCATGTCAATTATGATCTTCCATCACCCTGTATAAAAGTCAGGCTGGAAAGAGCAGGAATGTTAAATAAACTAGCCATATAGAATTTTAGATAACTTCTTCAATGCTTTGATCTTAAATTGAATTCAGTCTGCCATCAAGATGGCATCAAGTTTTAATGTTAAATGAGGGGGTTACTGTTATCATAATTGTAAAGTACAGTGCTCTAATTTTTGGTGACTTACTGAATGCAAATCAGTAAAAAACAGAGACTGTAGAATCACATGGGAGGGTGTTCATTTTCTTTCAAGTTGTTATGCTTTAGACTTTCCATTTATGCCGTTTCATTAAAAATACCTGAACAGTTTACAAGTTTAAAAGAAAAAAAAGAAAGGCAGAAAGTCACTGGGAAAAACAAGCTTTAATCAGGATATATTTTATGACCCAGCAGTTCCCATGGGTCTTCTAGATTTTGGAGGCTGTGAAGTGACGTGTGTAAATGTCCCTCCCAGGGGAAGAGAAGCAAGCACTAATTGAGGTATTGACGGGTTTAAATGAAGCAGAAACACACTATGAAACTCTGGCTACAACAAAAATGAGTATTGGTGGGCAGTGCATGCTGGGACATTAATGGTTTTCATTCACTGCTCATTCATGCAAGTAAGTATACTTTTAAGCACAGTGACTTGGGTCTATAACAGCTCAGTTCCGAGCTAAAAAGCCATGAAATACTATCTGTTAATGTATAAGAAGGAGAGCTGTGGTAGAACTAGTCTCGTCTAGCCTTCCAGAGTGAATTATATTTTTATTGTCTAGATAGATGCAGATAGACCAATAGCATCTGATACTCTGATGATGGGAACAGAACCCAAATATATTAAAATCAGCAAGGTACAACTCTCTATATTTATGTACGCATTCTCTATACAAGTACATTAACACAAACAATAAATATATATATATTCTGCATATTAATAATAACAGGAGGGCTTTTTTACATTCTATATATACACAAAAGCATTTACCTGTGCATGGAGGCAGAGCATGTTCACAGAACGAGTCAGTAGCATTCATCTCAACCTAACTCCAGGTGGCTAAAAGTTACTTATCCAAACCCTCAGCTAGTCAAATGAGGACCTCTTCTGTAGCAGTCCTTGGGGAGAAAAAAAGACCTTCCAGGGGGCCATTCATCTTGCCTTAAAGATGACGAAAGACTTCTTATTGATGATAAAAGGAGCTCAGGGTGAGCTGCTTAGACTTTTACAACTAACCTTTAGAAGTCTAGCTTAAAGTCAGGTGAATCTAGCGCTAAGCATCTAATCTTAAATTCTGCATTCTCTTACACTGAAGAGATTTAGGATGTCAATAAATGCTACTATCTCAGGAAAGAGAGGAAAGGAGATTCAACTGGGGAGAATAAGAACCTAATAAAAAGCTCTGAAGACATTTATTTTAATGGGCATCAATCTGGTTTCTCTAGTAAAAATTCTAATATTTGCCCTGCCACAGAGACCATCTGTGGATGGCTTCGTAATGATCTGACCATTTACAGGGTATTAGCTCTGCTTGTTTATGAAAAACAACAAACTTGATTTCTAATCTATTCTGCCTTTTATTTTCCACTATGGGGTCTATTTTCTACTTCTGCTGCTCAGCATGCCAGCAGCTTCTGCAGGGAAAAAAGATCCCTTAAGTTGGTCAGTAAAAGGAGAAAATTTCCAGAAGAGTGGGGAACCATCTTAAAGGCTGCACAGTCTAGGAAAAGCTGATAGGTAACTTTTGTGCTTAACAATTTTTTTAATACACGTCTTATGGAAAGAGAGAATTGCTAGTATAGAAAAACAAAGAGGGCTTAGATAAACACAATATTTCTAAAGTAAAGATATTCAGTATAATACTTCTGTGAGTTACATTTACCCATAAATAAGCAGCAGCTCTTACAGCAGAAAATCAGAAAGGAAAATTCTCTTATTTTGATTAAATCTAAAATTAGAACCCCTCTTAGGGATTTTTTGGTGCTTTTTACTTTCATTGCTATCACATCTTTGCAGTGTTTTATCAAATCTAGAGTCCGGGCTTTTCCGCTGAGTATTTTGGGTCTATTACACTGCACAATTAATAAAGCTTCCAGACAAAAGCAATGGCTGTCAATTTGGCTTCAGTACCCAAATGCCTAAGGCCAGAAGAACCAGACCCTAATTTGAACCAGGGTTATTTTGGCTTATTCAGAGTGGCCAATATACTCATCCAGCTTTGAGCCAGTGAACAGCTGAAAAGAAGTTTTAAATCTAAATTTTACACTACTGCTCCTGATGTTGACAGTGTCTTGATGTGAGGTCAAGGTGTGTGGGTGTGTTTGTGCTTGCATGCATGCATATGCGCCTGTGTATGAGTGATTAAGAGAGGGAAAGAAATGTTTTCCATAGAGGCAAATAAGGAGAATTATATCATTACCTGAAAAAGGAGACGAAGCAACCCTCATCTCCGTCTTACCTTGACCTTCAGCTGTCCTGTGGATTTCTCTTTTCAATACGCTCTTAAAAAAAATGTTTCTATTTCTCTGGAGACCATTTTTACCCCTTGGCCAAGGAAAGGCATCGTAAATACTCGTGTTTCAGGCAGGAGTAAATTATAGCCATCCATCTCAGGAACAAAGCACATGGCACAGGGCTGCAGGTCACTTTCATCCACAGTACCTCCCCCCAGCATGAACGTTATAAGGAGTTCAAAGGACTTGGTTTATTTTTTTTCCTTTAAATTGTGTTTCAAATGAATAGGAACTCCCATTCTCTCTTCCACATAAAGAATGAACACCCAAAAGCAGAGGCCAAAATGGCAGCTGTGGTAATGTAACCACCAGCAAAGTAAGAAGGAAGTCATGCTTCTAAGCATGATTTGACATCTTATATATGACGGATGTTGAAAATGATAAATGAAGCAGCTAGTTACAGGGGCAATATGAAAATACTTGTTTGATTTTCTTTTTAACCAGATTGACAAATGTTTCTTTTTTAATCACATCCTTAAAGCACACACACACAGACACACAAAATCTGTACTTAAATCTGAACTTGCTACCTACATTATTAAATTATCTTCATACAAAGAGTTTGGCTTTAGGAAATCCAGGAGTTTTAAGTGCTGATTTGGTGATTCTGGGTTTTGGTTTTATTTTTGAAAATCATATTCCATCATAAAAGGAATAATCATTTACGGTGGAATATTGTGGGTTTATGCACTATACAACAACCTTATTAGTCACATACACAGGGAGGTCAGGTTTTATGTTCAGGTTTTATTGGGGTGGTCTTGCTCTATGATGTATTTTAGAGTTTCTTGTAAGTTGGTAGGAAGCTTTTCAGAACCATTCCTATTGGGGCTTTGGACTGTTATTTTTTTGTCAGAGAACAAATAATTTCTTCGACCCAAAACTTTTTATGAGAATGTGGTCTCTTTGACAAAAGGAATTACTGAAAAGGGTTTATTAGCTCAGCATTCATACTGGTCAAAAGATAAGAAAAAGAGACTACAAACACTCAGAGTAAGCAATACAGTCAATGATAATTGCCTATCTGAGGACACATGCTTGCATCTAAATGCCTCAGCCTCTCCTTCCCCATTTTGTTTTTGTTTTTTTTTTTAGCATGACAAACATTTCACTGTATATCTAGACTTGGGTAAGGCCAACAACACAAAGTAAAACAAGACAGACTAAAACTATTCATTATTCTCAATTACTTCAATTAATATTTGATTTTGTTTGTAAAATGAGATACATCCTCTAACAGACTAAGAAATACTCATCCCATTATAGGTTATAACTTGTCTGTGAGGACACCAAGATGTGAGAATGGCCAAACAAGGCTTTGAAATTCATTTCTCTGCATCACATCTAACCACTGTTTCTTGGGATACCCTCTCATTTTTTATGACTACTCAGAAATAAAGGGTTTGTTGGTCCCTGGTTATAGCTCAGCGCTGCCTGGTAGACTGGGTGGGTGGCTCAGGCTTGGAGAGGAGCAATCAGGGATTGTTCCCAGCTGTGAAAGCAGGATGCCCTACATTTCCTTGGCTCCAAAACAGGTAATCTGAAAGAAATCAAAAACTCTGTCTGAAATGGGGGTCTCAGGATTTCCCAGCCCCCTGTGATGAAGCTGAAGACCCTGAGTGTGCCTGTGGTTTGACACCATGGGTGGGAACAAGCTCTGAGCTCCACAGTTCCTGGTTTAGCTTTTATTACCATCTTCCTGAGACATCTGGGAGGATTTGTAGTCAGACATGGCTGGTCTGGTCACTCAGAGCCTGGTTCCTGGGCAATAATTTATGTGTGAAATCTACTGGTGGGGTGCCAATGCATGGAACTTTCCAAATATTTCTATGCATTTATTTTCAACTGCTGTCTGTGCAAAAATCTAGCATTTTCTTTTTCTGTCCACAAAAGCATTGGAAATTATACAGAGAAATTAAATCATAATTTTCAGCAAGCTATCATTCATAATTTTCAGCAAGCCATCATTCATAATTATCATTTCCGTATGACATGGAACTCTTCTGCTTATTTTATTCATAAACAAATGCAGGAGTCATCACCTGCTGTGCAAGCTTCCTTTCTTGTTAATCTGTCTCTGTTATGAAACTAGATTCAGAGCACCAAACACTTTTTAGACAGTAATGCTACTTCATTCACCATAAATCCAGACAGATTTCAAATACTCTCTAAGAGGCAAAAGACACTGCTTTCCATTATCAGCTTCACAAGCTCTTCAATTCCTTGCATGACCTGACTAATCAGACACATGGCCAATGGCTTAAACAATTTTGTTTTTTAAACTGTAGAAACCCTCTATTAAGCAATAGTTAGAGCTACTTATCTTATAAAGGCTATGATATAAGCCCAAAAATGGTACAGTTTGTTTTAAAACTCATTGCTACTGGAGCTTTCACTAAATGCGATCTTTTAGTCAGAGATGATATAAAACATTGAAAGCAGGAGGAGAAAAAATGTATATTACAGTTTTGAACTTGTCCAAAAATCAGACCAACATGTTTACAAAAATCTTCAAAATTCAAATTCTGACAGAAAAGGAAAAAAATTATGAAAATCTATGAAAATTCTCCAAACTTTTTTTTTAACCAAAAAATACTAATACAATCACTCAAATTCATGAAGCTAAAATCACTCTAAGGGACACGGATTTCCTGGTGGTTATCTACGAACACTTTCCTGACTCTTTAATTCATTCCATGAGGAGCTGAAAGAATATTTTTGCCAAGTAAAATACAATGCACTAGGTTATGGTATTATTGAATCAGAGGCAAAAAAAAAATCTCTTATTTACCATGAGGTAGTTATCACTGATTTCTTGTTAGCTTCTAGTCAGCTTCTTGTCTAATGAGTTTCTCCATGGATGAATGCTTCTAGGTTTCTTACTAAAAACAGACTGCATGATTGATGGGCAGGACACAATCTAGTGTTGTATACCCATAATACTTCTCTTCTGCAAATAAGTACTCGAACCCAGCCTTTTTTTTTGTAGCTGCTCGTAATGAAAAATTTATCATATTACCTAAGATTCTGCAAAAAATGTCTTGACATTTTATCTTGAGAAGGTCTTGCACTTCTGCCCTCTGTTAACTGATGGAAAAGTTGGCTGTTTTTTGAAATTTGGCATGAAAAATCCCTTGTTGTTATAAAAGTGCTATACCTTTAGAATCATAGAATCATAGAATTAGTGAGGTTGGAAGGGACCTTTAAGATCATCAAGTCCAACCGTTAACCTACCCTGAAGGAAAAAAAAGAAAAACAAAAAAAACCCCACCCCACCCACCCACTTCTAAACCATGTCCCTAAGCACCTCATCTACCCTTTTCTTAAACACCTCCAGGGATGGTGAATCCACCACCTCTCTGGGCAGCCTATTCCAATGTTTAATAACCCTTTCAGTGAAAAAATACTTCCTAATATCCAATCTAAACCTGCCCTGACATAACTTGAACCCGTTTCCTCTTGTCCTATCACTTGTCACCAGGGAGAAGAGGTCAGCTCCCATCTCTCTAAACCCTCCTTTCAGGTAGTTGTAGAGGGAACTATGGGTTTGTCCCATAGTATTTCACTGAGAATTCACAGTTGAAAGATGCTGAAAAATGACATCTTTTTCTCTTTCCTTACTAGTAAGATAAATTAAAATAATAACAATATCAGCATGATGCCAAACTAATAACTGAATATGAATAGTCTAAAAAGGTAGGTGCTGTCACTGTCAAAGCAGCTGCAACTACAACTCTAAGCTGGGACAAACCCACCAGATTGCCACATCATCTCAACTACTTATGCAAGGAAAAGGGTGATAAAACAGATTGCTTCTCCATCCCAATTTATTTTCTTTTCTTTTCTTTCTTTTCCCTCTAGTAAGTGGGTCCTTGATCACATTGGACACCTTCAGGACATCTTGTGGACAACAAGTTTTTTTCCCTCAATTCTTAGGAAAGAAAATGGGAGACTATTGAACCAGGCTGCTTTGTCTGTCTCCAGATCCAGCGATTGGTTCAGAGTTTGTTCCATTTTCCATTAGTATGGAATCCTGCAACTTAAATGGCAGAAGTCTATTTTGAAGACTGAGTATTCAGACTCTACTGATGGCAGACCTTAAAAATATGTAAGAATTAAACTATTTACAGAACTGTAAAATATCTTCTCTGGATTAATCTTATACGAATTAAGAAAGAAAATTATTTTAAATGGTAAATTAAAGCACCCCAAATTTCAATAAACAAAATAACTGAAGCTTCTAAACAGTCTCCTATTTTGTTGTGATCATGTTTGATCATAGATTCTTTAATTACACAAACCTTTTCCCACAAGATAATGTCTCCTTTAGTACAGAGGGTACACAGGTTATGCAGCTAGTGAATGATGCTCCTTCTATTTCTGCCTTACTTTTGATCACTTTGTTAGAGAATAGTAAATGAAATGAAACAAGAAAGAAGACTGGTCTTTTGGCTAGGCCTGCTGAATGCCACATAGGATACTTTAATTTTACTCTATTTGCCATGGCAAAATTAAGGTTTCCTAGAAGGTTACTTCCCACCTTCTATGACACATGTTGTTATGTTCCTTCCTTTACTTCTAGGTGTTCAAATTGCCTTGCAAAATTGTTGAACATCCCTGAATGCTGCTGAAGTATTCCTAAAAAATACACCCTAATTTTCTAGACAGTGAATTATTTCTACAGATAATATGTGGCATAAGTTTGCTATCTTTTGAGGTAGTTACACAGCTAGAAAAGAAAACATCCAAACTCCTATTTAATAAAGGTATTCCAAGGATGACTTGGAAACGTCTTAAAGTTGTGTGATTCCTGAAATGTTCCTGTATTTATGCTGTGTACTTGACTCAGTTGTTCTGTATGAGTGGCATCAGCCCAGAGACAGAGAGTCCAGAACTAGGCTTACAGCGAACAGCTCATTAGGAAGCTGAACTCCAGTGAACTGTGAAAAAAAAATAAAATGAATGCAGTCATATCTGCAGCACCGAAGAAAAGAAAAGCCTTCTCAGCCCTGTGTCAGTTAAATACATTTTTAATACTGCTGCTAACAAATAATAATCCTTTGATTTTCTTTCCAAAAGCTTGCAAAGTTCCTGGCAGCTCCAGTAACTCTTCCAGTTTCTATTGTCAGCTCTGCCAGCCTCTCATAAATCTCACTAGTCTCTTATACCCCTCTCTCCAGAGCTCGTGTTCCTTGCCTCAGATTTTGCCAGAATAAGTCCTTATAATGTCACACAGGTTTTTCCCCCCGCAAAGCTTCCCCTCCTGTCTGAGCAGGCCCCTGTTGTGTTTTTTAATTAGATGGTGTCCTTTGCGGAGAACGGGACTTTGAGGCAAAGAGGTGAATAAAGGGTCACTGGTAATTTATTGCATGTATCAGGGCTGAGCTAGCTGGTAACTGCAAGACTGTAAACCTGAATAATTAGTTTTGTAGGGAACATTGGAAGATTTGGTACTCCAATTCAGGTGAAAACAGAAAGGAACCTGAATCGTTATCTCAATCTTATCGAAACCTCTCAGGAAGTGTAAAAACAGGTCATCTGTCAAGAGTTCCCATGTCATTATTACTGGTAAGGAAAGACATAATTCAAGAGCAGCCTCTGAAATATTTTTCTCCTTCTCTTTTGGGATCACCTAGAACGATAGAGTTTAAAAATCTAAACTAAAATATTGCTTTAGAGACTAATATTTCAACTTCAAATTTTCTAAAATATTTGCATGTCAGCTATATTGGACTTGCATTGGCCAGGCTGGCTGGCTCATATGTATTTTTCATGTAAAGTAGCATCAGCATCAGGAGCTCACACTTTTTGAAATCCAATGGTTAGGGAAAGATGATGGACGAACAAAGTTTGGGTAGCATCCTTCGTCTACATTGTTACTGACAGCCAATTACTGAGTGACTAATGAAGTAGTATTGTTATCACCAAAGCGTCTAAAGACACAGTCTTGTGGATTAAAAAATGCACAGCTCTGGAAGATGATCATATTGACAGCTCTTCTATGGAGCTGTTTGCCAGCAGGTCCCACATAACCCCAGGGAGGAGGCAGCATTAGAGGAGGAAAGCTCCTGGCAGCCCTGTAACAAGCAGCCTTTGCAGCCCAGGGAAAACTCTTCAACCTTTCTGTGCCTGGTGAACCCATGGCTCTTGGCAATTTTGCACAGCTTACTTCCAGAAGAAGAATAATCACGTTTCTCTGTTTGGTAAAAGAAAAACGGGAAAACAAAAAATACATAGCTCAGTCTATTGTCACTTTCGTAGTTCAGAAGGAAAACTTTAAGGCTGCCAAACAGTAACACTGCCAAAATCCACAGATAACAAAAAGAAGGAGTTCAGTCTTTCTTATTGAACTGGGCTGTGCAGAGGCAAAGCCAGGAAGGGTTTAGTGGTTAAGTGCTGTGGGACACCTGCTGGTCCCCCTGCCTTGGAAAATGGGGGCACCTCTGTTCCTGCGACTGTCAACAGCAAAACCCATGTGCCAACTTGAAATTGTTGCTGTATCACGGCAGGGGTGTAAGTGAGATCACTCACACTTCCAGGGTGCGCTAGGCCACATGGGTGAAATTCTGGTCCTGGAGAAGTCCAGAGGAGCCTTGTTACTGACTTTCACTTGACCAGGATTTCATTTGCTAAGATAAGAGTTACACTCGCAAGTCTCCTACAATCTTGCTATCCAGTCCTCATACAAGTTAAAAGGGAGGTGCTAAAAGAGAATAAAACTGTAGAATATTAAAAAATTAATTCTTTTCTGTTTATATTTAATAAAAAACAAAAAAAAATGCCCAAGGCTCTCAATATTGCCTATTACTATGCATATCCTCAATTCATGACTAATGCATTTTAATTCAGTCACAGCGTACGCTTTAAACAATTCAGTGCTGCATTATGTGCTGCACTTGAGATGTTCAAGATCTTAATTGTTTGTTCTCTTCAGTATCCCTCACCCAAGAAGCTAATGAAAAATTCAGTCATGATGGTATTGTTTATGACATACATAGCTGTGACACATGATAATTTCACAATCATTTCAAGACACCATGTGGTTTCTTTTGACATTTTGTGACAGGCTGTGTTATCAAGCACAATTGTTTGCACAGGAAACAACTGTAACACGCGGTCCTTGGGACATTATGTTATCTCCTGATAATGATGTCATTAACATGTGTATACTATAATTAATGACTACAAGAGCGATTCATTTGAGTAAGGCTTATGAATCCATTTCATCTAAAAAGGGAAAGAAAACCTATAATCATTTGGGCTCAGATCCTGAAAGCTACTTACTTGCAACCTGCTGCAGCTACACTGGGTGACCCATTAATTGAGGCATATTAACCAAAGAAGCATTTATTTCTCAGTTATATTACAGAAGCTTGGATTAGAATCATTATCATGATTGTTCTCATAGAGATCAATGAGAGAAACAGGAACCTAGCAGTGCTCCAAAACCCTTTGTCACCCTATCTCCTACCAACGGTAGCCAGAAAACAATTACAGTTCATCAGTCTGCATAGCTAACATAATGACACGGAAGACATGTAGATAGCAAACCCGCTGCTGTTAATGCCATTCCCTTGTTCTGCTGTGAGCCGTAAGACAGAAAAACACACTTCTTACATCCTTGTCTGCATGCCATGTAGAAGGAAAGCTGTCTTAAAGGCAGTTCAGGCACATGAAGCTTTCTTACATAAGCCTAATCATTTCTACCCCTCACCGTTACAATGGGCATCCTCTTGACCAGGTAAAATAGAATCCATTTTTGCCATCTTATTTTTGCCAATACATTTGACGGTTCAATGTCCTGATGTTACTCATACCATGGTTTTAGTATAAAGTCTGTTGTGCTTTCACTACAAATTAAATTCTGCTTTTCACCGCTTATAGCTTCCTAAGAAAACAGATATATTTAGACCCCCAACATTTGTTTTCAAGCCTGATAATCCACTCTTCTCCCTCAAGGCCTGCAAAATCCCACACAGACTTTTTTGTTTCTTTTGAATTTTCAGAAGCCTGTGTTTGGGCACACAAAATATTTTCACAGAGATATTTGCATACAGAAATAGCCACACAAAAATAGCTGGGAGTGAACAAAATTTCCAACCTGCCAGAGATATAGTCCTCAGGAAAACTGCCTACGATGTGTCTAAAGAGATTAGAATGAGACTGGAACTCTGTGAAGATGTTTGAAAATAGACTGCTCGCAGAAGCTACAACCAATGAAGGCTGGATCACGCTGAATGCTCCAGACAGATTAAAACAGGACAGGAGGAAGGCTGGGGAACTGCGAGCAGACCTGCTCCTCCCAGCAGCCCCCCAAAGCACAAATTTTGAATGGGCTTTGAAGATACACGAAGCACTAGCTAGGCTTTTCCAGTATAGGGGCAGGGGGATATGTGCCTGCAAAACAAAATCGTCAAACTGGGTATGTTTTGAAAGATACCACTGCCTTCTGTTAGTTCCTTCTCTCTTCTTTTGACGCTGGAGGAGAGCATTTCGGGAGACCCAAGCATACCTCTCCTGTCCATCTGCTTCCTAAATATACAAGGTCAATCTCTTTGACTTTTCTGTTGCCTCTTACACACTGTTTCTACAGAGTCAGTGTACAGATTTTATGAATATATTGCATACATACTGATTTATATGGGTAATTAAATTTGCTCTGAGGCTTGAAACACTGAATATATACATACATAGTAGCCCTTCTTACTCTGTAACTCCAGAAAAATCATCACTGTAACTATTTCAGTATGCACTATACTTTTTTAAGGTAAAGTAAATAAGGTAACAGTATGTATTTTCACGATGTAAACTACAAAATATTTAAAAAGTCAAGAAATGCAAAATCAGAATTTCTGGATCAGTACGTTAGAGCACTATTAACATCATCTGATGTGAGAGACATAGTAAAGGAGTTCACATACAGAAGGCATTCTCTCTACCTCATAAAGATGTTATATCTATATTTCTGCATGTATGTTCCATACCTGTACTGTGGGGTCCTTCAAAAATGTTGAGATTATGTTAAAAATAAGCAAAGTATGGTTGTTCTTCCTAAACAAAGTTCCTGGTTCAGAAACAAGTGTACTTTTTCTTCCATGCAAATCATATGAATCGGAAAGTTCTCAGTCTTGGTCTACAGGAATCTTTTATGAGTCAAACTCTACAGTCCACGTCTTATTCATTTAACTTTTTAATTGAATTTTTTTTATAATTATTGATTATACCATCCTTTATAACAACAAATTAAAACAAATGCTTCCAAAAAGACAAACAAAATCTATATACCCGTACAAAACTACTGGAGGCGTAGAAGCAATCAAGGAATATATATTAAGTATTTCTATTGCAAGTAGATCACAGGTTTAATTCTGGAAGAGCAAAAAACAAATTAAATTTTTTCACATGGTCAAAACAGGAATGTCAGACTTCACTGTAAATTTAGAATCCCGACTTGACTCAACTGTTTGAGGCAAATGTGCTGATGAAAGATTAATCTCAACAGATTAGGTCTATATGTTTTAAATGCTATGCTGATAGGCTTACCATTTAATATTGCACAAAATTTAGCTGGAAAACATATTTTTTCCTGGAAATGCTCAATAGAAACAATATGTCAAGGGGTGCTATGAAGTTACTTTTACATTCATTATTCATATTTGTGTATGTGCATGCATATATATGTATATACACAGAGAGAATGCATGCATATATATGACTACAAGAGACACACAAATTTAAATTTTTTTCCACCCCCATACTTTGAGTAATCATGTTGGCTTTTTCCACACAAAGTCCTCTGTGGATTTACAAATGTTGATTTTTTTTCTCCCCTGGCCTCCATGTAGAGGATACAAAAAAAAAAAAAAAAGACCTTTACAGGGGTTTTATACCAAATAAATCAGATTTAAAGCAAACAGGCAATTTTCACTGGGAAAAAATTGCATGGTACACAGAGAGCATGCCAAACTTAAAACCTGTTACATGACTTGCACAAAGGCTCTGAAAACTCCTCACTTACTATCTTGCTGAAACATACAATGATGTTAATTAAATGGATACAGATTCCATTTCTTAAACTTCTTCAGAGTATGAGAATTAAGGAACCAACTCTCTCCGAATCATTATCTCGACACTGATAAATACATCTGTCTCGGTATCCAACAGTACTTGGAGAACCACCCCCCACCAGCTTTATGGGGAGAGACCAAAAAGAGCACTGTTCCCCCCTGACTTGAACCAGTTAGATGGTTTATAACACTTTATATGGTATGACTCTTTTCCTTTTTCTGAGCATGAAAGCACAGAAGTAAGTTACGCTGGTGTAAGAGTGCAGCTCCCCTTGAGGTCACTCACATTTCAGCATAAATGTAATGTTCCCTGGGTTAGCAAGCAATCACACCGCATGAGAAACAGGCTAATGCACTGGTAAGTCAAGCTGTCTTGGTATAAGCAAGCTGGAAGTACATGATATATCCTCTAAAAGTACTCTAACTCCTGTGTGTTTCAGGCAAAAGTATCCCTGGATGGCCCCAGGTTAAATCCCCGGTGCTTTCAAGCTCCTACATTTCACAGATACAGCTTGCTCACTCAAACGCAGGAGTTGAAGCAGAATTTGTTTCGGGTTTACGCTTTGGGTTTCATCTGTCTGTTCATGTGTCCCCTCCTTTCGAAAGTAATTTTAACTAAGCTGCAAAAAGTCAACTCTTGTTCCAGAAAAAGTGTCCACATGAGAGATTTATAGTAATACAACTAAGTAATGTTACTATTAGTGTATGCTAGAATAATCAGCAAAAGCAGAAATAATCTTGAATATGGACAAGATCCAAGGAACTTACTGAGAATTGCAGAAGACAGCATGCATATATATTGGTATATACATATAAGCACATAAATATGCAGTTTAATTGTAGCATCTGAGGAACTTCCTGTGTATCAGCGAAGCCCAGGTAACTGCCCAGGTTGACATGCCTAGCCCGCAGCAAATTACTCTGCAGATCCCCCGTGCTAGGCAGACTTGTGGACACCTACCAGACCTCAGCAGATGCCAAGCTACCAGCTCATCCCTGCTCACTGGATTGTACATTTGAGCCCCCTCTTCCACAAGGGAAGCTGATTTATTCTGCTATGGTAACTTGACAGCTGAACTAACTAGATAGCAATGGTTAAAAGCAGATGACAGCCAAAGAAGAAGCCCTAGTCATCCTAGCCAAGCTAAATAGTGGGTAGTGCCAGACTTGCTCCTTCTGACTAGTTTGCCCTCTCCTTTCTGAGTTTTTGAATACCTCTTTAAGTGTTTTTTGGGAGGTCCATCAGTGTCACGCTGAAACGCTCAAGACCAAAAGGGGAGAGTGTTAACACCTCTGTGCAATGAGTTATTCTGGTGGGAATGCCAAAACAAAGTAGATCCAGAAAGGCAAGGGTCACTATAAGCAATCCAAACTCAGAAATCCTCATTCACATCTGTCTCTCCACTGGCGAGTTCCCTGAAACATGGTTGAGAACAGACACAGATGCCATGTGGAGTCAGCAAAATTCCTGAGGGGACCCGGGATTGTTACACGCTCCTGTAATGGTCTTCCTCACCAGTTAGGTGCATGCCCATTTTCCTTAAAAGCTAGGAACTTCATTTAACTATTATTTAAATCTGAGACATGGGCATTAGCAAGCAGTAATTGGATTTTCAACAACAATATGCAACCACTTATGAAAAGTCTGTTCTTCCTTATTTCAGCTTGGCAAGTCACCACTTAAAAATCTGATAGCAGGAGATTTTCCTTGCTGAAAGTATGGGTTTATGGCTCTGAGTGCGTGGCAAAGAGCCAGCTTGTACCAGTTGTAAATGCAACAGTTATGCTGCATTGCAAAGTAAGACAAAAATAGCAGAGCACTGCTTTCTTATGGAGCACTTACAGTAATAGGCACTCATTTTAAAAGCCAGTTTTGAGATAAGACAACAGAAGTCAAATCCTGCTGCACTATTGTGTATGTACATGTGTGCAATTACCAAAATCAATGACTAATAATTAAAAGTCAGGAAAAAATAACCCTCTAACAGATGCTCTTTCTACTGCTCTGAAGATTTGCAACAAAATGTACTTATGTAATAGCTCTGTTGATGTATTCTTTTTTCTCTCTCATTTTGTGGTCACAATTTTATAACATCTAACTTTCAGAAAAGACATTTGATCCTTTGAAAACCTTTGTCCTTTCTGAGATGGAAGTAAAAGGAGGATAGGATTGTTTCTCAGGTACTTATCTCTCAATATGACATGTCAATTAGTAGAAAAATGTTCTTGTCAGGTCACTGATGATATGATTTAGAAGCTTATTTTAACTAATACAAGAAAGTTCAGAATGGGGAAACAGAACTGAGAGAACTTGCAGTGCTGACTGAAAGACAGACTACTGAAAACAATTGCTGCTTTACTACTAATTTCCAAAGACACCATTTGCTGGAGCTTGATTACATATACTCACAGAGCACGGCACACAATATATATGCACAGACATTTTCTTAACAGTTTAAGCCACATTTTAAAACAACAACAAAACCCAAAACCCAAACCAACCAAAGCATCATATGTTTAAATTGCTAAATAGCCACCTGCTTTGCTAAGCATCCTTCAGCATGTCACTGGTTATATGAAAGACAATTGTATGCACACTATTTTCATAAATCAGGGTTCTGCTTTAAGAATGAGGAAATGGCTTTAGGAACACAGAATTTAGGATCCATGTTTTGGAGGATGTATCTTTAGGGATTAAATTTAATGCAAAAAAAATTAACAAGAATGTCACAGGCAAGAATTGTGTTTAAAGAAGGCAGGATTCCCATCATAGCTCTAAATTTATTTTCTGCTAAAAAAATAGATGTGTAACTGTTTTTTGCTGTAAAGATTTGAAACCAGTCACCCCCATCTGATCAGCCAAAGATCAATCATTTCATGTGTCTCTCCGAAAGCTGCATTACAGCTAAGTAAACAGTATAAGAAGTACATTCAGGAAAACTTTATACCACCTAACCACATCTGGATGGGTTTTGTTCCTCTCTGCATTCTTTCTTTTGGGTGAGCATCAAACAACACGTTTATGTGAGTGCCCTCATGCTCATGCACATGGGCACGTAGAGATATTTGTAACTGAGGCCACTAACTTACATAGATCAAACAGAGAAAGAGATCTCGCTGGACTTTTACGGCATAATGGCATCACATGATATTTTGCAAAATGAAGTATAGAAACTTTCAGCAGAAGTTTCAACCGTAAAAGCAGGAAGTCTTTGCCAATACCTGCCCACACCGGGCTGCTTTCTCAATCTCCTGAGAACACAACAGCTTGCAGGAGGGAATATGTCAGGGAGCAGACTCACAGCTACCACAGGTGAAACAATTTCACAGTGGCAATCGCATGGATCTACTTGTACCTGCACAGATGGCTCTGTACTGAAGTTTTGATAAATGCATACAGTGGGCAACTTTCATAAACATCTAAATTCTTAATGGATACTGTCCCTTACTCTTCTGCAAAGTCAGCAGGAGGATTTGCATGTTTCTAAACAAGATAAAAATTCTAATGGAAAATACTGTTTTACAAGTCAAGAACTGTGGTTGGAACTACAGCATTTATTCCCTTCCTGAAGAATCGTTTCTTTTTTTCTGAATTTGGTCATGGTTCATGTGGGCTATGAGGGCAGTCCTGCCTTCTTTAAACACAATTCTTCTTGTCTGTGACATTCCTGTTATCTATTTTTTTTTGCATTAAATTAATCCCCAAAGACATATTCTCCAAAACACACCATTGGTTTCCCAGGTGCTACCAGGAATTTGCCAGGTAGAAGCTAAGCACTGAATAAATGATGATAGAGAAGGTAAAATTAATGTCATAAAGATGTACATAGTGTTCGGACAACACAATTCCTACATGATCAAATATTCTAACTCAGTATGGAAAAGAAAACAAAAAGTGAATGTAAGACTAATTATTCTGTGGCCTGATGGAGACAGTTAAAAAAGATAAATTGATTGGGTTAGATTAACCATAAGTAATTAGGCCAACAGTAAGAGCTCATTCTTTCATTATCTCCTGGTTTGACAGACCAAATCAATTCATTCCTTAACCCTGCAGGATCCTAATAAGATTTATCTAAAAATGGGGCCACGCTTCTTTAGTTATCCGTACCGTGAAGACACTCAGAAATCAATTGGTGTGGCCACAAGTGGACACTTCCTTTTTTCCCCAAGAAACGTAGAAGTGACAGATTAAGATATGTTCAAATATCACATACCAAACAAATCTCTGAATGAACAACATGGATGGGAGCTCACACGCTGATGCAGAGGTTGAGTCTTAATAGTTAGGAACGCAACGCAAGGTGAAGGAAACCTGTTTCCCACAAAGCACATACATCTAGACTGCTGAAAGAAAATCTGCATTTGCAGATCCTTCCTTCTGATTACACCTGACATGCACAGCAGGAAGGGGTATAGAAAGCAAAGCATTAATTCTTTTGCATACAACATCTTCCGCTTGTAGACAGCTCTTCTTCCTACCTTGCATTTTCTGTTCCTTTTGTACGCCTCCCAGATGTAAATTTAAATTTTTGTTTTTATGTTGATTATCACAGAATCTATACACAGTATTTATACTGAGTACCATTGCAGGATTTTCACTGAGGGTTATGAACAAAGCTACCAGGAAATTCTTGAAAAACTATTATGAAGAGAAAAAGAATGTACTACAAAAAACGACATTTTCTTTATATTTGAAGGCAAAATTGGTTGCTTAAAAAAAAAGCTCAAAATTGCACTGGTGGAAGCAGTTGTAAAAGGTTGTCTTTGGCTAATAGCAACATTTGATATTATATTTAAAAAGAAATAACTTTCTTATCTAAAGCATAAAATATTTGCATATAAACTACTTTTTTTACATTTTTCTTTTACTGCGGGGGAATTATACAGAAAAATGTATGTAACTGATTTGGTGTCTGTGTCACTTGGTATTCAAATGTAGTATCCTACACATTTTTAAGACATTGAAAAATGATTTTTTTTTTATTATAACTCAATGATTCTTCCCTTTTTTATGCAAAAGTTAGTTTTGTACATCAAATTAAAGATAGAAATAAACAATCAGCTATAATAAATAAGTAAGTACAAAGAATCATAATGCAGGTTCTATGACACCATTCAATAATAAAAAACAGTGAAAAACTTTTGAAACACAGGTCTTGTGCTGAAAAAGAATGTGCTGAAAAGATTCAAAGTGCAGAAGAACCCCTGATATGTAAGAAGAGATATTGTAATTTAAGACTCTGTACAATACTTTTGCTGTTCAGATAGCATTCCGCAAATCCTGAACTCATATGAGAATAATAATGGGGAGCTCTAAAATGAATAGATAGAAGAATGAATGTGGGATGAAAAATTATTTTTTTAAAAAAAGGGAAGGAACTTAGGGTGACGGAGCACTGGAACAGGCTGCCCAGGGAGGTTGTGGAGTCCCCTTCTCTGGAGATTTTCAAGACCCGCCTGGATGCAGTCCTGAGTAATGTGCTCTAGGCAATCCTGCTTTAGCAGGGGAGTTGGACTAGATGATCTCTAGAGGTCCCTTCCAACTCTGAAAATTCTGTGATGGTAGAGATTGGAGGTTTGCAGAGTGGCAACAGCGAGGAAGAGGAAGATGCACCAGTGGGTGCGAAGGGAAAATGATGTGAGATACGAGAAGACCATGTCTCCTCCCTGTAGGCTTTGTCCTGCTGGAACGTGGTTACTTTGTATATGAGATGTACCTTAAAGCTGGCATGACTAGACACAGGGGAAAGAGATGAGGGGAAAGAAAAGGGAAATGAAAAGAGAAAGGGAAAACCATGGTACTATAACAGCTTGTTTTTCTGAAGTGGAAATAGTCGTGTGTGCTGCACATAACCACAAAATTAATTTACATCCCACTATTGCTTTACAATGCTCTCTTAAGTTTACTTAATCTTTGTTAGCGAGATGTAGGCCCAACTCTTGATGACATTGCAAATACAAAAATAAGCGACAATAGATCATACATGCACTCTTCCACTAGAAGCCGACATTAAACCCAGGAATCACACTGCATACAGCCCCCACCCCACAAATGAAACTAATATATTCACAGCAGCATCTATGTTTTAAGATGTTACTCGGGAAAATTATTTGGCTTAACAAAACAGAAGCATGAAAATCCAGGGAATTATATACACTATAAACATTAAATACCCCTTAAGGTAAGCATTCAAGAAAAATGAGATTGTGTACCTATATTCATGCTGCATTTGAAATAAATTTGATTCAAGATAAACCAGTAAACATCACTACTGAATTTTGGGCATTGTTAGTGTTTAGTCATTACTCCTCTATCACATGGATGAAAGGAAAAAAAACAAATAACCTATAACAACACCATCCTAACAGTATTTGTAGTAACACACACTTTCATGTAGCTGACTCTAAGATTTAGAACCACTGCATAATTTTTAAGAAAACATCAGAAAAAAAAATAAATCTTTTTTTCAAGTGGTGTGTTTTAATGAGAATATCTGAGATAAATATTCAAATTTAATTACCATGTCTACTCATTTCTCTCCCCATCTTCCAGTTCCAGATTCATATCACAGCTGTTACTACAGCCTCTAAATGCCATCATGTCCAGCTCCCACTACTTCGTGTTCCACTGCTGTATTTCTGAATAGGATGCTCTGAGTGTGCCTTGCAAAGCTGTTTGCCCTGAAGGAGCCAGCTGAGCTGCTGCGGGTCAAGCAGTGACTCGCACCCTCGGATGTTCTCTGCCCACTCTCCCGAAGGAAGTTTAGAGGCCACGTGGGGCCCAAGAGGGACATGGTGACAGAGCTGGGAGCAGCACGCTCAACCTCTTTGCAGCCGGAGGTGGAAAGGAAGGCAGTAGTATTGTGCCAAAAAAAATGAAATTTGTGGGCTTACTTTCTTGATGAAGGTTATTATGAATGGACTATCTATCCAGCTTGCATCAACCACTGCAACACCACCTCAACTGGAGGAAGAGAGCAGAGCAGACGCTACTTTCAAGTCCTGTTTCAGTGATGTTCAAAGACATAGGAACTGTAATTCTTGGTCTGAAATGATCTCAGTTGCTCAGAAGTCTACTGACCACAGCTGGCCAAACCTGGACGTTGAGATGATTGCATTTTGAGAGCTATGTAAAACCTTCGCTGAATAAACTAGTAATTTAATGGGACACGAGAGGTATTAAGATTGTGAAAGGAGGACACGCTGTTAAAATATCTGTAGTTCGGCTCTGTTTAAGTATTACTAATGTGTTCAATAAAGTGAAAAAATAAAAGAGCAGCTAGAATGCCCATCTTTTGAATCCTATCCCTTGCAAGGCTTTCTAAGAAAAGTGAAGATGTGTAGGCATTCAAAAGATGAAATAATTACAGCTTTGTTAAACTGGTTGCTTTTCAGGAAAACTTTAATATTCTGGATCCAGTATGAAAATATCAATAGAAAGAAGACTTCTGAAAATGAACCCCACCCGTGCTTCCTTTTGAATGTTGCTATTTAGGCAACATAAAGCTGTGAGAGACAACTATCCTGAAAAAAACAATAAATATGATACTGTTGATAGTAGTGGAAAAGATGCAGCAGAGCCCATGTGCACTTTCTAGCTAACTGGAGAGAAATCTGTTTCACCTTCCTGCTAGAAACATTGTTTGAAGCCTTGAAGAAAATAAAAAGGGCTGCTATATTATTTTTCTCCTTGCACCCAATTAGAAAAACATTTTTTTAAAAAAAAGAGTGAAGTCCTTACTTTCCCTCTTTTCCTTAAACGACAGTATTGCAAAGATTTGCATACAAAAGCACTTGAGTATTTGTACTGCAGTACATCTGGCAATTATCTTACAAGAGAAAGCATTCGTTTTAGCCAATTGCCACAGGCTTGGCATAAGTGAGAGAAGTAGAAAGCATTTGAATGTACAGAAGAAAAGGGATATTCCAGCTTTCTACCAGCTACCTTGAACATACTTCACGTTTAATTTCACCCTGTTGCCACAGGCACTGTGTTGTTATGACAGCTGATCTGCCATTGAATAGCTGTAAAGGAAAATCAACAAAGGATCGCTTCAGCGATTTTCAGTGCAATTTATTGGAGCTTGTATCTCGCGGCTGCTGCCGCCTGTTGGGGTAATGACACATGATGGGTGATTAAAGTGCAAGTCCCTAAATCAAAGCTGTGCCAGTGGTCTGAAGAGGCAGAAAACAGCATTCAGACCCTGTTCATTTCTCATAGTGGGAGGACCTCATTAGGAAAAAAATGGGCTGTTTTACTAACAAGAGAAAGTCCTTGTGTCTAGGGAGAATTTTCATGTTTCAAAGATTTCTTGAAGCATCTTTTAGACTGTGCATTTAATGAAAATAAATAAGTAATTAAAACAGATAGAGAGCATTACAATCCATCACCATGGACTTGAAATTTAAACTGATCTGTACTGTAGTTCGTTCACATCCTCTTATGTAACACGGTTTTTGCCTTTGTTTGCCAAGAAATAGGCGGTGAGGGTAAGGGCAAAGATAGGCAAGAGCATCTCTAGCCAGCTCGTGAGAAAGGACATTTTGGAATACACAAGTAGTTTCAGTTCACCAAAATTATTTTTGGTTTTATTTCCTTTTACCTTTAATGCAAGTAGTCCAGATAGAGAATTTTACATATTTTGGCCAAATTTGTCCACTGGACAAAAATGCACTCTACCTGAGATAACTGCAAAATAAGTATGAAGAAGCAAATAAATGAAAAAGCCCTTTGTTTAAAGATGGCAGAATGTTAAGAGAAGAAAACAGTAAAAGAGAGTACACAATCAGACATGGGGACTTTGTTTTGTTTTGCTGCAGAAAATAGTATTTACAGACCACGGGACCATGAAAAATGGAGGAAGGACAGATTAAGAAATATCAGAAGAGCTGGGCTCAGGTGAATTTGACATAGTATGATTGCTCTTCTTCCTATAAGTAATTTTTGAAGATGTTAGAGATGATGATTTTTATCTTAGAGTGAATCATAGAATGGTTAGAGTTAGAAGGGACCTTGAAGATTATCTCGTTCCAACCCCTCTGCCAGGGGCAGGGACACCTTCCACTAGGCCGGGTTGCTCAAAGCCCCATCCAACCTGGCCTGGAACACCTCCAGGGATGGGGCATTCACAACTTCCCTGGGCAACCTGTTCCAGTGTCTCACCACTCTCAGAGTAAAGAATTTCTTCCTAATAACTAATCTAAATCTACCCTCTTTCAGATTAAAACCGTTACCCCTCATCCTATCACTACACTCCCTGATCTTCCTTTACAACGTCATGCATAATCTATCTCTACAAATGCAGAACAGGCAATGCCACCCTTACTTACATCTTGTGGAATATATGCATTTTTAATGAGAAATTGGACATAAACAAAAGGCTTGCCTCTATGTATAAATCCTATTCTTTTCATACACAAAGAAAAGTAGCAATTGGACAGATTTCAACATTCCTATATTCTCGACAAGGAATTACATTCCTAAAGACTGAAACGACCATTTAGAGGCGCTCTGGTGAGCAGAGCACAGCCAGTTCTCCATCACAGCTTGCTTGCTTTAGTGAAGGTGTTGCAGCAAAGCAAACTGATTTGACTGGGCACATGGGGAGTGCGCCTTTGTCCTGCCCAGATAAAGTTTCACAGAAGAAGGCAGGCATAGACTTCTATCCATTTTAATAAAAAAATGCTGCAGTGCTTCAGCCATACAGTGGAACAACTGTTAGCTAGCAGTGGAGGAAACAGCTTCACTAGATTCAGAATGTCCCTTCATAAGCATCTTTGGGGCTTCTTTGTGTTTAACTATTATTAACTATAACTACTATTATCTTTTATTTCTTCTGCAGAAGTAGCTAGTTGTGTGATCAGTGCCTCTTTGCTCCATGAGTTGTCTGAAGATGGAGACAAATAAATCTTGCCTGGAAGAGATCATCACCTATGTGGATGAGAGACATTAAAAGAGGCAGAGGCAGCAGAGGTACAGGGTGGTGAATTGCCACAGCCAAGCCCCAAGACAGCTGCAGGAACAGGACACCAAACTCACTTTTACACTGTGACCAGGCTCCCCTTACGAAACAGCCTCTTCTTCTGTTATTCCACAAGCTCTTGTCATAGATAACATTTTAAAAGGTTGGGGTGGGTTTTTTTTTGTTTGTTTGTTTGGTTTTTTTTAATGTTTAAGTGCTGAAACTTAGCCTTAAAAGTATTAGCTGAGATTAGGATGTTCCTGTTGGAAGGAGCTGTGGGTCCGACTGACAGCTTTAGGTTTATGTATTAAACACATATAATGCAAATAGTTAAGAAGCATATTTGAGAGGAAAGTGAATGAAGCAATTCTGTTTTCTTGGCAGATGAGATTTGTTGGAAATGTTTTGGTGATCAGATTAAAACTTCTCAGTCTCCATAATGACTTGAAAATAAGTGATGGATTTAGGAAGGGGCGGGGCTAACATGACTGCCTCCGACAGGTTCTTTACATAGGAACATACAAACCTTAATGAAAGCTTTCTTTTCAGGAGGGAGATTTTTCACAATAGCATTCTATTATGTTATATATAGCCCTAAAGTGGAATTAGGAAGTGTGACGTTTATTCAGATGAAGGCAGGCAGGCAGTCCATTTTAAGCAGACATCTCTTCCCTTGTGACTCCCAGGCAACCTTTAAATAATTTTAGTTCTTCCCTTCATGTTAAAGGCTCATTATCCTTTATAGAAATTCTTTAGAAGTCTTCTCATCCCAAGCACCAGGAGTCATTTCTCAAGTCAGCACTAGATTCCTTATTCCAGATCTCTCTCATAATTTTCTAATATTGTATGTCTTGGTGAATAAGGAATTTGAAAACTACTTATCCTTGGTTCAGAAGAAGAGAAAAAATCACTGATCGTGATTTTTATGTACATTTCTTGAAAAGAAAGGCAGAAGGATAATAGCTCTTAGGTGAAGTTTCTCAGCTTTCACGCTTGCCATTCTAGCCCTGTGCTCCCTGATTCAGCATCAACTCTAGCAGCTCTTTCTTTTCACGTTTCTTTTAGTATTCCTGAAGCCTCTTTCTTTTCCTCTCATCTTTTTTTTCTTTGCACTCCCTCCTCAACAATCTACCTTCAACCAAGAAGTTGAACCAGTTTCTCTGGCATTAAGGTGTCATGTAACAAACACTGAGGCACTAAATAAATGTGTATCTGGAGTGACTATCATTTCCTTCTTAGTATTAAGAGTCCTGTTAAGCAAACCAAGACAGTTTATAGCTTGAGCTGGCTTTTCACTAAGAAAATGTCAGTCAATTTTAAAGGTAGCAAGTCTTGGAAGTACATTAGGTCAATGTTTATCCTGTCCGCTCCTGAATTACCAAAACAAAAAATTGTCTACCCTCTTTTGACATCAAAGGTCAATAGCTTTTCTGTTTTCATTCAGGTGACACTGGAATTTCTGGAAGAGTAAAGCATCCAGTCTCCTTTAAGAGGCTTGTCACAGGATCTACGAAAGGCAAAAATTTATCCAGCAATATTAATAACAGCGTAGATTAAAGCTTTTATCAAATATGGAGGAGAAGAATCACCTGTGCATAAGGTGTGGGGGGGGTAAGTTTACAGTGATGCTATCAATACTTAGCATTTGTATACATGAAGTATCAGTGGTACAAAGGACAGTTAGGAAGTAGAGCTGGTGGCTGTAGGGGGACTGCTGCCATGTCTTTCTTTCTGAGAGGCAATCTAGTTTCACAATCAACCACTTTCTTTTTTATCAGGTGATTTGAGCTACTGAAGGAAGGTGGACAGCCAATTTGTCATGAGGAAGTCACCATAAAATGTATTGGTGCTAATCTTTGTTTATGTTTTGGAAGGCTATTTCTTACTTACCACCTTTGTTACCCAGAAACAACTGCCTAGGCCAGGTCTCATCACCTTCTGCCTCTGAGCAGCATTTAGAGTGACCTTGTGGTTCAGGATCAATTAATTAATAACACTGTGAATTCCAAGAAGGAAGCACAAGGTTTTTATCTAGTAGTCTGTCTAGTAGTCTAGTAGGTCTGTCCGTGAGGTCTAGGGTAGAGAAGGAGGCTTGGTGGGGGAAAGGGAAAAGGAGCCAGAATAACCACAGAGAAAAAGAAAACAACAAATACAAGGTACAGTACCAGAGAGAATAAGGGCTGGTCCAGGCCCTCACTTTGGACTCACTCCACCTGACCAGGTGCAAATATTATGTGCCATAATCACACCACCCGAACAGGGGATCCAGCTACACCTGAAGCCCACCATGGCACGCTTCCACTCAAGTCACTCCCCAAAGAGGCTTGTCCTTAATGTGTGCTTGATTAAAGCTAAAGCTCTGCCTCTTCTACACACGTGCCAACACGCTAACCGCGTTCGCTCTAACAGCCGTGCTGGGAGCAGTACGTGTGTTGGTGTGGATGTGTGAGGGTGTACAGGCGTGCTTGCCTGCTATCTCAGAGCCGGAGGGGTTTTCATTAGATTCAAACAGCAACTGACTCTCCAGGGAAGCTCCTGCTCCTATTTGATAAGGGATGCTCTTTTATCACACATGAAACTGCATGCAGTGATCAGACAGGCAGTGTGCATAACTGCCAGCCAGAGGAAAGCTGTTTTTCTGTAGCGTATTACAGCAGTGCACTGCTACTACAGTTGAAGACTGGCCCAAAAATGGCCAGTTATGGAAACCACAGAAGATGTAACTTCCACTGATCCACAGAAAAAAGTATGTAATTAATATACTTGCTTGAGAGGTTGGGATACGATTTTTTTTTCAGAAGATGAAGCCGCTATGGTAACTCAGATTGGAGATGACATCTGAGGTATCAGGGCTTGTAAATTTGACAAAGTTGACACTCTTCCTTTCAAAGAACTTAGTTATTCATTCTCTGGCATTACAACAAACAAACAACACCCCTAAAACTAAACATTAGTGGACTAAAGTATAGCTCTCCAACAGAGAATAAGTTGGATTTTCCTTCCTTTCATTAAAAAAAATATCTTTTTACTTTCAAGGGCAAACCTTTTTCAAGCTAATTGACATCTCAGAACTTCAAAGCACTCAGTCAGTCTTCAAAAGTCCTACAAACATGAAAGTGCATGGCTTGGTGACCTCCTTCAATAATGGTCTAATAGGTCAGCCAGGAACATTTGGCAAGCTGAAGTGTCAGTAATCTCTTTTTTCTCTAGTGAGAAATTATATTAGCTCTGCAGCTTTTTATCCACAAAATTTCCTCTATATTCTCAGCTGTGTTCATGTTTGAAGGAGATATAGCTAACATGCACCTAAAAACTGGATTACTTTTGTCTCTTGTGCCTAGAAAATACAGATGGGTTGAGGTTGCTGAGTATGCACTCCAGATTCAACAGAATTAGATGCATTTTCTGAAAGTCATCTGCCAGTGTTTAAGTCAAAATGACTACTGTGGCTGTATCTATAATATCTTATAGTATGTTATAGCATCTTGTGGTATCTACTGTAATGAACCTATAGTACCTATCTATGGTATCTTGAGAATTGATTAAGGGACTTTTTAATCCATATTTTCTTCAAGGGCTGAAATTTGTAATGGTTGCTGTGGGTATTTCTCCTTTGTTATTGCTTTTTACCTTTGACCAAAGAATTTTCGTACTTCCCCTTCATTCACAGAATCACAGAATGGTAGGGGCTGGAAGGAACCTTTGGAGAGCATCTAGTCCAACCCCCCTGCCAAAGCAGGTTCACCTACAGCAGGTTACACAGGATGGTGTCCAGGCAGGTTTTGAATGTCTCCAAAGGAGAATCCACAGTCTCTCTGGGCAGCCTGTTCCAGGGCTCTGTCACGCTCAAAATAAAGAAGTTTTTCCTCATATTCAGATGGAACTTCCTGTGTTCCAGTTTGTGCCCATTGCCCCTTGCCCTGTCTCTGGGCACCACTGAAAAGAGTCTGACCCCATCCTCTTGACACCCGCCCTTTACATATTTATAAACATTGATGAGATTTCCTCTCAGTCTCCTCTTCTCCAGGTGAAACAGACCCAGGTTTCTCAGCCTCTCTTCATAAGAGAGGTACTCGATTCCCTTGATCATCTTTGTAACCCTCCACTGGACTCTCTCCAGTAGTTCCCTGTCTTTCTTGAACTGGGGAGGCCAGAACTGGACAAAGTATTCTGGATGCGGCCTCACCAGGGCAGAGTAGAGGGGGAGGATGACCTCCCTCGACCTGCTGGCCACACTCTTCTTAATGCACCCCGGGATGCCATTAACCTTCTTGGCCACCAGGGCACATTGCTGGCTCATGGTCATCCTGTTGTCCACCAGGACTCCTAGGTCCCCCTCTGCAGCGCTGCTTTCCAGCAGGTCAGCCCCTAACCTGTACTGGTGCATGGGGTTATTCCTCCCTAGGTGCAGGGCCCTATACTTGCCCTTGTTGAACTTCATTAGTTTCCGCTCCACCCAACTCTCCAGCCTGTCCAGGTCTCAATGGTGGCACAGCCTTCTGGTGTGTCAGTCACTCCTCCCAGTTTTGTGTCATCAGCAAACTTGCTGAGGGTACACTCTGTCCCCTCATCCAGGTAGGTGATGAGTATGTTGAACAAGACTGGACCCGGTACTGACCTTTGGCAAACACTGCTAGTTACAGGCCTCCAACTGGACTCTGTCACTGATCACAACCCTCTGAGCTCCGCCATTCAGCCAGTTCTCAATCCACCTCACTGTCCACCCATCTAACCCACACTTGCTAAGCTTACCTATGAGGATGTTATGGGAGACTGTGTCAAAAGCCTTGTTGAAGTCAAGGTAGACAACATCCACTGCTCTCCCCTCATCCACACAGCAAGTCATACCATCGTAGAAGGCTATCAAGTTGATCAGGCATGATTTCCCCTTGGTGAATCCATGTTGACCACTCCCAATAACCTTCTTTTCCTCCAGACACTTTGAGATGATACCCAGAATGAGCTGTTCCATCACCTTTCCAGGGATGGAGGTGAGGCTGACTGGCCTGTAGTTTCCCAGGTCCTCCTTCTTGCCCTTTTTGAAGACTGGCATGACATCATTGGCTTTCCTCCAGTCCTCAGGCACCTCTCCTGTTCTCCATGACCTTTCAAAGATGATGGAGAGTGGCTTCGCAATAACATCTGCCAGCTCTCTCAGCACTCGCGGGTGCATCTCATTGGGGCCCATGGATTTGCAGGTGTCAAGTTTGCCTAAATGATCTCTAACCCTATCCTCCTCGATCATTACTCAGCCATAGCTCATAGATATGACACAAATTTTTGACATGAGATGTTAATCCTTTTCATCTTGAAGTCCCCTTTTCTCCCTCTACTAAATAATGTTTGGGTTTTTTTTTTATTAACCATACTAACCCTGGTGCTGCCGCATGCAGCTTAATATCAACATTAAATTAAAACCAACAAAACCAACCTCTCCCCTCCCTGCCCACCACCCTTCCCTCCAAGGATGCAGTAGACAAGCCTTTTTCACTCAATGGTAATATCTGGATCACAGAGAAGTGTTTTAGTTCTTACTTTTAACAGTGAGGTACATGGACTTGCTGACGTCTGCTCCCACATCATTGCTGACCTTGCAGAGGTAGTATCCACTGTCTTCTTCCAGCACATGTTTAATCAGCAAGGAGCCATTTGTGAGAAGCTGGATACGACCATTCAATGCAATTGGCTGGAACTGAGGAACCCCGGCACCTAAAGCAGGACCCCCATGGAAATAGGTTAGTTAGGAAGGAAAGCACCTTATTTTTTTAAAAAAATAAGACAGAAACTATAGCTTCCTGTTCTTAGAAGCACAATTCAATTACAATATGAATGGTTTCTAGCATCATCAGAACAAAGAGAATGGTTCTTTGCCAAAACTGAATTCATTAAATGAAAAGAAGAAAGAATTTTAGAGTGTAGCAGTAGCAATAATTTGCCCGTGTTAAAGGTAAAAGGGCAAAAGGAACACGAAGCAGGAACAAAAGAACCAGAAAGGGGGAGAAAGAAAATGAAGGAGATTTTCAGAGCACTCATGGGTAAAAAGGCACATTTGTTGTACATTTAGAGACTGATAAATTATTAAAAATTACAGCTGAACAGTCATACAAATATGCATCCTTAATGCATACACCAAATGAATTTCTTATGACTAAGAGGGATGTCTGTCGTAGTAAACATGGCATACTCAAGGGACCTCTAGGACCTTGTTTAGGAAACTCTGGGTAACATGGAAAAAACATGTCAGTGACTGTGTTGTTTGTTTCTTCCCACAGCTGACTGACTGATGACACATAAAATCTCTGTTCTGCCATGTTTGTAGCAAGTATTTATTTGGACTCTTAAGAAAAACCAACCAAACCCAAACAAAAAAACCCCAAACACACACACACAAGGAAAGAAAGAAACAAAAAGCTCAGACCACTAATTGGTCATGAGGAACCATGCCAGGTGGTAATGTAAAAATGGAAGGTCCATAAGAAGACAGGAAGCCAAAGATTTCTATATCAACTTTGGTTTTAAGAAAGAATCTACTTTTCCTTGGAAATAAGATACTGGGTGATTTAGGTAATGGGGAACAGGATGCTGCCATACTGTCAGCATGCCATACTGTCCAGAGGCCCACCACAACTTCAGGTTCCTCCAGCATTAGGGACTCCCCAAGTGCATATTAAGACACAGTTCTTGTAACGAAGGGTTTTACAACCTACTTTGGCAGCAGGAGACAGGATTTTTCAGGGAAATCATAAGGTAGTCTTCTTCAATGGAATTCTCTTATACCACTTTCTGTACACGAAGTTAATATCTGTCAGCATTAATTACTATACGCAGTTGGCTGAGTCAGCCCAAGAGGAAATACGATGAATAAATACTATGGGGAATGATTTAGTATAAAATAGCAAGCTATAACAAGCTATGAATACAACATCTACAATATTAAAAAAGACCAGACATGCATACCAAAAATCCTTCTACTCCTAGAAGAGATTGCTTCAGGGACTTACAGTTACACTGAAGGTCTGGTGGCCGATACTGAGAACTTAGAAATGTTAAAGGGATAATGTTTTGACAAAAATCAGTTGTCATTGCTGATTTTTCAACTATTTTAGTCACATGCATATCCCACTTCTCCCTTTATCTATTTTTTTTTCTTTAATAAGCTGTTTTTCCTGTCATTTATCTGGAAGGCACATTTACACTTCACTAACTCTACCTGTCTGCAATTTATGGCCCAGGTAGATAGATGCAAGCACTCACTTATTTTTCTTCACATGAACAATTCTGGGGAAAATTTGGTGTCCACAGAAGGGAAAGGGCTGATACTCCCAAGGATAGCTACAACTGGGCAAAATTTTGGGTAACAGTTTGCAAAGGCTTCTTACTCTTCACACACACTGTTACTGATATTCCAGACACAGCCCTTCCTGAGCAGTGGCAGCAGCTGATCACACACAACTGCAGGGATGAATTTGCCAGAGCACTACATGCGTATGGATCACAGAATCACAGACTGGTTGAGGTTGGAAGGGACCTCTGGAGGTCATGTGGTCCAACCCTTCTGCGCAAGCAGGACCACCTAAAGCTGTTTTCCCAGGACCATATCCAGATGGCTTTTTAATATCTCCAAGTATGAGACTACACAACCTCTCTGGGCAACCCGTGACAGTGGTCAGTCACACTCATTGTAAAAAAGTGTTTCCCTAGACTCAGATGAAGCCTCCTGCGTTTCAGCGTGCCCACTGCCTCTTAAGTCTGAAGGACTTAAAACAACAGATTCTTGCTGATTATGGGGTGTCTGTATTGATCACTGTCATTATTCTTTAGAGACGGCAATTCTATTTCCATTAACTGTCTATCCTAATGTACAAAAATATGAACCTTCTTTTTCCATTTTTTACTGACATGAAGAACCAATGACACTAACTCACCTGCAGGTGTACAAATGCCCTTTCTACTCTGTTTTGGTACCTACAGATGATCTAAGATCTGATTGCTTTACTCCTGCTGGCCTCACCTCATTAATTATTTCAGAATTTGGCACAAACTTTGCTCAAATATAATGTATCTCTCAAACGGAAGATGTACCATATATCCCATAGACCTGTACAGCACCTTAGTTAGACGGGGTATTGAAATTGCAGTCATCCATTAGCAAAACACAGGCTTTTGTAAAAATACTGGCCTTTTAACCTAGAGTTATTTTGGCCAAAAAATGAACCTGCAGTTTGATGGCTTTGCCTATGTCCCATATGTACTAAAGCTTTGACTGAAAAACTTCAGAGCTGTTAATGGAAATCCTTAAAGACAGTCACTTGATGGTAGAGTCTCACTAAAATCAAACCACTTTCCCTTTCTCCTTTGTTAAGATGGGCTGCCTATCTCTTCCCTGTTAATTAAAACTCAGCTGGCTTGACTTGGCCTCCTCCTTCAGCACACAAACACAACAGAACAGAATTACTTCTTTGTGACCTATATTCATAATTAAAACCACATATACCATTGAGGTTAATGGCATTTGGAGCCCTGCACCCTTCTTGCCACAAACCAGGATTTATCAATAAAACCAAAAATAGTCTTTAACATGAACATTTCTCTTCCCTCACCCTTTTCTCCAAGTGTAATTTGGACTTAGATCCTAAGGAAACCAAAAATAACACGGAGCATTTCATAAGGATTTCTTCTCAACAGCATTTAGTTTTGCTTTTTTTAAAGAGTTAACTTCTTTAGATTGGATACAGAGTTTGGAGAGTTTGTTTTCTTGCTAAAACCTACCAGAAGACAACTGGCCAGAAGACACAATCTAGCAGGCAGCACATTTTAATTAAAAAGCAGTCAATTTCCTATGGTTATTGAGGGTCAAGTGGGGCCAGTTTTAATGCTCTGTTACATGAGAAGAAAATGTTAAAGCATTATGTAAAGCGCATACTGAATTACTGCTTATGCTAATGCTACCTGACCTTTCTTCTTTGCTGAAAAGATATGATTGGCCATGTTATCATGGATTTTGAAGGGGAAAAAAAATCAGCCAAATGCTGCCGGTGAACCTTGTTCTGAGGTTGTTTAAATTAAAGTAGTATCTCTTTTCCCTCAGCCGTCCATTTCATCACTCGCTCGCTAAGGCCATAGCTAACACAGGCACACATTTACAGCTCCAGGACATCTCTAAGGAAGACCAAAAGTCCATCCAGCTCAGCAATGGCCAGCACTATGTGCTTAGGGAAATGATAGAAGAACAGTATAAACATCACTGATACGTCCTTTATTGTACCCTGCCAGCCTCTGACAATATGACGGTTACACCAGTAAGTTACAGGTGAGTAAACTGTTACTAAACCAGAATTAATCTGTCCCCAGTGATGACCAGAGGAATCCTACCTTTCGAGTACTTCCAGACTATGGTAGGAACAGGGTAACCTTCCGCAGAGCAGTTGAGAATTACAGCTTTTCCATAGATCCCATCCTGGTCGCTGGGCTGAACCACAAACCTGGGGGGCACTGTGGAAGGAGCAAAAGGAGCCATGAGAATTTGTGCAACCTGTCAGGTAGCTCAGAACAGCAGACCAGTCAAATAAGGAGGCATAATATTTTGTAGCGAAAGCAAAAACTAAAACCATGTTTTTGATAATCTGGTGACACAGTAAAGTCAGTTTTACAGGATTATTTACTTTCTGTGCATAATCTCAATGTATTTCTTGCCAGGCAAAATAAAAACACTGATCTTGAGAATATACAAAAATAAGCTAACAAAAATCTCTCCATAGGAGAGGTTATAAAATGGAGTAACAGATAAATAAAACTGTCATGGTCAGAAAAGAAATGCTTTCTAACAAAGTGAGAGGTTTGGCAGGTGTCTAAGAACAACTGAATATTTTTGCATTCGTTTTTTATACCAGTGAACTAACAAGCTGTAGAAAAAGATTTAATTTACGTAGCATAAATAACCTTAAAAAATAACAGCTTTTAATAGCAATCAAATCACTTCATATTAAAATGATGGTATGTGAGACATAAATTCTAGTAGGATTTTTCTTTCCAAATATCCATAGAAAGGTTCAACATAATTTGCTTGCATTAAGCTGAAGAGTGTAAGTCTTATTGGAAATAGATGTATGTGCATCAATGTATATGCATTATTAGACTATATATTATTCTAAGGCAGCACAAAACCGCTGCAGTGCATCTTCCAGACATAAGCAAGTATATATTTATACATAAATAAAATAAAAGCTGCTTATCTCAAAGAAAAACTCTACATGTTCCAAATACAGATACACAGCGAAGGAAACAACTTGTGACAATGCTAGACCTATGGTTTAGCATGAAGGCCTGATAATAAATGCCAAAGGCTCAATAAAACCTGCAGATTTGTCAAAAAGTTTGAAAGAAAAGCTAAAAACTGTGAAGAATGTTGAAAGACCCACAAAAGTTATTGACTATTAAAGGTGCTTAATGGTTGTATTAAAGTCAGTTAAGGTCACAGATTTTCGCCGACCTCCTGTTCTTTGGCTCAGAACACGAAGAAGTAAATACCTGAGAAAAGTAAATTATTCGTGTCCTTATCCCACATGTTATTCTTTTTGTAATTTCTTACAGTGCAACAGAGAAAGTGTAGTAAGGTGGCTGAGTCTGTGACAAATCTTTTTCCTCTCAAATCGAGCACAACAACACACTCAGATCTAATGCAGGAAAGGAGAAATCCTAATAATTCCTTGCTTTCCTTGCCCCGCTGCAGCGTCTGCACATGGGGGGACACACACAACCTCATGGATTCACAGCTCCAGAGCTCCAGCCAGTGCTGACTTTTTCTGAAAGTTTGTGGAGACAGAACAAAGGGCCCAACCATCCCTCGTTGCCCAACCCCCCATCAGACCCCACCACCTGCCTCTCCAGAAGTGCCAGAAAGTAAGAACGGAAGTATGGGAGAGGGCTGTAGCATGAGGAAATGTTACACAGCATAGAAGGGGATCATCAGTACAGTGACTACTTGCCCGGGGGCCTGAAACAGCTCTTAATGGCCATGAATATAGTACTAATTATAGGTCAGAAAAACTGTGTGGCAGAAGCACAGCAGCAACACCAATGCTATAACTCATGACGTCAAAGTTTTTCCAGTATAAACTCTCTCATACGTTATGCAAATAACACCTCACATTATACCTGAGAGTCCCAAGTTTTCCTTAAGGAGAAACTTGAGCTGCCAGTGTTGGTATGGACAGGACTGCTAAAAGTTGGAAGCACGCAGACATACTCTCTCCAGGTTCAAAGAACCCTCCTCACAACGGCTTGAGCCTTTCTCCCTGTGCCTCCATAATCCCGATTCCCATACAACTTTCTTTTCCCACTATCACAGATACAACTGGTTTTTAAAAGAGGAGAACAATCTTCTGGACATCAAAAAATCCCTTTAACTGAACCTTTTGCTGACTGAATTCTATAGCTATAATGCAAAGCTGTTTATTGCCTTACTATGTACAAAGAAGTTCCACCGCGATTAGGAAGGTGGCTAGAAGAAATGGAAGGAACTAATAGTGACAGAGGCAAGAGACACATTTGTACTAGGGGGTCTGTTTACTGCTGTCAAACATTTCAGCTTTCCAAATAGCTGCCACACTGACAAACATATATTATATGTTATGTTAATTCATGATAGGTAAGCATCAAACATTAAACCCTGGCAACAGCAGCTTTGGGCCATAACCCACCCTGTTCTAATTATCTACTCAGAGAAGACATTTGCTTTAGTAGCTCTTTTCTCACTGTTCTGTGTTCATTATATCACCAAACACAAAAGGAGTCCCAAGTACTTATTTCCCAAAGCAGATGAGAAGTACAATTAGTTGCACAAATAGGTTTGATTTTATATGACTCAGCATGGTGGCATCAGCTTGTTTCACCTCCATAACTGTAAGTAAATTTGTATTCACATCTTCTGAAAAATCAGTTACAAGCTGCTTATCCATAAAGAGGGTAGACCAAAAAAAAACCAACCCAAAACCACAAAACCATTTCAGTTGTATCAGTCTTAGAGGTGAATGATTACAAACAATGCAGTGCAATAACTGATAATTACTGGCTTCCTCTACCACTGAAAAGTGTGAAGAGTATAATGTCTTTTAAAATCTCTTACAATACAAAACTTTTGTAACTTCTTTGTTTTATTTCCCTTCTCTTTGAAAAACATTTTCTTTATCTTCTTCATTTGCTATGGATGATGCTGGCAAGAAGTGCTAATTTTTCAGGAAATAATTTGTTATATTAAATGGGCAGGCACACGCAGAAAGTTCTGGAAAAGTTAAGTAAGATTGCCTAATATGGAATAAAGGCAATCAGCCTTTAAAATACTATTTGCATTAAAGTTACCTGTTAAAGTAAAATTTTTGTTTAATCCCTTTGGGCATATACAGAGAAAAATGAACAGATGCCAAGTGTAAATACTGTTCGAGCATTTCTATGGAAATGCTTCCTTCTACATCGCTAATGAACTCAAGTAGATATTCTTTGATGTCTTGTGCCTTTAACGCTGACAAGCTCTGAACAGGGCTTTTTATCATATTGATTACACTGTATTTTGGGCATATATAAAACATAAGTTTTTGCTCAGCTATTCTTGTATTCTCATTTTTAATCATTACTTCCAATATCGGAATGGTACCTGTGGAAATTAAATTTTGCTATATAAGCTCCAGAACTAGGTGTATGTTTAGCAAACATATGGTTTCCTTGTACTGCTCCATAAACAAAGCTTGTTTCAAACCTATTTGGCAAAAACTCTGCCCACATCCAGTAATAGAAACAATTTCGATATTCAGTAAAGCTTTGGCCTTCCTTTAGGACTACTTATAAAAATGCCAACTGCTGCTCTGACTTTGAAGACATGAATCCTTGACACTTAGTCTTAAGATTGCCAATAGAAATCAGAAAAGACGCTACAGCAAAACAAAATTACTCATTCATTGACCTTTCAATTGTTTCTGTATCGCTGTCTAGGTAAAACCACAGGATTTTTCTTCTTATAGAAATGATTAAAAATGAAACAGAGGAGCCCTTTACATTTTTCTTCCTCATTGATATTTTGCTTCTCAATTTTATTTCAAATGAATAACTTGTTCAGTGCTATGTGCTATCATATGTTGGAAGACAATGCATTTAACTACTTGATGTAGATTTGATACTTAGCTTTAGATTATAAATCTACATTCTAGATTATAAATCTACATTCACTTTTTCATTATCTTTCAGGAATTCATTAGCCCTTAAAGAAAATTTGCTTAGTAAGAATTTAACAAAGTTAATTTGTCTGATATGCTTAAACAGAGTTAATGGAGAAAAGAAAGCAATTAGTTCTCCTCCTCTCTCTTTAGTTGTAAAGGTCTGGGCCTCCTCTGCCCCTTTAGTAGTGAAAGACTCTGAAATAGCTCACGAATATGACTGAACAGTTCTACTTTTATTATCACCCTTGTTTCAGCAGCACAATCCCTTGAGCCCATAAAGAAGGGCATTTAAAATTGCTTTAACAGTGAGTTTCTGTTAGGCTCTCGCATTTAATGCAGCCCACGGATCTGTGATGAGAAATGAGCTGTTGAATTGTTTAGCGTAAGAGCAATAAGTTGACAGATGCAAACTATTTAATGGCTGAACTCAGAGGACCTAAAAAAGGTGTTTTCAGTCAATATTATGACTAGCGCTCTCAGGCTCTCAGAAAGGAAAAACAAAGAATGAGAGCAATCAGAATAGGATGTTGAAGATAACGTGAATGTCATAGTGCCATTTTAAGGGAAGGAAAATGCTTTTATTACCTCCTTCTGTGAAATAATCCTGGTAAGATGGTAAAATATGAGTTGGTGCCCGAAGAAGATAGTGCTTACCAGTGTCTCCACTGCTCGCAATGATGGACTTTACAAGCTACTGACCAAAATCAATTTATGAGTGCATGCTAACATTCCCCAATTTAATTTTGCTTTATGTAAATCCAAGAATCCTTTCTGACCGCGTTTTATGCCAGGGACCAGATGACAAACTCGCACATTCCTTCCTGGACTTCAAATCTATGCAAGCGCTTCTGGCTCCCCAGTACGGTGATTAGTACATCACACTGGAGAGCAATTCTGAAGGCTCCTAACACGAGCTCCTCTGGTGGGCTACTGGAGTGAGTTAAGAAATAATCTATGACATTGGCCCAGAATACAATGTTTCATTTTTACATGGAATATTTGAACTTTACATTTAGATCATACTGTCAAAATGATGGAAGAAATTTAATCAGCCAAAGCAACCATTGATGTATTAATGAATGAGATCATTAAACACTGTACTTTAGCAAAGATGAACAGTTATTAAATTTGGTCATTGGACCTAAGGGGTCGATTTAGCTGGTTTAGTGAAACCATTTGCTATGCAGTTCAAGAAAAAAAAGATGTACTTTTGCAAAATGAGACAGTGCCTAGTGGTTTGTGTTGATCAGGTTTGTCTAATGAGAACATTAAATAGGAAGTGAATCATTTAAGAATAATCTTCAAAGCTGCAGTGTAAACACCAGCAAAGAAAGTAAATTAGTTTTTACACCAGCTGCAATGATAAATCTTTTCCCCCTGCTTTTCTATCACAAGCTGCATTTGCTGCATCACTCCAGCACCACCACCAAACATAAGAAAGCAGCTGGATGCTCACTTCCTATCTGGAAGATTCAAGTCTCAGGGACTCCTCATTGGGTGCCTAACTATCTAATGCTATTCGACATTCCTGGCAGGCACAAAATGAAAACACATTGACACTTAATGCACTAAATGCATTAAGGGGGGTTATTAGGTATTTAAAGACCTTATCTCAATTTTAACTTATGATGTGTTCACTAGCAGGAATTTTAAAATCATGATTTATGCACCCACTACTATCTTTGAATTCTCTTTTCTGGCAGTATCTGAAAAATTTTGAACTCATAATACATTTATCAGCTTTTTCTTTTTGGTTACCAATTAAAATATTTTTCACTGCTTTTTATTTCATAATTACTTCATTCCCATTTTAGGAAACCTTACAGAAATGAATAACACATGATAAAGTGTATATAGATTTTTAATCACTCTTTAGAAGACAGCCCTAATGAGTAAAACCTTAATTAATTCTGCATGATGATATAAGTAGTTGACAGAGAAGATATTTTCCTAATTTCTATGGATGGTTTTCACGACAGGATCTTATTTTTTTCTTGATAGCGTGCATAGCAAACCAGGAATGTGACAAGAAATAAAATAATCAAAATAATAATGATTTAAGAGTTTTTGAGAAACCTTTCTGGCTTGCAAATTTTTAATGCATTTCCAAAGAAACTACAGACTCAGATCTGTCAGAGCACAAGATTTTGAGAAGGAAAGCCCTGTATTCACTCACCTGGAGTGCCTACCCTCAGTCCCTAGATGCAGTGAAAATAGTGGGCTTCTCCCAGTGGCTAATTAATGAGCTTTTCAAAGGTATTCCATAAACACTAGGACTAATCAAGCCTGCTTCTCTGTGGATTTGTATGTCGTGGTTGAGTACAGACTCCACTTTGAACATTTCTTGTGTTTGCAGAGGACTCGCCTGAGTAGAGTCTCTGGTGTCTAGTATTACACTCAGTAAAGGTGTTTCTAATCAATCACCTCTTTTCATTAAGTTTTTAGGCTTTCAGCTCCACTGGAGGCATTTTCGCCTCCTCCAATTTGTCTGAAATTGGCCAGTAAATTTTGGAGAGAAGTACTCACAGGTCTATGTCCAGAGTGTGTGACTCTCTCTCATTTCCAGGTCCTCACCAAGAAACCCATGGCAGAGAGAACTGAGACTGCCCTAAGATCTTACCCAGGGTTGCGAGGCTGCTCAAAAGCTTTCTCCTCTCACTTTCTTTTTCTCAGCAGGCGCCGTTCATCTCCTATGTGATGCTCTGAGAAGAAGCTCTCTGGAAGTCGGTCATCTTACTCTGATATTTAAGGCAGGGAAAATCCAGCCTTGCTAGCCAGGTATTTTTAGGGCTCCTTATTGCCACTTGGTTACTTTTATAGACCACAAAATAACAGCAAGAGCAGTGAAGATTTACTATAAGGTCCCCGCAGATTTTAAGAGACCAGTGCTTGTTTTTCTTTTGCCTTTTAATATTCCTGGCAAAATGACAGCGCAGCTTAGATTTGAAAAATAATATTTGTAGGAAGAGTATAGGAAATCTATTAAGCAGACTTAAAAATTAACAGAAAAATATGAGCGCTAAAAAATAACAGATACATGTGATCTGACAGAGAAAATACTGGGGCAAAAATCTCAAATTGTAAAGCCAAATAATTTATGTGGCTGTATGAATTCTACAGAAGTTTGTGTACCCACCTGTAGTTAAAATTTAGAAACAAGCAGTTGGCCTGCATTTCTTCATTTATCTTAGCGGTGGACTGGATTTAGATTCTACTTAGTCTACCCATGTATTGTAAAATGATAGGGACTCCTACTTATTTTGGAAACATGATAGCCTTCATTGTTTTTAATTCTACTTTTAAAATGAATACAAGGACAGTATAGAAAAGGAAAAAGGAACTTTTTGGGGAACAGTCAGATTTCCCTTTGCTTTCCTCTCCCATTCACTGCCTGCTTTCATATCAAAATGCACACGCTTCACATAAATAAGATATTCCCAGAACACATCCCCTGACATTTAGAAAAGCCAACATTTAAGTTTAAAGCACACTGCTGTGAAATCATCAGACAATGCGGATTAGAAACAAGAGGAGTTTAAGCACCATTTCTTCTCCCTTTATTTGCAGAAAGAGCACTTAGTTGATTTAGAAAAATATTATGTTTCAGTTATATGGCACCTATGAACAAAAAGATGAGGAGGGATCAGAAAGCTTGAAGAAGAAACAGACAGAAGGAAATCAAGTCTTTACTTAAATGTGTATAGGTCAAGTTGGATGCAGATGAGTAGTGACCAACAGTGACCCTCTGATGGCTGTCTGTCTTCTGACCTATGAGGAATGCGACAGCTGAAGCAGTTCAGTATGAGGGAAAGAGGTCAGTCCAGGGTTTCGGCAGAAAATTCAGGTCAAACATCATATTATATTTTCCCCTTTCCCTCTGAGTGGGAACTATTATCCCAGATGCATACGCAAAACTGATTAAGACATTACCATTTAAATTGACATAGAGAAAGAAGAGAGCAGAGGAGAGAGGCTTAAAGGAGGCTGCTGCAGAGCACTAGCTGGGCAGAAAGATAAGCAAGAGGGGAAGAATGAAGTAGCCCTCATAACCTCCTAAAAGTTGCAGGACTAGGACTCCAGAGGCTCCAAACCTCTGAGTAAAACAGTGTGAAAAGCTACCCTCTATCATGCCCGTGGGTTTATAAGGATGCCCTTCAGGCACACGCACCCAGCAGCTGTCATCTCACCGCTGAGACAGAGCCCTCATCAGGAGGTGCAATTAGAGCAGCAACACACAAGGGGAAAATGGAGGTGTTGGTGTCAGCGGCGTGACAGGGGTGTGAGAGCAGGATCCCCAGAACTCCTCCCCTGGACAAGGAGCAGCAATGAATTAATGTCAAACAAGGCAGCAAGAGGCAGACGTGCCCAGGGAACAGAGGTCAGGCCAGCCAAGGCCGTGCCAGAAGAGGAATTGCCCAGCGACAACAGGAGGCAGGGACGCTGCAGTCCAGGCAAGGCAGGGAGAGCAGGGACGCCCTTAGGGGAAGGCAGGGTTTGCCCCCATCAGTGGGGCGCAGAGCAGAAATCCCTAAACCTGGGCTCACTTGAGCTGTTATAACCTCATGGATCTCGGTGCTGAAAAAAGGATAGACAGCGTTTGCAGAAAGCCAGTTTTCGGTGGTATTACCTACATCAACTTTTTTTTTTTTCTTTTTCTCCAGGAGATCATTCCACCATCCCTGTTTTGATTAAATGCCTATAGGAACCCATACAGAGTTGCTGAAGTGATTCATTCCCATCACTTCAAGCACTGAGTGTGACTGCAAATCAGTTATGACCTTAGCTGTTATTAGATGCAGCATTTCTGCACAGGGCAGACATAGCCAGTGGACTGTCTGTTGTGATGGGAGACAGTCAACTTTCCCTTCCCCAGGAAAAGAGAAGGTGAGGAAAGTCTTTTACTGTTAGAATGATGGATAGGGTTAAAAGCTGACAGAGCAGCTTAGGAAAAGAATAATTAAATGCATGTAGTTAATTAAGCCACTTAATTTAAGAATTGCTGGATAGATGGGAAAAGTAATAGACATCTGTATTGAGTGACACAAGATTAAAAGCAGTGATTTTTTTTTCAAATCATTAAAGTAATATTCATATCAAAAGTAATGAAAAGGCAATGGACCTATTTGCCACTGAATTTTGATAATACCAGCATTAAAAAAATAAGCATACACATTCTATGAGTAGAAAACTAGGGAATAAACCATTAAGGGTAGTCCTAGGACAGTGGAAAGATTTGACTTAAAAGGAAAAGCTGTTCAGAAAGTTTTGTTTCAAATGAGTTTTTGAGGGAGAAAAAAAAGGCTGGAAAAGATGGTAGAAAACCCTGAGTAGTTTTAAGATTTGTCTTGGTAAACTTATGGAAGTGGATATAAGATGCAGTGATCTGCAACAGGCAGAAATAACCAGTAGTACAGTATGTGCCCTCCTTCTCAGAGGAGTCTAATGGTTTGATAGTAAGAGGGAGATGGTGGCGAGGGAAGAATATAAGTGTCTTATTTTTTAAAAATGAAAATCTAAAACACTTTGAAAAACTTTCAAAAAGAAAAGGGAGCAATTTGGTTTTGTTGAAGTTTTGCACAGCAAGTCTGAAAATGTATCACGAGGTATAATCTCTAGGGAACTTGGCTAAGGTGTGACTTGAAAAGTAAAAGCTATTGAAGGCAAGGTATCTCTCTAAAAGGTTTTTTTCCACATAAGGTTTCCTTACTGAAACTGTATTCACCTCTATTTTAAAGCAAAATGTTGTGAAGTCATCATGAGCAAATAAATCATGCTAATTCTGTAATAAACGAAAGTAAGAAAAAGAACAACATGGTAACAGGGGCGAGGCTTCTCCCCATGAAGGCAACATCAGTCCTTTGCTTTTCTACTGACATAATGTTATATGAGAGGCTGATCTAAACGAAAAATGGGGATAATCAGACTAAAACAATAACAGAGAGGAAAGGCTGGATCCCAATGAATGGGCTTGTGCCTCACAAAATTTCCAGGAAGTCAATCCTGTGGCTCCTCCATCCACCCTGTGCACTCCAGTGTTGTTGATTAGTTTCAAGACTTTTAGATAGAAAAAGTCATATTAGTTTGTGTGCTTCATTGCTGTATGTGCTCTCTGTTATGAAGAGAGGGATTACCATATTTTCCTCTTTTTTATACTTCCCATCAAACAGATGTCATTATGAAATACTGATGAATTCTGCTTAATTGGTGCCCTTCAAACTAATTACATCTACTTACCTCTCACGATTAATTGGCTTTGGTGCTCCACAGCTGCTGCATCATTTCTAGCTATACAGGTATAATTCCCATTGTGCATCAGCGAAAGATTGGAAATCCTTAAGGAGCTGGTGAAGTCGATGTTGTCAATCGTCACCCCGAGGCTGGCTGGGATCGGCCTGCCGTCCTTCTGCCAGGTGATTGTGATGGGCAAATCCCCGGAGACCACCACGCAGGGAATGAAGACCCGCTGCCCGATGGAGAACCGCGGGAACTCAAAAGGCTGAATAAAAGGCGGAACTGAAACAAAAGAGGAAAGAGGAGCAGTTGCAGTTACAGTCTCGTTTCTGAAAATAACATAATGGAACAGATGTGCAGTGCTGAATATGCAAAATCAACACTTTTGACAGCCGCAGAGCATTGTTTAGCTAAAAAAAATATCACATCTTTTGGAAACACCTTTTTTTTTTTTTTTTCTTGACTACCCAAGGCACAAGCAGAGATCTGGAGCAGTGAAATCCCTGGCTTCTAGATACACCAGGCACCACCGGCAGATTGCTGCGAGATTCTTGAGCACTTCTTCAAGAAATCGCACTGCCATCTCATGGCTCACCAGGACTTTCAGCAGCGGGATTGCCCAGACAGTCAAGGAAGGCCACCGCAGCTTTCAAGGTCTGGTGCGAGGGCCTTGCTTAGGGTCATGGAATAAACTTGGATGAGGCTCCAGCTTTGCCTCTGGGATGTGATGAAAGGGAGAGTAAGCTTCTCTAACTGCTCCTGGTGCTTATTTCTTAGTGTTTCAAGTCACAATTCTCAATGAGATTGGGTGGAGGTATCAAGTGAAAGACATGTACGGTACTTGTAGGGCAGCAAATTAAGTTAAAACTGTTTTCTAAACCAAGGGCCAGTACAAGGCATAAACTCTCAAGATGGCATTTAATTCCTGCTAAACATATTTTTCTTGAGAAATCTTTTTTTCTTTCTTTTTTTTAACTTACAATTCTGTGGCTGAGCCAAAAAACATAAAAGGACTGCTCTTATTTTCTATCATTGGGAAGAAATCCACTTAGAAAACATTTTGTTTTCCGGTATTTTTAATAAAACCAAAGGAATCAGCGGATTAGATTTTGTAAACAAAGCAAGAACTATGGGGGTGCCTCACCTTCTCCTGGTTGTAGTTGGAACATTTACTAACAATTTGGTAAATTAAGAATCAAATACCTACCCAGACAAAGGAACTGAAATCTTCTCCCCTTCTCAGGGGAGCACCCTAACAGCCAAGGCATTGACCTAAGGTTTCTATCAATCACTCTTGAAAAGACTATAAAACCAACTTTGCAAGCAGTACTCAAATATTCATTTATCAAAAGAGAAGGTTCCTAGAGGTTAGGTACCTGAGGTATAGGAGTCCATTTTCCTATTCTTTCGTGAGAGATTACTTATATATACTCTGTAGTACATTTGAACATCTTTAATGGGAAAGATTGAAGGATACCCACAGCAGAACATTTATACTGCTGTATATTAGCTACCTTCAGAAGCAAATGGAGTTGGTGGCTTTATCTAATTGTATTTCTTTTGTCCTTTCTCCCTTTAGCAAATCTAAGGCTGTGTTTTCCCCAGAACTGAAGCAGAAAAGAAGCAGAAAAACTCTTCAAAGCGGTTGCAATGTATGCTAGCCCATTGACGTCCCCAGCAGCATTTTGCCAGTGTCCTATGTTTGGGATGCAGGGGTCGGTATTTGTGACTATGGTAGTTCGATGATTTCTTTGAACCGTTGCATATGTTGGCTGCTCTTCCATCAGGAGTACGAAAGTGTATCATTAAGGAAGCAATACGAAACCTCCCAAAGGGCAAAGGCATGGTTCGAAGGCATGCTCAAATGCTTGTGTACATGCCCATCACAGTGCAAAACTCAGATACTAACTCCACCCTTTCTGTCATAGCTGTGATGCCCTTTGATGAGGAGAAGTTATGACCGCGCTCAGCTGCCACAGAGAGGTGACATCAGGCGCAGGGTACCCCTGCTCATCCTTACAGGCTGTCCCTGACTTCTTCTGAGGGCGGCTCGCTGTCTGGGGTTGTGAGAAGTGCCGTTGCAGTCGATTTTTCTCACACGCTGTAATGCCTTTTCCTGGCTGCCATCTCTCAAATCGCTAAAACCTGTCCTGTTGTGTTTTGAAAATATGGTAGATCAGGCACACAGAAAAAAGAAACTCGGTATAAATTACTCTGGGGTTTTTTTTTAACTTTGAGCACTGGAAATTAACTGATTTTTCACTTGAGGACCTAGTGTCACAAAGTGAGGCAAAATGTCTGCCTGCCTTTTCTAATTACCTTAGCGCAGTTAACTCATCCATGAGATATTTCGGATTCTTTGCACATCAGCAGAAAAAGGCCAAATTTCTCTTAGCATTTATTGACGAGCAGTTTATAATACAAGTGGGAATGAGAAATTTTTAGAATGAGACTGTCAAAAGGTTTTGACATAACCTTTCCCCGTGATGAGCGCAAATATCTGCTAAATGCCAAGTGCCCCTCTCCGCCCCTGCTTACTGTGTTGGTTAGCACATTTCTGCCCAAATCTTTCTCTTAGTCTCAGGTATCATTACTAAAAGATATGCTAAAATTCACAACAGGGTGGCAAATTGCTTCTGTATTTTCTGCTGAGTGTGTAACAAATTTGAACCAATCTTTCACGAATGAAACGATATCAAAAGTCAGACAACATATTGCTAAAGGATTATTATGTGCATCCTCACTCTCCATCTCCCTGATGAAGAAAACAGGGAGCAAGATCATTAGGTCACATTGAAGTATTTTTCAGAAAAGATTGATTTGCAAGGCTGCATTTACCAACTCTAAAACTTAAGTAGCAGCCTGCAGAGCATTTCAGAAATTGGCTAAAATATTTATAGACAGCATATTTTCCCTCTGCTCAGGTCTTTAAGTTAAGGAGGAAACGAACATTTATTTCTGCTTCATAAAATATAATGTATATTCAACCTGCAGCAGCTTGCAGTCCTGACAAGGAGCTTATTTTAAAAACCAGTGTGTAATTTAAAATCAGTACTTAAAAAAAAATAGTCTAGCGGTAACTAAGTATGGAAGAGTGTTTTTCAGCAATCAGTTTTGGCTGATAAAGGCAGTTCCTGGTGACCTAACATAGCAGATAAATTGTATTCCTAATAGTTTGAAAAAGGGAACAATCAGAAAAAAAACAACTTATTAAAAACATAGACTAAACCACACCTGAAATCGGGCAAATAATTTCTGAAATAAAAGGTTGCACTATATATCTGTGTCTCTCTGAAGTAAAAAGTTAACATATATCCCTGACAGAAGGAAATATCAAGCTTGATTAACCAGCATGTGGGTTATCACTGTATAATTTCCAAACAGCACTAGGGAGGAATGTATACTACTTTAACTCTGAGAAAGAATAGTTACAGTAGGACTGATGTATTTAAAATGTGTTTAAAATACCTCAAGGTGTGTTGAAGTATTTTCCTTCCCTATACATAGCTTTAGTTTGACCATAGTTCCTAGCTTGTGTTTGATTTTTTTGTTAAATTATGCTATTTTATATATGAGATGCTACACGTTAACTATATAGAGAGAGTGCTGTATGTGTATGTGTGCTTGTGTACATGGAAGGGATGTTTCTTCCTCTAGCTGCAACGGGCAAGAGTGAAAAATCTCTGCTTCATGCAATGAAGCGCAATGTCTTGGGAATGCTTTATTGATGAGTGCTTGAATTAAGTGTCTATTTAAGAAGAGGAGCATGGGCCAGCCTCATTAGTGCTAATGCAGGAAGATTTAAATTATGGTTTTTTGCCCCAGCAAGGTCATCTGTACCTCTGGGAGATTACTGTAAAGGAGGACAAGGAGGGCTTCCACACTGCTCTCCATTAGCAGAGGAACATCCTTAATTTCTTGCCCTCCATTCCATGGGAGTTCTTTTGGAAGAAACTGCTGAGGTGATTCACTAAAACCAAGTACCCTGCAGATAGCCTGTCTCCTGCAGCAGCCTTGTGAACATGGTGTTCCTCTCCTGTGGCTCTGCAGAGTAAAATGAAAGTCATCCTCTGCTTTATGGTTAGAAACAGTTCCCTAGTGGATTTTCTTGCAACAACACTGTTGCAGGAGCAGTGCCCACAATATAAAATACCTTTGGCAATGAATACTCACAGCCCATGTCCATTGACTGATGCAAAGTAATAACCACTAAACTCCGTAGCCTCTTAAGGCAGCCGTGTGACCCTAGATTTCACACGCTGGGAGTGCAGAAGCCAAAACTGTTTTGTCTCTGCACAAACCCTAGCCATGGTCTAGTCATTTATAAGTTTTCTCAGCTATTGACTGTTTCTCCTAAACAGCTCCATCCCTTGTGGGTTATGGTCTGAGCATTTGCACACTGGATTTTTCTGCTTCTTTCTTGTATGTATTGAGCCTTATCAGTAGGGCATGTCATTCATCCAACTATCTGTAAATGGCATTTACTGAGCCGAGCCTCATACCCTGCTCCCTCCTTGTGTGCTAATGTATTCTGTCTTCAAAAGGGGAAATACCTTTATGTCCTTTGTGCCTTTCTAAGTGTATGCATTGAAAAAGAAAAGACCGAAACTAATCCCTGTAATGCCTCTGCAGCTGCACAGTGTTTCCCCCTACTTGTAGGTTCATTAGTTACCAAAATTAACTCTGTATTCAAACATGTTCAAGATCTGACTACAACAAGCTGTGGTGTTTTATCAGGAACTGTTGGTGAGTGTGGCAGAGAAAATGCTGTGGTGCGCATTTCTCAGGGGAGCTTGCAAGAGAGACTTCACCCTTCACCTTAGTCCCCACTGCCCTTTCCTGCAATGCAACACTCCTCCAAAAATAAGAGAGGATGTAAAATGTTGTGTAGAAACCAGGAGTGCTTTTATGTCATGTCTCATCCATCCATCGAATCCCCTCCTTTCAGCCTCCACTGTGAGGGGAAAAGTGCATGCCCTTATCATATGAAGCACCCTGCAAACCTGTGATGGTGGGAAGCTCAGTTGCCTGCCCAAGGGGATGCATTTGCTATTTACTTTTTAAAAGAGAAAACCTTCTTGATCTGAAGATAAGATAGCAGCTGCAAGAGTATATTAACACAAGAAGCAGTTACCTTCATTGCCACCTGATAAAAAGCCTCACTTGTAGGCTGTGTATCCAGAAGCACTTACCAGTTATTTTTACTATGCCCTTGTTTAATCCCTACATGATTTAAAGTGCTCTTTCTCCTCAGGTAACACTGCCAAAAGTTGAAACCAACTAAATCACTAGAACCAAAACTACCAGATTCAGATGAGAGAGGACTTTAACAGAACGATCTCTGACTCCGAAAATCATTCCTATGTGTAGTTTGGTTTCACCCTAGCTTCCCTTTCACCTTTATCCCAGGACTTTACATTAGCAACTGATTTTATACTGCCCTTCTGTTTCCACAGGGTTGATATTGCGCTTTTTTTTTTTTTTTTTTGCATGCCATGTATTACACACACTGATTAGAAATTAGCCAGAGTAATCCAGACCTGCACTACCATGTGCACGCACAGTCTCACTTTCTATATGTACTTTCCGTATGTACTTACACGCACACTGCTGCTGATAGCTCACACTAAGTTCAATGCAGTAAAGTGCTTAAAAATTTAAAGGCGGTTTTAACAAATTTATAAGAAAGTATTTCAAATATAATTGACAAAATACATACAAAAAGGAGCAAGAACATGCCGCCTTCTAAAACCAAAGTAAAGCTGCATTGTAAGAGAGAGAAGAGGGATAGCTTTTGATAAACCCAAGCATAATATACAGCTACTCTTGAACTCCTTAGCTGAGGTTCTTATTCAAATATTAAGGTTCATTTCATATTGTTCACAGAATTCGTAAATAGACACATCCATACACCAACTTAAATTGTGTTTGAAAGATGTAACTGTGCACAAAACCGGTGAGTTTTATTTTAGATTTAAGTGAAAAGTTTTATATTTGTACATACTAATTCCTCATCATGAAGACTAGGATAGTAATGAAACAACTTGAACATACATTTTTGGGTGACCGTTTTCTGTGGCGCCAGAGGTGAAGTCATTAGGAGTATAGTATGTTAGAAGTGTACTGCTACAGAATAAGACACTTAACTGCACCATCCACATGACACTTGTGAGCTTTTAAAGAATGTAAAAGTCAGTTATATTAATGCAAGGCTAGCCTTGAGTTTTTGTATGTAGAATGGCAAAAAAATTTACACAGACCTGTCAAGTCCCACTTATTGAATACCAGGCTGCTTTGGTCTTTCCTTCAGACATTTCTATAGGTAAGATGTTGGGGTTCTCACATGGGAGATATCACTATCAAAGTGCACATTCCCTTAAATCAGACTGCTGCCACTGCTTGCTCCCCATAACAAGTCCCCATGCCTGTTATGTGACCTGAGAATGACTGTTAAGTGGATTTTTGCAGGATCTTTTGCACGACTGGATATTCTCATCCATTCTCACCACACGGCCCTTGCATGATTCTTGCGTATGACAATTCCAGTCACTTTGAGAGATCTGAATATTTTTTCCTGAAGAAGTTGCAACAAGCTTGGAAGGATCCAAAAAGACATTGCATGGGAGAGTGAAAGAAAGACAGAAAGTGATATAATGAAAGGAATATCTGAAGGACATCAAGGCCAGAAGTTTTTTCTGACTCAAATTATTGGCAAGGTTTAGTCAGTAGGACAGACAAGAAGTTATGTCTTAGATACGTACACAAAGCTGGATTCACATTCATGTCACAGACTGAAGCATAAACAAATTAACAGACTGTTTGATGACAGCATACACCATGGTCCCAAGAACCCTTGAAAGATTTCCCTTGATATTTTTTTGCTTTTGTGCCTGCATATTTTTCCCTATCTAAACTATATTAGAAAAAGCTATATACTTCCCAGGAAAGATAAGAAGAATCTATTCAAATAGTTACAACATGAAGTTATTTCTAAATATCTGTTTGGTTTGCTTGCTTTCTAAGAAGAAACAGGCTGGTACAATTCTTTTACGCAGTTCACAACAGGTGAAGTACTATCACTTTGGCATAAGGCAATGAGAAGCCTTCTAAATCAATGAGATAGATATATAAGCTCTACAAGATCAGAAACAGTCCTTTTGAACACTGCACTTTTTATTTTAATGATGCTGCACCCTTCCCTCTCAGGGGCTTCTTTTTCAATTAATTTCTGTCAGAGAAGTGTGAATAGCAGCAGGCTGTTTACATGAGAAGTGTGTCCCATGAGACTGATGAAAAGAAAATCATCACTTACTACTGATGGCTTTTACTGTAGCTGAGAAAACTATTACTATAAATTACATAATAAAAAAAATGGAGATAATGACTCACTCCTGTTTTTAAAATGCTTTGATATCTAATAAATGCTGTAGAGGAGATGCTGCTATTATTATTTTACCATCTTGCCACTTGAAGGGTTGTTTTTCAACGGAAATATGAACTTTACAGATGGGGTGGGTAATACAACCTCTTTCTTTGTTTGCCAACACTTCTCATTATAAGACTATTTTCGTTTGCTTGCAGTTTGACTTTTGTTTGGATAGTATTTTACCAGGCCAGGTGTCTGCCTCAGGCTCAGTCATTTCAGCTGGAAAGTTTCAGCTACAACTGTTTGGCCATTTCCAAGAATAAGGTGGGAGGGTGGAAAAATAGGGATGCAGAATATACAGATCCTACCATAAAAGTTAAAAAAAAAAAAGACATTGTGAGAATCTGAGAAGTCACACCTGCTCCATGGTCAACAGCATGGATTTCAATTTCAGCAGGTGATGGCACTAGCATCAGATATTCTTTCTGTCCCAATGAAAAGTCATCACAAGAGTGTCAAAATTTTGCAGTCTGAGCAAAAATAAGTAAATAAATAGAGAAAACCCCCACAGTTATCACATTCTGAGAAGACGCTTTCCAGTGACTAACAGCTAAGAGATCCCAGGGTTCGAGCAACACTGAACACATCCTAACGCTGCCTTCAGTGGCTGAGTCACTTCCAGCCATGTAGGGCAGGTGCAGTCTGGTGAGATGTCAGAAATCAAAGTAGACAGATTTGTCTCTCCTGTGATTGTACAGCTGCCCGTGCTGGGCCCAGGAAGCATGAAAAAAGTTATTTCAATGCAGAGAGAAAGAAAGGAGATGTGGGGGCCAAGGGACCAGAGTAGGGAACCAGCCTGTATTCCTGGGCATGCAGATAGCAGGAGCAAGCCATGGAGCCGAAGATCAAAGTTGTGTCCAGGATAAAAAAAATGAATTACAGAATTGGATTTAGGGGCAGTGGGGGGAAGTTGGAAGCTGTGAGCAGGCTTATGGTGGGGTTAGAGAGGTGATGGCGTTTGGTAAAGTGGAGCTGGGAAACTGGCTGGGGATGCCAGACTGGGACAAGGAAGCAGTGGGGTGAGGTACAGCACTGACAGTGAACGAAGACCCACATGAAGGGGAGACAGACTGAAACCCAGTGGAGATGGAGAAAGTGAAGGCTGGCAGAAAGGGAGGACTGTAACTGGAGGCTGGGAAGAAGGTTGGGTGCTCTGAAGGGGAAGACTAGTTTTGAATTATGTGAACAAGATGCCGAGCAAATGAGGACTGAGATGGGAAAGACGTGGAGGACAGGCTGGTTTTGGAACCCAGAGCAGAAGAGCCAGGACTTGGGCAAGGATGAACTGGGAAAGACTGAGGAGGACAGGTCATACGTAGAAGGAATGAACACAAAACTCTACATCTTCTACAGAATATTCTTATCCTTAGGATGTCTGTCTTCAACAGTCCTCTGCCATCAGCAGATGTATATGAACCCCTCTGGCAAACCACCAGAGCTGGGCCAAATGCAGAGTAAGAAACCAGTGCTGCTAAGAATAATTCTGTTCTTGGCAAGGACCTATGCAGTATCCTTAGCAAGGTTAATCTCGATGATTACTTCTGAGGACGTCAGTAACTACCGTTTCCACTTTGCAGGAGGGGGAGGAAAAGGGGTCCAGTTTACTTCATAAAAAAAGCTAAAAAGAAAATTGCATTGAACACAGGCCAAAGCAAAACATGTTGAAAGGGTATTATTACAGTTGGAAAGGCAAATGGTCAACAGGTATAAAATACCAGAAATTAAGTATGTAACTACAGTCGTAGTGTTTCCTCCCTTAGGTATGCATTACATGGTGGGTAGTTTTCATGGCTTTTTGTCAGAACTCAGAACTGGCCAATTCATTTGTCTAAATATAAAAAAATAATGCTAAGATGGCTTGATTTCCAAAAATCTCTGTTAGGACTCAGGCACAGTTCCAACAGAGCTATGTCTGCCAAGCAGAAACCTGCATGTTTTTCTGCCAGCTTATCCACTCAGCTCTCAGCAGCCAGCTTATGGGACTGCTAGCTTCCAAGATCCAGATTTTGGGACAGAGACAAGGGACAGGCAAGGGATTGGGGGGGGGGGGCATGCCCCATCTCTGTGGGACACTGTTATTTGGAGCCTGCAGACCTCTGGAGTAGGTGGCTATGCACACAAGGGCACCACTTATTCCTAAAAAATGGGACAACTTGATTTCATGGGGTGTCTAATTGATTCTTCTGACCAGCAATGCAAAGAAGTAGCTGGCCTAAGGTCGAATAGCACATAAGTGCCCAGCTTCCGATCTTTTGGCTCCCTTACAGCCTGCCAGGTGGGAGACTGCACAGCAAGACTCTACAAGCCCCACTTGGACTGTCTGTTAGCCAGGATTTCGTTTTGAAGTTATTGTCAAGAAACTTTCTATTCTCCTATCTGAGATCTTACAGTGATTTCTGAAGAATATCCTCAAGATTTTGGTTTCATTTGGATGATTGTAAATCTCAAAATACTCTACAGAATGGGCAGCACTCCTGTATTATTTTACATGCTCGTGCTGTTGCATATCTTTATTTGGATGCTGCTTTTAACAAGTCCAGACTCAAGACAGAATGAGGATGCTTCATGTACTGGAGAGTTTGGGAAGTGGGCAGTAAATGTGGCAGAGGACTGCAGACAAAAAGGCCAGTTGTATGCATAATGCAGATAAATGCTGCCCTGTAGAGCCAAATTATGCATTCACCTTTGCCACAGATATCTCAGATAATGCTAATTAAATTACTTAAATCTGTCTTTCCCAGGGTGTTGCTAAGCTGGGTGATGGGACTGATCTGACAAAGGAAAAAGAACTCTCAGGAGCAACTTCATTTCAATAGCAGCAGAGCCTTGAACATATAAATGCTATGTAACAGCAGCTAAACTGGAAATATCAAGCTGTAGGCTTCTGAAATTGAACATACAAAAATTTGCGGATTCTTCTACGTTCAGTCTGTGCCTCAGGTGCCATTTGTCAAAGTGCTCCTGATCACCCAGGTGGGTTTTGAAAATGAACGCATTATTTTTGAAACACTTTGATACCACAGAACTCATCATCTGGGAAAAACTCATAAGGAAATTGACAATTATGTCTTCAGAACAGAACATGGAGGAAACAAAGTACCGAGTAACAGTTCATCAAGTATCATCTATTCTGAATCACTCTTCAGGTGACTGGTTTGAGGTCATCCAGAAGGCTTGTAGCAGAAATGAGAACAAACCAAAGGGCCCATGATGTTGAAGATGTGCAATAATTCTCCCTCTCTTTCTCTGGAGAAGAAATAAGTATACTGATGGTATGAGAAGCTGCAGTATAAATAAGGATATTTGGGCACTGATATTAACTCCCCTTATAATGTCATATTTCAGAGTACTTTTAACCTCCAGTATGCAAGCTAGGCCATATTTTGTATTTCTCAGAATCAAATATAAGTGCCTGAAAACTCATCACATATTAACTTTGGAATCTATGAAATGAAAAGGCAGCACAAATGTTAATAATATTTTAAAGCAACAGGCCATTTTTGACTCTCCACTAATACGTTAGCTAAAATTACTACGTAGTAACAGAAGAAAACAATACATAGCCATCTAAAAACCCACTGTGGCAATGCTGACTTCCAGCTAAAACAGCACAACCTTGAGAATTGTTCAGGTCTGACATGCAAAGCTCACCTTTGACATTTTGGGGTTAGCATGTGAGGACAGGCCATTAACCTTTTTTTTTTTTTTTTTAAATAGCAGTGTCTCGTCAAGGCTGGGGCATGATGAAGTAGCTGGGGCACTTTGCAGCCAACTTTGGCAACTGCAGGCCAACAGATATGAGCCATACTGACATGTTTGCTTTGCACGTGCCACGGATTGCTTTTCATTCTGCAACTTGTGCTGCTCCGATGCATCTGCCTTACGGATCATATGTAGGATGAGGCTGTATCACAGGTGGAGCAGCAGCTTAGCCCACTGGCACTCTTCAAATGTGCCACATGTTTATGCAAGGTATTCAGAGTATATTCAGTCGCTGTTTGAGATTTCTGACCAGCCAATGGACCTGGCAGCTGAATATCCAGAAATTCAGCAGAATACCTTTAAGGAAGTCAAATCATTGACAAAATCTACAGTTCAATCAAAATTGATAGAGCTGGCAATCTGCTTCCTGGGGGAGAAATTGTCAAGTTTGAAATCGTAACCTAATGGAAGAAAAAGCAGTACTGCACCTGAGGTACCAGCTATCATTCTCAGGAACTAGTAATGTTTTGATTTAAATGCCCGAGCTGTAAGGATAGACTGTTGGATTTTTTTTTTTTTCTTTTTTTGTCTGGCTACATTCAATTTGATAGTCATTTGAAGAATAGTATCATTTAAGAGGCAGCATCCCCCACCGGATTTACCATGGTGAACTGTTAATGCGGTAGCAACACAATTACTAATTGGGGATTCAGTTCCTAACCTGCATCAACAGATCTGCAATATTATTGTAATGTCAAGCAAGGTACCACGTACATGAAAAGAAATGGTGACATTAGCTTTTTATGCCACAGCATGTGACCAGTACCTCTGATGGTCTCAGGTGTGCAAGATGTCATGCCTTTCAGAGCCCAAATTGCTAGTGGCTTAAAGCTAATCCCCTAACTTCTTGAAATAATTAGCAATTACACCACTCCAGACTGGAAACAAGAAAGGGCTAGACAAACAGAACAGAAAGAAGTTAAAATATCAGATGTCTGTAACAAAGTCATTTTACCTTAAGTGTTCTCCTCTGTATCTTATTTGAGAACAGATAAAAAAAACCAACCTTCCTTCCTCTCACCCCCTAAAAAAGCCCAGGAAAAGTTTCTAAGAACTTCAGGAACAGTGAAATTATACCTCAATTCTTCCTGCAGGTTCACATGAAGTGCACTATTTAGTGGCCCCATTGCTTAAAACTAGGTGCTACTGCAATCAGGTTTTCTGTCTTTTGTGTCCTTGTGAATAGGTCTGAACATTACAAATATCAGAATAGTCAGAACACAATGCTAAAAAAATTCCTATTCTCATCAGTTGCTGAAGTCTTTCAGAGCCATCTGAACGGCCTTGTTTAGGACTATTTGAATAGATTTTCAGCGTCCTATTAGAATTTCAAGTCACCTTTATCTACAGTGCTACCTTTCTAAGCATCAAGAACACTCAGAAGAGCACACTTAATAGGAGGAGAGCAAGGTTAATGCTTTTAGTCCCTGTCTCTGCTTATTGGCAGAAACACATACATTAAAATTCTCCTCTTATTTTTTAAAAGCTGAAAAGTCACTGGTGAATGAAAATGAACTTTGTCATCCAGCAGAGAAAGAGTTAGCAGTGAAACTTAGGTGACAAAACATTTATCTACTGAATTATTTGTTGTAGTGAAAACTGCTCATGGAACGCTTGCTGCTGCAAGGCCTCCACTTAGAAAGCAATGCTTTGCTCGTTGAATGAGGGAGGCTAAAAGTCAAGAGAGAACAAGTCACAGTGACTGACTAGCATCTATGCCATCATTAAAAATAAACACAAATCTGGATTAACCTTCTGAAGTGCTCATTATCTAACTGCCAGGACAATCCTATGTGTGCAATTTGCGTCTCTATAAACAACACAGCCATTAGCTTGGCTCTAGTTTGCCGAGTTGACCTCACCTTTTACTGTCACATGCACGCTCTGGCTGGTGGAAAGCTGGGGTTGAACGAGGACATTGCACGTGTATTCACCCTCGTCTACTTCCTTCTGCACATCTGAAAGCTTCAGCGTCCCGTTGTTCTCAAACGCCACTTGGCGATGGTTAAATGGTAGCAGGTTAGAGTTCTTGTACCACTTGATGGAGTAATATGGGTAGCCGATCACACGGCAGTGGATGTAGGTGTCCCGTCCAGCTATTGCTGTGATGTTCTTCATTGGCCGAATGCTTGCTGGGCCTACAAAGGTAAAAAGAAACTCTTGAAAACAATTTAAAGGCACGTTTGCTTGAGGAAACATGCGTATAAATTTTCTGAATATACAAATGTTAACAACATTTACAGACGTGGCTTGCACAACATTTCTTAGCATTTGACAGTTTTGGCTTTTAAAAGCTACTTAAGCAGCTTCCCTAATCTTTATATGCTCTAGTTTTTCCTCACCCTGCAGCACACATACTAATTATGTGGGGGTATATGTTTGCATTATCCAACACTTGCCTGATAAAATCTTTGCTGCATTACAAATTAAAAGGCTGAGGATGATTTAATTAATGTGAAATCCTAAAACTGATACAAAGCTAGATTCCTGTTACACATGAGAACACTAACAAAGTTAGCCTTTTTTTTTGACATATATAAAGTATAATACCATGAAGATGGGTATTATGCCATGTAGAGCTAGAAATGCAAGCTAAATTACTGTATACATGAAGAACTACAATGAATGTTGGACAAGTAAAGGAGGAAAGGAAAAGAAAAAACCCCATGCACAGCAGGACTACAGTCAAGAAACTGTGAAATAATAGAGATGAGTATAGGAAAAATAAGACTATAGAACACAAGCCAAAGGGTTCTTCTGACATTTAACCATACCATACACTTTCTAGATGGGGCTGGAGAGGCAGGGTGGGAAAAGAGAGCGGGGAAGAAAAGGAGAGGAAAAACAGTAAGTTGGTTTTGCATTCCAAGACTCATTTTGTCACATGCAACAATCTTCTTCTCCACTACAATGAGTTATGTGTGTTTTTTTGAGGAGCTGATTTGACAAGCACCTCTTACGTTTATTCGAGCCTGGTACAGGACGACTCCAGCAGAGTTGTTGGCAGTACAGCGATAAACTCCACCATCCCGGACCTGAGTGTTAGAGATATTCAGGTAACTGACCACGTTGCCTTCGGAGGTGATAATCTGGCTGATACGATGACTGCCATCCTTCACAATGGGATCTTCATCCAGCGTCCAAGTGATAGTAGGCAGAGGAGTCCCTTTCACGTTGCACATAAGGGAGACTGGCTCTCCCGGACTCACCACTTTCTCACTGAAGGCAGAAATGATTTTGGGAGTTCCATCTGCCAGGGGAAAGAAGAACAGGAGAATAGTACTTACATGGTGTAAAGATTGTTCCCTCTATCCTGGAGCCTATCGCATGAGCCAATATCTTTTTTAGAAGCGATGCAAACAATTGTGTTCCAAGATGTAACCCCAGCTATTGAGAGAAGGAAACAAATTTTGGTAGTAAAGTACTTAAATGATCCTTTGCTTTGGTTTCCAGGTTTTTTTTTTTTGCATCTTCTTAGAAATCTGGTACTGACTCCACTGAAGGAAAAGCACTTGAATAGATGGACCGGGGCTCTGCACTGCTATATAAACTGCCAGGTTCCTGCGGAAAAGTGTTAAAGCCATACACAGTTCATCACAGCAGACATACAGCAAAACCTCAACACATTTGGAATTTTTCTTCTCCTGGTAGATTTCAGTTCCTTGGAAAGCTAAGGATGAATCCTGCTGGCAAGAGACAGACAGAGCTTGCATAGGCTAATTTCACACAGCTGTGCCAATGCAGTTTAGTCCTGACCCACAATACCCCATTTAGAAAAGTACCAAATTAATCTTTTCTGAATACAGATTGCCAGAAATAGCAGTGCTGCCAATTTCTTTCTGTGGTCATTTTGTGCTACAGATAAATATTCCTCTGAAATGAGAACATTCAAATGCTTTCTCTTGTGATCCGTGTCACAATTTACTCGGCCTCTACCAGGCAAATGAATAAAGAGAATGCATGGAGACAGAAACTTCAAGACTGTAAGGAGGGAGCAAGAGTAAATAACCACCTATCCAGAGAGTTCAGCGGGGTAACATTTAGGAGTGCCGACACTCTGCTATTACTTAGGAACTTCTTTCTGAGATCATGCAATGCACGTTTGCTCTCCGTTGAAAATCATACTTTCAAAGCTGCATCTAGAAGGAATTTCAGTGTAAATGGGAGCAAAAGGCCACACGCCAGGAGCAGTATGCAGAACATCATAGGAAGCAATCCAGTCTGAAGTTTGGACAAGGACAACAGTGCTGCAGACTACTGTCTGGTTTTAAAAAGCCAGGTGGCAAATAAGCTAACTTCAGTGTTCCTACAGTATTAATGCCTGCAAGAAACAGAAGGAAAAGGAGCCTCATTACCTAGAGGGAGACAAAAGACACTTAAAACCTCACCTAGTACTCGAAGCCCTTTAAGGACAACTCCTTTCAGTTTTGCACAGGACAGAGGATGTCAGGACAGGACTGACAAGTCTCATGCTCTGTGTGATTCACTATTTGTTTCTGCACATTATTGTCTCTTCGTGTACACTCTGCTACGTAATACCTGTATGTTTGGGAGGCTTGAAACATCATGACTCCCCTGGAAATCACAATTCTCACATTGCAATTTCAGTGCAACATCACCCAGGAAACTGAGGGAACTGGCATAAGGTGTGCAAAAGTCCCCACAAAACATGTTGAATCATAGCAGAATTAAAAACAGGGCTACAAAATTGCCTTGTTTGACACATAGTAAAAAATGTAAGGCGCTGCCACTCTCAGGCTGCTGAAAGACCTTAGCATCCCTGGAGGACCGTTTGATTTTATTTGATTTCATAGTTTTCTCCTCTGCCCCCCTCTCCCTTTCGTTTCTGTCCCATTGGATATGTAACAGAGTTTTAATTAATTTATTTATTTTTATCTCTGACTCTCTTCCTTTCCTATGCTGTGTATCAGATACTGTCATCCCTCAGAAAATAAAACAACAGCAACAAAAAAAAAAGCTTTTTATCCTGAAAGAAAGCTGACACAGTACCAATAAATCTGTGAGTGTGCACACTATGTACCTCTGCCACCCCTCCTCCTCCTCTTTTTTTTTTTTTTAATTCAAGTGACAGGCTTTTTTTGAGATGAAAGCAGACATTATTTTCCCAGTGAGACCCGAGTGTCTTTGAAATCTTTCCTGCTGTTGCTCTCTGATAACCTGCACTCTCTTGACATCATGATAGATTATCGATATGCTCTTTAGGCTTTCTTAGTCACGGGAGATGGTTGCCGAGGTAACTCGGTCCAGGCAGGTAATATCTTGTTTTTCTATAAAGACTGTAAAAATAGCGTCCATGCCACGACTGCACTACAGCCTCATTAGTGAACTGACTCTGTACAAACAGATAACTTTCCTCACTTGATTATCATGTAGAACATTGTGTCAGTTAGTTAAGATGATCTCCAACCCTTCAGCCCATACACCCAACCAGAAAAACCATGCCCAGAAGATGCTTGAAGTTGAATAGAGACATCTTCTCTCGTGTCCTGCTAAAAAGCTAATGTAAAAAATCAGCACCACCACCATCCACCCCTACCCAAAAAAAAAAAAAAAAAAGAGTGCAAGGGCTGCTTGGGAGGGATTTTTGTTTTCAAACCAGTTTTTTCATTCCATTAGTTTTTGCTCAGAATGGGGCACAATAAACACCACTCACAGTTCATGAGAACCTTCTGCATTTAAGATACACCATCCCTCACTATACAACGATGGCACCAAAGATGACATTTTTATTATTATGGAGACCAGAATTGTTGAACAGGTAGTGACTGACCTTCTAGTATCACCTGAACATAGTCTTGAGCAGACATCTTATCCTTGCGGACAAAGCACTGGTAAGCTCCACCATCACTCTTGGCCATGCCATCCATAATAAGGTTCTCCCGATTGATGCCAGTGATCCGGACATTGTTACCAGGGTTGATGATTTCACCATTACGATACCAGGAGAGCTCCTGGTCCTCAGTTCCCGTCACACTGCAGGACAAGGACACTTGACTACCGACACTGCTTTTTACTTTTCGTGGGCTGATTGTGGCTTTTAGTGGTTCTGAAGATTTAAATCAAAATAAGGGAAAAGGAAACAGAAAACATAAAGTATACATGTGCATTTGTGTGCAAGTAACAAATTAAATCTCAATTAAGCAGAACAACAAAAATCACCTCCATACCCTTCTGACACCACCCCCCCCTGCAAACAAAAACCCAAACAAGCATTTTTGCCACTATCATCCATGACACAAAACACAGATATATAGGGATAACCGATTCAAAACGGTATAATCCCATGCCTAAATAGACAGTAGGAGCAGATCTACTGAATAATGCCATTGGTGCTGAGGGCCTAACAATAGCACTACACATGGTTTGAGAGGGTAGGACATTACTTCACGTTAGTTCAGTGTGGACCTTTGAACTGATGCATTAGGTGTATTCCTGAAGCTCGTCTTCTGGTTTAATTTCCTGCAAAAGGAACCCAGTTTAGGTGTTCCAAAACTACACACCCCGATGTGAACAAGTGCAGTAAATGCCAATGACCAGGAGATTAACTTTCAAGGGTGGAAGATCCACTCTAAAATGTTAACATAGGTACACCTGTAGATATCCACCAGATCTGTCCGCAGGGAAGTGTTTTTGTGTGTGGGCTTACTAGATTTTCTGTTTCAACGTGGGAGGACTACAATACTTTCAAGTCAGCCTTGAGAAACAGTAGGACATAAGTAATGCAAGTTTTATATTGTAAAAAACAGAGGATGAACAGTATTGAAGAAAAGTCATAAACATAAATGCAAGGAAAATAATCTTTAGCCTGGTACCGAAAAGTCATCAGCATTACTGAATGCAGATCTCATCTCATGCTTTGTATATATTGGTTTGACTGCCTTATAAAGACAAGGGACTACTGTCACCACTGATATCATCTCTGATACTAAATGCATACCATCCTATTTGGTTTTTTACCACCTTGCATACACGCACGCACACAAACACACGTATACACACTTATACATAAAAATTTCCTCAGATAACTCATTCACTTTACTGAAAATTTTATAACACACAGGTTGGAATGAATCTTTAGTGACCCATTGGGAACAGAGGCCTGGAAAAAAACACACAGGTCAGTGGCACCAGTCATTCTGGATCACACAAGTATGTAACAGACCTTTCCTCTACAATGGTCCAGAGCAACAATTAAGCTGTGCTCATATGCATGTTGCAAGTCACTGAATACCTCTATGTCTCCCATCCAAAAGACCACAAAGGCTCAAAACTGTCAATGACCCATTAAACAAAATAGGCACACTCAAGTGCATCACCAACATCTCAGAGCCATGATGATGCAAGAAAGTGAACCACATCTTCCATTGCAGAGGAGAGTAAAACTCCTTTGCCCAACTGTTGCTTCCTGCCAACCAGATCCAGAAGATATCTAGTGGCTGTTTGACCACTGAGTCAGTAAGTAAAACATATCACCAGGAACTGGGGACACTTTCAGTATGACTAGCAATTTGATTACCTCGTGCCTCTGGAAGTTGTGACTTTGTATCATACAAGGCAGACTGAATTCAGCTAATTTTTATGAGTACATTTAGAAAGAAAGTTCCTCCGTCATAATTCACGAATTACAGATCTTTGATCTCGGTTTTATTTTGCCCAAATACATTATGTGCAATTATTTGTGAAGACATTTTTATGGCCTGAACTGTTCACAAACTTCTCCTTCTCAGTTTGCTACTCATGCTGTATAGGTGGAAACATTAGTTCACAAAGCATTATTTCTATTCCAGGAAATAATCTTTTTTTTTTTTAACAATAGAAGAATAACACTTTTCCAGTGCAGTGCTTCTGAGTAATAATTATCTTTGTAGAATTTGTGAAACATTCAGAATATTCACACATGAATACTCAACTGAGGGGAGGTATGAGTATTCAATATTACCGAACAGCATGAGTCATGGCAATGAGAGTTTGGCAGCTTTATTCATGAGAACATTTGCAATTTCTTTTTAAGCATCCAATTCAAGCTTCTAAATTACATATCCTCCATGTGATAAATTATATAGCTATGTTAGAAATTGCATCTATTTGCACTTCTGATCGCTCAATTGTCCAACTAACTCATCTCCACAGAGCCTACTTTCTGTTGTTCCACAACTTTGAGAAGTTTAAGCATTGCTAAGATAAAGTAACAAAACAGAAGGTACAGCAAGTTACGGCAACATCTTCCCTGATGCAAACACCCAGGCAAGAAGTGGCCTGAGATCTTCACTCAGTCCAGGACTTACGTTTTACGTACAGTCGCCCTATCATCTCGGCAGTCCCATAGTTGTTCCACACCTCGCAGACGTAGTTGCCTGTGTCCGAGGGACGCGTGTTCTCGATCAGCAGACCTGTAACGGTCTGCCGAAACCTGCTGTCAGGCTCCCAGGGAACGTTGTCCTTCAGCCAACGATACTTTGGTGCGGGGTGCCCTGATGCTTTGCAAGGCAGCTCCACTCGCTGTCCTGCCATGGCTTTACGGTGGTCAAACCCATCTAGAATAGATGGAGCTGAATTCGCTGGATCTGAAAGAACAAACAGTAGTTTTCAACGGGAGCATTAAAATTCTGCCATTCACTAAGCAATATGCCAATATTTTTTATCCCGCATTTTTTGACTTGCTAGCCCAGTATTTTATGTACTACAGTTTGTTATTGTGACCCAGCCATCAGTCTGTAATATCTCAGTAGTGGTGGCTGGGATCCAGCAGCAGGTATTGCTGAAGCATCTCATCACTACTTGGAAATCCTTTCACTGGATTTTTTCCAGATGGCAACCATTTCTCTGGTCATCCTTTATGTCCCCTGTCAGAGGAATGGAGAGCCAGAAATGTGTTGCCCTAACAATTATTACTGTTATCCCTGTACTACTCGACTAGAATGAAGCCAGCACATTCTCCGTGCTTCTCAGTGGTCTGAAGGCTTTAAATTAAAGGAGCGATTTATTCTCTTGTCAGGAGAGAAATGGGCAAAGACACAGGAATTTCTATCAGCAGTCTAACTGACAGATGAGCTTTTTCTTCTTCTCTGGAAAAAGAACTTAACGTGACAAGACCAACTTACAGCTTAATACTCCAACTTTCTGTGCTCAACTTACTGAGAAAAGCAGCTCTCAGACAAACACACTTGTGTAGCACCTGGCATATGTTCATGTATCTCACAGAAGCCTGGCAAAGAACCTTCACCAGTGGTGCATGCAGCCCACCAGAAATAGTACTCTGTTTGTGATTTCAGCCTTTTGAGTTTGAAAACGTTTGGAGGAAGAGGCTGATGTGATTTACTGTTTTGTGCAGCATGCAGCATGACAGAAGCCCATCCTGGAGCTATTGCAACATAAATATTGAACAATAAATCAACAAATATTCATCTAAGTATTTTCTCATCATGTGCACCCACTTTGCTAAGACTTCTGTCTCACAAAGAAACTCCACATGCCGGTCAACTCCTTTTACTCATATATGACACACCAATCTCTTTTTGGGTATAGCTACATCACTGTTGCCTGGGTGTAGGTGTGATTGCAACCACTTTGACATTTTCAAGTGGTCTTTGACTTAGCTAGCTCAGGTACTGCTCACAGGGCAGCTGCAGCACGTTCCTGTTAGGAGCTGAAGAGATTAAATGAGCAGTTCATGCTGAATTCAAGCTACTCAAGCAATAGTGTAATCGGTACCTGAACTAGTTAGCTTAAAACTAGCTTAGATATATCTTCATGAACTGCAGCCACACCTGGGAGGGTACACCTGAGAACAAATAGCTAGAGGCGCTATGCAAGTTATGCTATCGATCTGGAAACTAAAATTGTGATGGTAAACAAACGGGCTAAGTAAATTTTGTGTAAATCTCTAGATAAAACCCTAAATGCCAACTTCAATGAAAGATGACCACAGAGGTCTTTCTGCTGTCTAGGTGCCAGTAAAAAGTTGTGCCACTGAAGGCAAAAACACATTCAGTTTACAGCAACTTACTGTCTGTCTCATTAGAAACATGTCAGCCGGTAGTTAAACAAATGATTTTGCATGCATCAGTAGCCTCAAGGCCCATATTTGGCATCAAGATGGGTTATATTTTTGAGCTTGCCATGCTGTTTATGTCTGGCTTAGTGAAAGCACAATCTGCCAGGATGCTATTGGGAAGGCCAAAGTCAATCTGACTAATTGATTAGCCAGCTCCTTTCTTGCCTTTTGGGTCATCAGGAATCTATGTTTTCAGCTCCTAGGTTCTTTTTTGCAGCCTGAGGAATTAACTCAGTAAAAACGTAAGCATGCAAGGAATTACATCTCTGGCTCTTAGGAAGTTTACATCTACATCAAATCAATTTCTTCAATTGAAAGTAATAATTAAATAATAAAAAAAGAGTAGAACTGACTTTTAAAAGTATTGTTTGTGCATTCCTACTCAAAACTCACAGTAGCTTCGTATCTTCTCCATACACTTTTGACTTCAAAAGACTTTGTGAAGGATCTATGTGGTCCCATTTGCAAACCGTTAAGCATAAAAATACAAAGTACTGCATGGACTTCAAAACAGGATGAGGGCCACCAGGGGAGGAGTTATAGTACTGGTAAGGAAAAGTTGTGGTCTAGTAAATATCACACTCCAACAGCTTCCTAGTTTGCTGTAGAGAACCGCATATGCTTTGACTCTGGGCCCAGGCAAAGTGCGAAACCACCTCAGACAACAAGGTGATGGTGACATCAAAGCGGCTGCTGCCCTCCTGCCCCTAGGCAGAAGCCCGGGAAGCCAGGTGGGATGCCCCCAGGAGTCAGGGGGCTATGGCAGCTTCTGCAGCTACCATTTCTCACCCTTCAAGAAGAGCACACCATTCCCTGGGTCCTCTATCCCAGGTTCACTTCGCGTCACTTTTTCCCTTCTCCAACTGAGCCTTGGCAGAAGCAGCCCAGCCTGGAGTCCCATCTGCGGAAAAACTAAATTGGGATTTGCCTACGTACTTGAGAAGCCTTGAGCTGGTTCTTACAGAGGAAGTATTTAAAATGTATTCAGGGATACACAAAATATGATTCCGACGACATGCTTTCTGGCACTCTACTTATATATTTAAATAGATGGTAAAAACATCTCTTTGGGGTGTCCCTGGAACAGACTCCTATTTAGAGCTCCTACACTGCATATATTCCACTGAAGAAAGAAAAAAAAAAAAAAAGAGAAAAAAAAAGCAGAAGAAATTTCAGGGTTCATTTGCAATCACCTGCAATGGGACAAATAGCAAAATAACATAACCCAATTCCAATATGTGGTATGGACTCTTTTGAATGATTCTGTTACTACGCTTTAACAGCCAGCTGCAAATGACTGCTAGCAAGGACAATGGTGGAAAAACTAAGGCAAAATACTATTCTAAAATATTCTACTTTGTATATCCTTTGAAGTACAGTGCAAGAAACTCATTATGCTTTCAAAATAATAAGGATTATTTGGAGGGTGAGGGTTAAAAACTGGTAAAGATTTTGGGAGCTGGGCTTCATGGATGAACAAAATTATTTTTGGAAAAGCACACTATAATGGATATTAGAGGAATATTCTGTAGCATGTTAACAGCTTTAGGTTTAAATTTATTTAGAAGGGCCACATGATTTCAAGGAGATGTTCTTACTCCAAATTAAATTTGGAACTTTGCTTTGGTAATAGGCATACTACTTCACACGTGTATTTGCTATTATATGCACGTTACCTTTCTCACTCTTTCAAACAATAATGTAGCTTAACTTGTATTAAGAATGTGGCCAAGAGACTATGATCAATATCCAGCACAAACTATTTCATCCCCAAATAAGCAAAGAACATTTATGGATGTAAAAGGCAGGCAAAAATGTAGGTCTCACACAAGTAAACCTTTCACAACTACGTTCATTGATTCTCTGATCTCAGTTCTTAAAGGACTCACTATTTAAAATATAAATGCCAGTAAGGAAAAAGAGAAAACCTGTTAGAGAAATATGAAGAGACAAACTCTGTCCATAATTGCTGCACTTGCTCAATAGACTAACAGGAGTTGAAATCAGAGCCCACTATAGTTCTAATGGAGAATAATTAACCCTATTGAATTTAAAAACCCCAGCTATTGAATACAGGTAAGATTTTCCATTTTGATTTGGTTTTTGGAGGAAAATAGAAAAGGGAACTCCAGACAGCGCACATCTTTTAGGATGCTTGTCCCAAATTACAAACAAGACAGAGCTTTCATTTTTTCCTCTTTTATTCAGCGAAATAACTAGAAAATTTTCTGTGGTAACCAAGATACAAGCCTGATTTTATTTATGTTACCACTGGCTCAGCCTTAGCATGATTTCATACGGAAGCAGACCATATTATTGAGCCAGCTAGAAGGATAGGACTCTGTCTATCCTTATAAGACCAAAGCAGGCAGGTTATTGTGCAGGAAAACTACTTCTTCATCTGGCTGGGAAAACAGAGGCAAGAGTTTTGCCCACAGGGGACACACATCAAGGGAAGAAAATCCTGGATCTGACTGGTAAGTGATTCTAACCTGAACAATCACACCATTTTTTTATCATTAGTATATTTAAGTGCTGACTTGTGTTTTCAGAGGGCTCTAGAATTCTTCAGCAATGACCATTTTGGAGGAGGGGAGGAAGTATGTTACTTAATGCAAAATCTTGTGCCCACCTCTGTCTCCCTTAGGGCTTTCAGACGGTGGAGAACTGAGACCTAATCACTAGATTATTTTCTTTTTCTGACAAAACTCAAAAGGACCGAAAGACAAGAGGACAAGGTCAAAAGGAGAATGACCCCACTGACTGTTAGATTGTGAAGGTCACTATACCCTGGCTGATCTTTAGACTTAGAAACTTTAGGGCAACTTAGTAACAGTGAAAAGGACAAAGAGCTCTGTGGGGCTTTCAGTGGGGTAGTAGGCATGTCTTCTCTAAGGGAAGGATACAGGGAGAAAGAAGAGAGGATCCGGGATACAGCCTTAGCTAACTCTATGGATGTGGGAATACAATTGCAGTTTTGCTCACATGCAAACACAGGGTGCAGTTACAGGCACCCAGCAAATGAGGGGGAGGAAGGAGAGATGGAAAAAAGCTAATTCTATGCTGAGAGGTTTGAGAGCAAGTTCCAAACCCAGGCCTGGGGTCTGCCCCTCCTTCTTGCTTCACCCACCTCTGGCACCTCCTCTCACTGAGGCAAAATGGGGAGAACGTGGGACTGGAGCAGTACTGTACCAATGGTCCTAAGTATTTAGGGGGTGGGGGGGGGTGGAACCCAACAGGCCATCACACACACAACAATTAGGAGATTTACAATTTCAAGGAAGAGATAAAATACCTCGTCTACCTTCTCATTTTCCTACCTGCTGCACAAGGCCATTTGCCCTTGGACTCCTAGCTCTGCCTGTGGACAGCCACCAGCTAACCCTCCCGTCTGCCAGCAGCACCCTGGGTGGCCTGGGACAGGTCACGTACCCCTTCTGGTTGGGGATCCTTCCTGGGAGCAGGGGAACACACTATTTCCCCAGGGAAGGAGTGTGATGAATTAAAAGCAAGGCTGAAATGCACCTCAGCTAACCTGAGACTCCTGCAGTGGAAATATCTACAGTGGAGCTAAATATCTTGAGCTCCTGCTATAGTTAACAGAGAGAAATAGGCACCATGGGGCAATTCATCCCACCCCAAACTGGGGAGCTGAAGTAGGTCAGCTACACTACCCCTAAAAGTGTTCCTTTCCTTTGGTTGCAAAGGGAAGGTGACTAGACAGTTCCACTATACAAGTCTACTTTTCATGGGATGAATCCCATCCACAGTTCTTTTATAAAGTACTCTAAACCTACGAAAAAAAAAATCACTCCACTAAATGCCAATGCACCCTACAGGCTCTCTGGAAATATCTAATAGTAGATGAAAAAACAAAAAAAAAAATTTAAAATGGGACATTTTATTTTGCAGCAGTAGCTCACAGCTGACCACTTCTACCTTCCATTTGATAGACAACTTGGTTGTTAGTGCATACGGGCACAAGAACCTGCCTTGCCAGTTTAGCACACTTAAGAGAGGCATATGCAATACTTAATTTAAAATGATATATAAAGGAGCACCTGATACAAAAAGTCTTGCACTGTTGCTTTGTCGTGTTTCTCCAGTGTATCTGTGCCTTGTGATACATCGGTAGTTGTACAGTCCATCTTCATTCTGTACGTCTAAAATATACAAGGCTCCCGTGGATGTGATGAGAAATCTAGGTCCTGAAAGACACAAGAATTTGCAATGTTTAAAATAGCTGCAGGTTGTTACTGTGTTCTGCTTGCCCACACAGGGGGATGGATGACACAGGTCCTGAAAGGATTTTTTGCCAGAGTCTAGAAGCTGCCAATTATAAGGTTACTAAATACTCACAAATGCATATAAAGATATTAGTTCATGTGTAATTCCTAAAAAAGGGTAAGGATCTGTAAAGGAATGAATGAAAATGTAAGGAATGAAGGAAGGAAATGTGCCATGGTCTATACCACAATCAACAAACAATATCCAGGAGGCATCTGAAATAAAATACAGGGTAAAGAACTAAGGCAGAATTTAATCCAGTTTAATTCAGTATTGTAGAGTGATATAATGGCAATTCACCAGCAGAGCTGTACGTGTTAAAAAGATGGTCTGGGATGGCATGCATAATTAAACAATATTAGCCAAAATGGCATTTGTTGTCCAGGTACACCAGAAAATTAAGAAAAAAAAAAAATCATAAGAAGTAAAACTAAAGGGATCGGTGAAAACATGAGAAACTCACAGAAGGAGGAAGGTTTTACCCTGCGAACATGGGAAGTATTTGCTAAAGGATTCCAGCCATAAGAGCCACATACTGAACAGCCCTGCTCCACAACCTGCTTCAGGTGTGATGGGAAAACAAGGACAGCAAAACCAGCAAAAACTAGCTGACGTTGCGTACACCACTGACCCCAGTGAAGTTGTACACAACTGCGCTAGATACAAGATAGACAGCACCAGTGTCAGGAATTTATTCAGTAATACGCAGTAAGAAATATTTCCTTTTCTTCAGAGCTCTATTTGAGCAATGGGTTTTTAATAATTAAGTGTAGTTAAGGTGCTTGCTCAAAAATGCATCAGTGGGAAAGCAATCCAGCAGAGAAAAGACAGAAAGGAAATGGTATCATTACAGAGGGCAATCTCCTTTAAACCACAATCTAAAAGGAATGGGAAAAAAAAATTGACAGCCATTTAATATCACAGGACAGGACTGAACCTTAGAGCAGGGAATACTGAATAAAGCAACATCAGCCCACCTCTCTCATCCTTGTATGCATACTGAATTATAAAATAATGACACTGGTGACTTGTCTTCACTGACCCTGTTCTCCTGAAAGTCAAGGGACAAGCTTGGAAGCAGTTAGGTCACAACTTTGGAGAAAGCATGAACCACCTGGAGTTATCCTTCTGAAGTACCTTGTTTGATCAAATAACATGTGCCATTACTAAAAAGTGTATCAATCAATTAAATAAATCCCCAGAATGGAGGTATAGAAGACGTTAAGTTACTTGCCTGCTACTGAAGGAGAAGAGCTGGGCAAGGGAAGGTGTGAAGGAGGAGGGAGGACCGGATGGCAAGAGAACTCTCCTTAGCCATGAGCAACACTATATTCCAGCCTAGGGAATTTACAGGCTAGGGACGTTCCTTCTTATATAGAGGCCATATTGACTGCACATGCCTCTGAAAATGTAATTGCTTGCATACAAAAGACTTGTGTTTCAACACAAATTACTTATAAACAAATGTACTGTTGAGTGTAATAGGAAAAGCACCTGAATAGGTAACGTTTCAGTTTCACAGCCAGGTATCTGAAATATGGCATCAAAAACGTTACATGAAAAAAAGCAAAGCTATCTATATTTTAATATGCTAGTTGTAATGTTTGGAGGAAATAATATAGACAGTTGATAAGAATAAGTTAAACTGATAAAATATGTTTTACCTAGCTTCTCAATTACTAATAAGTTATTTATTTGCTAGTCACAAAATAGCTTGGCTTGACAACAAGGTTTTCTACAAGTACCAGGCAGTTAACAGCTACCTACTAGCAACCAGAAAGCACAGTCTGGGAGTGTGCAGGCAATCACCTAGCGAATCCCGTTAAAAATCACAGGATTGCTCTTTACCTGCCCTCAGGCATATACAGCCCAGTTCCAAAGCCACAGCAAGGGGAATCCTACCACCTTGTAGGGAGGCAGGCTCATAATGATTCACAGAGAGAAGGTGCTTCCTGTTGGTCAAGAGAATAGTTCTTTATGGTTTGGGGTTTTTTTCTTTTTTTTTTGGTTGATTCTCGCACTCTAACTCTTAGGTATAATGTAATGTCCTATGCTGAATATTTCTCCCCTTTCCTTTCGCAGTCCCCAATTACTCAGACGTAAACACTTGTCCCATTCCACCCTACCTCCTCATCACCTAAGTACTCAACATCTGTACCCTTTAACAAGGTTTACCTTTACCCCTAACTCTAGGTTAGAAGGATATTTAGAAGTTTGGTGTGAAATCCACAGGCTGTTTGTCTTCTGTGTCACACACAGATTCTGCCCTACTGAAATATTCATTACGCAAATCTACCTTTGCCAAGAACTATGTTTTAAGGACTACAGGTAATTAAAGCACAGTTGTCTCCCTTAGTCTGTAGGCGGCACAAAATGACAGCTTCAGGAGATGGGAATCACATTTAAGGACTTTTCTTGGGGTTAATGATGGGTATGCAGAAAAGGGAATCTCTTCATGCTTCTGTTTCCAGCTGTGTGAGCATTAACCAGCTCTGCATTCCAGACAGCACAGCCAGTTCAGACGTGCGCTTGCCCACAGCAATGCGGCTCGGCTGGCAGGGCTGCCAGGCTGGTGAACCAGCGCTGCGTATACCATGCGGACATGTCCTCTGCAGCTTGGTCAAGACTTAGATCAGACTTTTCGAGCTGGGGTGTAACTCCGTTACCAAACTACGCGGGGGTAGATGTTGGTGGAGACACAGCTCAGCTGCTATCACATCACAGGACCAGAAACACATAAAAAGGTGCTAATGGGATGGTTGTGACCATTTTGGTCCTTCCAGTAAATCTGCGCATGCTGTGCATTTGTGTCAAGCAAGTGGAACCTAAACAGCTGAGAGGCAGAAACGTGCTCCTTGTACAATGGCTTCATGTAGCCTTCTTTTTGGGGGATCCAGTTTCACCTTTGCTAAATATACATAATTCCATTTCTACAAAGAGTCACACTGTTGGACACTACTAGCATGCACAGGTTAAAGACCACAGAAATGTGTTCAAAGTTTAAAAATTAGCTCCTTTCTCTATGCTTTTCTAAAGCTCTCGCTATTTTCAGATCCTCTGCACAATTTTGAGATATGGTCTATACAGGCCATTAATAATTAAATTTGTCTCTCTTCTTAGGATAAGCATGAAGCAACTGTCACAGAAATTAAGTTAGAAGATCAAATTCAGAGCTTCCCTTAAAACTGCTGAAACCTCACTTCCTCAGTATTTTTACCTTGTACGCATTATTGCCGCTAATACTCGCACTGGAATCAAAACTGGGGAAACATGTGGAGTGGCTACTACCAGGCTGAAGAATATGTATTGATTTGTGGGCTATTTCCAGATCCCACAGTACTGACTCTATTTGCAATTGAAGCCTTCCCTCCTCAGTCCTGGAAGTAAGTTTCCTCAGATGCCGTTGAACATCTGGGTCAATGAGAGTACGCTTATTAAAAGCCCACCACTTAATAAAAGAGGTTTGTGAAAGCTGTGCAGAGCCAAGAAATTGTTCAGTGTTATCTTGCTATATTTTCTAGAGAAGTTATGAACATACTTGAGCTATCTAACACTGCTTAGATCATCTTCCTGTTGGAAATTACTCAGGCAATCGTATAATAAAACCTTCACTTAAAGCATTATGCAGAGATTTTTGCCTCACCCTCTTTGAAGATAACTAAAAGTAAATAGTTATTGCCACACATCAGATGTTATCCTACAGTATACATTTCTCAACAAAACACATTGTGTATAATTGCAGGGCTAAAGCTTTTCCTTTTCCTCTCTTCTTCTTAATATATTTTGCATACTTATGTAATGCTTTAATAACCAACCCCTCCTTCTACCGTAAAAACGCAAGACAGAAAAGATGACAGAAAAATAAAAGGGGAAATGCATGTAATTTCTGTCATCTTCTAAACGGAGAGTATTTTCATTAAAACCGACAGGCTGTCAGCTGTGACAAAGCCAAAGTGTTGAGTGTTCTGCCTTCTGTACTTCAAAAAGTGTTTAGAAATGCACCAAGATGGGGATCGACAAGCTCTTATTGCCCTGTTGATCTAGGGAAGTGCTTTCTTCTTGAGGCGCATTTAATTTAATCGCTCTTGCTTTGCTGTAACAAAGTCTGATTTTTTTGACTCACCTACTTAATATGCCAAATAGGGATTTTTTTTAATGGAACATCCTTTCAGATAAACTGAAGCTTTTTGTTTGTTTGGCTGTTAGCAGGCTTCAAGGGAGGAAGGCAGAGAAGCCTCCTTCACAACAATTAAAAAGAATACTGTCAAAATATAGCTCATAATTCCCATTTATTATTCCTCCTCAGTAGTGTTTGTATTAATGCCTTGAAAACTTGATTATAATAATTTCAGCATCTGATTTTCAGAGACGTTGAAATCTTACATCTTTTTTTGGCTTTCAATGCTTGGTGCCTTTGAAAACCTGGCCCAATATCTGTAGGATGTATTTCTTTCAAACAGCTCAAAGGATGTTAGGAACCCTTACTACCTTTTGCCTTGGTGAGGTGGGCAAGCATACCAACATATTACTATGTAAAATTTAAGTGTTTTACAGACAAGCTTACTGAGATACGTGGATTGATGTACACAAGTCAGTGGAAAAACAGGGAATGGAACCCATAATTATTTCTCCAACATCCCATCTGTCATTAATACATAACTTTGCCTCACTGCAAGACTGAAAGAAAAATATAGAGATCCAAGGACTAGAAAGACCATTAGAGTCATTTATTCTCACCTTTCATGCCTCACCCATTAACTCCTGCATCAAGTCCATATCTGTAAGTTAAGCTATAGCTTTTTTAAAAAGACATTAGTCACGATTAAAGATTTCTTGTAAGCGGAGAGCATGTGATACCCCCGGGTAAATTATTCCAATGGTTAATTATTCTTACTTTTGAAAGTTAGTGTATTGTTTGTGGTCTATCTGGCTTTGACCCCAGCTATTGGATCTTACTGTGCCTTCATTAAAGATTTCCTCTGCAGTCAGAAATCTTCTGCCCATTTAAGTACTTACAGAACATGAGGAAATTACCTCTTAAACCATCTTTCTCCTTAATTAGTTATACAGATTGAACTTCCTAAATCATTTACTGTGAATTATTCATATCTTGGAATATTCCTGCAGTTTTTGCTCAAACCTTAACAAGTTTTTGAAGTTCATTTTCAAGTTTGGATCATGCACATAAGTTCAGTAATGGTTCTGGTAATAGTGAATGCAAAATGTCACCTCTCTTCTACACAAGTTTTCCTTCCACTTAGACGTCAAGGAATTACAGTAGTTCTCTTATCAATGCTAACTAGCTTCAGTTATTCATTGAAAATTGCAATCTCCTTTTCAGAGTCACGGACTTAGAGAATATATTTCCCCCCAATTCTGTGTTGTCTGTCTGTCTTGACACTAGAATTTGCTGTATGAAAATCTACATGTTCAAATCAGACCTCTTTATCACACAATCCAATCTCCCTACGCAACTCACCAAGCCATATCATCATTTGCCATTACACCAATGTTTGAACAGTTTGCATACTTTATTCAAGTGTTTCCTTAAATTTTATTCATTAATTGAAACTTTATATTTTCATCCGAGATATTACCAAACCACTTGTTTTGAAGATACCTATTTCAAAGTAGTAAGACCCTGAAGAGAACAAATGGGGATGCGGGGGAGGAAACTGGGTCATACCTAGGCTTGACCAACCTGAACCAAGGGCCCCAAATCCCATGACATTTTCGAAACACACCCCTCACTTTACTATCTGCTGACTAGTGCCCTAAACGACCTAGTGACTTCATTAAAGTTGAGCTGCATTAGCAAATCATGTGTTCATTTCTCTAAGTGAGAAGAGGTCACATTAACAATTATGAAATTGCTCTTACGTAAGGTTTTTAATGCTTTACATTAGACTGTATAATATCAGAGATTAAAATAAAATTTTACAGGTCTGAGTAATAAGTTAAAATAATTCTGTTTAGGTTTCCTATGTGAAATTGTTCTCATGTATAATTCATAAGAAAATGTGAACACTTTCCTGTAGAATTAGTGCATAATATTCTTGTATAAAAATGAGAATATTTTAAAACTGTAACATTAATTATTCTTTTATCATGCCTTTTCCCCCCAGTATGCTGTTAGTCTTTAAATAGGGGCAATGCTACGCTCAAGATGGTTTAAAAAATCATATTTGATTTTCACTTTGTTGGAAACACATCTAACGGCATTATGTTATTGCAGTCTAAATTGGGTTGATAGAAATTAAGAGAACAGATGGCTGTTCTAATCGTGTGCCAAATGATAATATAGAACAAATAAACTTTTATCAGCTATACTTGTCACCTCCGCTGGATAGAACTGCTTCTGCTAAGCAAGTTTCTAGCATGACCTGTGCACGCAAGGGGAGAAACCTCCCCACAGAGCCAGAGTAACCTATAACTCAGTTTTACAGCGCTGCTACAGCATCATTCTCAAAGCAAAACAATCTGCTGCTCTGGGCATGGAAAATGTGCTAGAAGCAGCCATGCTTAAACCGTGTCCTGAAGTCACAGTCCTGCGAATGCTTTTGATACACAAACCAAAGATTAGATGAGGAAAGAGAGGGGCGTAGGGAAAGAGGGAGGTAAGGATTTAACTTTTCCAAGCACCACTCACATAATGTGCTCAACCTACATGAGACACCTGGGGTGTTGCTCTCAGTAGGTGGTGCAGATGGTTGAAACACGACTACGTTCCTCTGAGCAGCACAACCTCCTTCCCCCAGGGATGTAGCCAAGTTCGCAGATCCTGCCAGCAGATCTTACAGGGGATAAAACTGATTTTTCTAGTTCCTCCTTTTCCCTCAGCTCTGGGTCTACAAATTGCACCTTTGGAGTGTGTTGCCTACTGCCCCTCTCCCTGTCGTGGACACAGCCTGCAGCTGACTTCCAGAACAGGAGCAGGAGGGAAGCCACAGTACTGCCCTACAGCCCAAGGGCAATGGACGTTCTTAATCAATTACAACTAAATTAGTCCTCCCTTGTTTTAGCACCTCCACCCTTCAGGCGTACCTTTGAAGAACCAAATACTTATTTGCATTACATGGCCTCGTCTTTGTCTCTCATAGATCTGGGTTTTGATAACTGCAGAGGCCACCATGAGCGTGACAGTTTCTGGAGGAAAAATTCAGTGGCAAAGCTTCACAAGTGCCACCATAGTATGATGCTACTCATGAGGAATTAGGGTCTTTGATCTTCCCATTTTTTCCCGACACAAGGAAAGAAATAAGCATAAAAGCCACAGGAAGTGGCTGTCTGAGGCAAAGGAGACTGCTGCTATATTTGATCTATTGTTCCACACTCCTCAAAGTCCACAGAGATGTATCTCTATCATAAACTGCAGGTCTGAAGTTTTCTTCAGTTCCACAGCAGCCAGAGTTTTCCCTTTTCCTTCTGTTTATTTTTTTCTCCCCCCACCTCCCTCCCCCAAATTAAATTTGAGAATTTATAAAACAAGCCAGGAATCTCACATGTGGTATTTTTGAATTTTATGTAGGCACATAATCTGTTTTGAGTTCAATAAAAAATAACTGAGGTTTTCTCTCTGCAAAGAGTTAGAGACATTTATAAACATTTCCAATTGTACGGCCCGACATGGTTGCAGTTGTAACATAGATGGATTCTTAACTTTGCAAAAATTTATGTAGTACTGATAGCTCAAAACTAAGACAGGTGTTTTGTTACGCCATCGCTCTTTACCCCTCTCACCTCCTTTACCTCAGTCAGGTCCCTCCTCAAGAAACATCTGTGTTGGTGTGAGCTCAGTCTGAATCAGGGTATACAAGTAAATCTGTTACTGATCAGTCACCCTGCCCCTCGGCCAGTGGAGGTCAGAGCTGCTCAAAGTGTGGGAGGTCCAATTCAACCATCATCACTATCTCTCTAAAATGCCAGGAGAGGAAAGGAGCAAGGTCATGAAATATTTTCTACTTGATCCTTGAAAGCTGAAAAGCTTAAAGAGGGAAAGGCTTAACGTAAAATTGCTATTTTGGAACCTCTATCACTGAGTGTTGTGGCTTAGTTCCAGCTGGCAACTCGGACCACGCAGCCGCTCGCTCACTCTCTCCCCAAGTAGGGCAGGGAGAAGAGGGAGAAAAGGAAGGGAAAGGGAAAAAAAATTGGTGGTTTGAGATAAAGACAGTTTAATAGAACAATAACAAAAGAGGAAAATAGCAACAATAATAATAATAATGGTAAAAGAATATGCAAAATAAAGTGATACAACACGAGTCGCTTTCACCACCCAATAATCAGTTGCACAGCCCATCCCGAGCAGTGATCGCGGATCCCTGCCTCCTGGACCACCCCCATTTATATTCTGAGCATGACATCTATTGTATGGAAAGCTCCTTCGGCCAGCTTGTCCTGTATATGCTCCCTCTCAGCTTCTATGGGAAGCTGAAAAAGTCATTGACTAATGTAAAACCACTTAGCAACAACTAAAACCAATATGTGTTATTAAATTATTTTCATACTAAATCCAAAACACAGCAGCTACTAGGGAAAAAACCCAACATGTTAATTCTTTCCCAGCAGACACCAGGACACTAAGGAATATTAGGAACCAACCATGTCTTTCTGCATCTCTTCAAAGAAAGCAGGTTTAGTGAAATTTAGATACTGTGGTGTTTAATTCTCCATTCCAAAATGTCTTATTCTCTTATAACTTGAGATTTTGCCATAGCTATAGTTTCCAGATTTCCCTTAATGTTTGCATGCCATATTACTAGCTAAGATAACAAACCTGCCTATGTCTTGCATATAGAACCACAAGGTGAATAAAATTGAGAGAAAAAGGAAGAAATAAACAAAGAGGAAGAAAAAAGGAAGAAAGAGAAAAAGAAAGAAAGCAAAAAAAAGGAAAAAGAAAAAGACAGAAAGGGGAAGGGTGGGGGGAGGGAAATGAAACTCCAGTTTTGGCTTTATAAATTGAGCTGAGAGAGATTATCTGCTGAGTCAATTACAGCATCACCGTAGGAACGAGAGTTGTGGTACCGTTTTGGGTTCACATTTGGACAGGATGAGGCCTGAACACAACGCTCAAAAACCAAACAGGTCCTGAAAACTGATGGTATCTGTATTCATGGTTTTAGCTGCTTTAAATTCAACTGTAACATGAGTTCATTTCTGTTTCTGTAATCACAGAATAAGGAAAGCCATATGAGCATTAGTGCTATTATACGCACAGTGCTATCATTTTCTGAACAAGTTTGGATACTAGGATAATGGCCATTCTGAAAACCAGATTGTTAGACAAATTACACAAATCAGAACATATTTTATTGCAGCCTTCATGTTTCTGAGACTGCAAAAATGTATTTCATGCCAACTGTCCATACCAATTCTTCTTATATTACATATGCAGTATTCAAGTTTTATAAAGGAGGAATAAACATGCGCTTTTTTTTTTTTTTAAAGCGTAAACAGATGCAGAAGCTGTATTTTCCTGTACACAGACTAGGTTATGTTAATTGTTACTACTTTATGATTGGATAGTATAAACGTGACTGATCACTTAATGTTTATATTTAATTGTTCACCCTCTTAATCTTTTATGAATATATTAGGCATGAGCAGCGAGAACAGCTACAGTTCTCTACCCGCTGTTGTTAACTGTCTGTCCTCCAGGATATTAAATAAAACTGCCATAATCTTTAATGCCGCAGTTTTAGATGATTTGGGTCCTTGCACACATTGCTGTAGAAGCTGCTTTCCTTATTTCAGCTAGAAAGAAAGCAGATAATTTTAAATCACTAGCTAGTTTTAGGGGCTCTGATTAAAGAGGATTCAGCTTTGCCCATGATATATGGAGCTGTCTGGAGGATTAAAATTTCTTCTCCCAGGCTTTTGCTGGTGCATCCCAAGTAAATAAATAGCCTGCAGCTGACCAGTGGCTTAGCACAGATAAACTTACGTTTTACTCTTCACAACATCAAGGAACATAAACCGTCACTCCTTCTATCTGCATGTAAATTTAAACACAAGCTTGTTAAGCGAAGGAAGAACCTCCATTTCCTCTGGCCTGAACAGCAGTTGGTTTATGTCACCATCATCAAATGTGCATCTTAATCGTTTATAGCTTTGAAGTCATTGTATATGCAGAATACATATTGTTACAGGCAATATGATCAGAATAAATCACAGCCTCGCATATACACAATTGCAAGTGCCACCAGCAGCAGAATTATTTTGACTAACTGCAAATAATCAATATTGTGCTACATTAATTACAGCAGCTGCAGCTCTGTGGCCCACATGTTTAGCCACATTTATGCTGCAGGTAACTGTGAAGTTAATGAAGTATCTCAACCTGAAGGAACAGTTTTATGAGAAACTTAGAACAGCACCCACTTCCCTTTGTGAAAAAAAATCTATTCAAAGATTCACAAGACATATGAGTATTTGGAATTTTTATTTAAGGGGTAGTCAGTAACTAACAGAGAAAGCCTCATGTGGTACATTCCAGCGTAGAATTTTCACCTAATGACTTATTTTGATAATGTAAAATTAGGGAAAACTAAACAGGTTAATTTTGCATTTAGGGTAATGACTTGGGAAGAAGTTATCTTCCTCACTCAATTTGAAAAAGTAAACCACACTGTCCTTTGGATAAAAAAATATTCAAAATATTAACTGTGGGAGGAAGTAGCTCCATGAGGAATTAGAACTAAATTAAATCATTTCCCCTAGATACTCTTGGTCAGTTCCTTGGGGAGAGAGTCCACTGTTCAGTGAATAATTTTTAAGAGGAAGAAAAAAGCAATTAATGATGTACTTTTCTATCTTTCCAAACAAGACAACAGTGTTAAGTCTATGGAGTCACTTTTCAACAGCTCTTTAAAAAACAATATATTTTTTTTAAATTACCCCTACCATTAGCTGCATACAACTTTTCCTCTTGAAACTTGTCCTCTCTCATACACACTGATTTCCACTCTGAACATACTCAGGTATGGAATATGATGGGAACCTACTTCTGTCATTGGTTTACCCTTCCACACAACACAGGTGAGGCACAGAGCTCTATGTCATACCTTTTGTGTTTTAAACTTCTTTCAGCTCAGAGTACCACTCACACATTTACCATTTTTTAAAAATAGTCTTCTTACAAACTAGTCCCATATTTTAGGACTCGATACACATTTTCCTCAGTATAGAAACATACAGAACCTTCATTGGGTTCGTATACAGCATAGCACCATAACGATTGATGAAGAAGTGTTTTAAATAGAAGAAATGGAGCATCAGGATGACAGTAGTAACAGAAGAAATAGGTAAAGACTGTTCTGTACTGTATAATGAAACAAGAGACCTCCTGCAGACCCTGATCCAATAAAATCACCCCATGAAGGAATATTAGAAAAGTAGCAACTATGTATTATATAAGTCCCTCATATAATCAACTTTGCTGGAAGAAAAAAAACCCAAAAATAAATGCACACTGATTTTAAATCGAAGTAGCTGCAGGCAATTCCTGAGAATCTGGTTGCAGCCTGTACTGCACCAGCATACAGGGATTTAGCATAGCAAGCATGCAGACCTCACTCTTCGTGGTTTACAAAGTTTTATAATTCTTGCAACATTTCAATAATCAGAAACACTTTGAATGTGAGTTATATTACAGTGTTGTAAGAAGATATGCTCATCATGCTATTTATTTTCCGTGCTTTGTCAAGTTAGGCTCTTTGCTGACATCTTTGGCAAACTAACTTTTTAACAATCAAAAGGGTTCAGTAAATGTAACTTTTCAGCATGGATTAAATTCACAGTGTGATTTATGCTGAGCATCAACTCAAGATTATGGGGTATTTCAACTTAATTTCAAAGATATATGTGAGATAAAACTAGGAAGGATGTGTAGTTCCAGACCTTCTCATAAAGATTACTTTTATTCTGTATTAATACCTTCCATAGACTGGCAGCACAAAGAAAAATATCATATGCACAACAAGCATCATTCCTTTAGAATAAATCTAAGTATTTTAGGGTTTTTTATTGCCTTCTCTGAACTGCTCAGAGAGTCATGACTTGGAAGCCTGTTCAGATAATAGGAACATTATGCAAATATGCCCAAATACACTTCTCAAGTAATATTCATCATTTGCCTATTTTTATTTGATTGAGAATTTGAGGCACAGCTAATTGATTTCCTTAACCTTATCTTGCATGTTTGCGGCAGATTTGGGAATCCTGTACCCCAGTCCTGGGCTTTGAGGGTAAAAGCATCCTTTCTTAGTCCTCGTTTTACATGCTGTGCCTGAAGACCTGCCAGATATTACTCAACACTTTGTGTAGGTACACAACAAGGACACAGTTTGAATTGTAAAGCTCTGTGTATGAACTAAATGTTACCACTATTTCCATTGTTGGAGTGTTTGCAAGCACGCTGCACCTGTTTTGCTTGTACTGTTGCTCATTGTGTATAAAGACCTCAGAATAAATTATTTTGAAAAGATAGCCTTTGGCCAGACTAATGTTTCAGGTGAGCCTGGTTTAAACATTCTTCTGCTTTTCCTCAGCTTTTCCTGTACTTAAAGATACAATTAGTTCTACAAATTATGAAAAACATCTATTTTGTTAATGCTTACAGCTCTGTTTTAGGGCTGCATAGCACTGTTTATTAAGCAACCGGAGCCACCATAAGGTGTTTTCTTGTGTTTTTTTAAATGATCAGTGTTAAGAGAACAGAGGTGTTTTAGAACAAAATCCTGCAAACTCATATTCTAAATATTAGACTTTAGGCTGAAAGTCACACAAAGCATTTTTTCTACTTCTAAAACTTATTTTTCAAGAAGCATAGAATTAGATTTAAAATGCCCCCAGCAAAATAAAAATGTCAAAGCAGATGGAGACCAGCATTGCCTGGACCCTAAGCAGTCTTCCTGAGCAGTCACCCTCTCTTTCTTTATCTCCACAGGCCATTAAAGAACATGTTGAGTCACAGAGTGACCTTGCTTGTCAGCATCATATGACACGAGCACAGATGGCCTTGACCATGCTAATAACATTTATACATGAAGATCTATATAATTGACTTTTCTTGCATTCCCAGAAAATGCACGCAGCACAGAGTGGCCTAAACAGGATTGACCTGACAGAAACACCTACACACATACAGCACGTTCAGTCCATTAAAGATGTGCAGAACCTGAAGCGCACGCTTTGCACCGATGATCAGCGTAGTACCGCTATTGCAGCGTGTGAGTCAGATACATCTACTCTCACACAACTGTAGATGTAGAACAACAACCGCCAACTGCACACACAGAATTTGTCTTTAAAGGAATTGAACATTGGCATAAAATATACCTTTAAGTAAAGGAGCATTATGAAACCTGTGAAAAAGAGATGTGTGTCTCATTTGTGGCCAGCAGGGCAAGGGAGGTGATTCTGCCCCTCTATTCCACTCTCGTGAGACCCCACCTGGAGTACTGCATCCAGCTCTGGAGTCCCCAACATAAGAAGGACATGGACCTGCTGGAGCGTGTCCAGAGGAGGGCCACGAGGATGATCCGAGGGCTGGAGCACCTCTCCTATGAGGAGAGGCTGAAGGAGTTGGGGCTGTTCAGCCTGGAGAAGAGAAGGCTCCGGGGAGACCTTATTGCGACCTTCCAGTACCTAAAGGGGGCCTACAGGAGAGCTGGGGAAGGACTTTTTACTAGGGCATGTAGTGATAGGACAAGGGGGAATGGCTTCAAACTGGAAGAGGGCAGGTTTAGATTGAACATTAGGAAGAAATTTTTCCCTTTGAGGGTGGTAAGGCACTGGAACAGGTTGCCCCGAGAGGCTGTTGAGGCCCCATCCCTGGAGGTGTTCAAGGCCAGGCTGGACGTGGCCTTGGGCAACCTGGTCTAGTGGGAGGTGTCCCTGCCTATGGCAGGGGGGTTGGAACTCCATGATCTTTAAGGTCCTTTCCAACCTAAACCATTCTATGATTCTATAATTCTATGATTTAAGCCATCAGAACATGACTTAAAAGAGATTTAAAACATGTACCAGTGGTCTGTTGTTCTCACCTGTGCATGACAGTTGCCTTAGAAGATATGCGACTCTCCAGACACAGTACTTTAAATGGATAAGGACTAAAAGTACTCTCTTTTTTTTTGACAAATTCATCTAATGTGAGGATATTCACCCAATTTACTTCAATGTATTTTTTTTTTTCCCTGGGAAAACACAGTGCATTTTTGGGGACTTGACATTTTACATGAACACTCAAAAAATGCTAGTGTCACATAGATGAAAACATTTAAAAATAATTATCCCTATTTTTCAAAACCAGGCAGCAAAAAAGTAATGAAGTAAAAGATCCAAACTAAGACTATTTTTCTTCTCTTTTCTTAATATTCAACTTTAATCTGGCTATACTCTTTTATGCAGCCAATGGCTTAGGGATGTGAACAGCCATAAATGAATCTTATAAAAAGAAAATTAATGTAGCAAAATCTGACAGCTGTATGGCATTTATTATAAGCAAATTCTGCATTGGTTCAATCTCTTGAGCAACTGTTATTTGGGTCAACATTATTGCTTTCATAGTTCACAGTCTTTATCTCCCAGGAGAAAGCCAATTTTTCTTCACTCCAATTCTCCTAGGCAGCGCCCCAAGAGTTTGTATCACTGACCCTAGGATTTGCATTCTGCACCATGTCCACAGTCGAGACACATTATCTCCCTCCCTAGAGCATTCTCATTAAAAAGGTGGAACATATATGCAATCCCTGTAAATTGAGCCTGGTTGACTTTACGTTCTTTCTGGAGCAGAGGGAGCATTGTACAAAGCACAGCACATTGCAGAGCAAAGAACACACAAGATAGGAGAAAATAAATAAATAAATAAATAATATCCAAAAGATCCAAAAGTCAATATACCGTGTTTCATTTCTTTTACTTTCTGACAGTAGCATTGGCCCCAGAGTCTGGTAAGGAGCAGTTCAATAATAACGATCTAAGGCTTGTCTTCAATAGAGACTCAACAGCTGACAGCTCTTCTGTTCAAATTGACGAGAGCACAAAGAAAGGCTTGAATAATTAATTGTAAATGGTTGGATGTGATCTGATTGTGTGACCAACCTGTTACATTGACTCGCTTTGACCTAATCTTTCAAAATGAGGTATTAAAGCTGAAACTCTTCTACGCTTTTTTCCTATTACCTGGCTAGCTCTTCTTCTGTGGCATAGTCTGCAGAGTATACCCAAGAGATGACAGGTTCCAAAGGAGAGATGTGATTTCACTTGGGTGACTAGGACTCTGTACTGTAGGCCTGCCTGGTCTCTATAAAAAGTACTTTTAAGTTCTACTATATAGTTGCAGCATCAGAAAAAAAACAGGGATGGGGAAAGAAAGTGACATTACCAAGGGTATCAGCTGTTCACTAATGAATTTCTTCATACCTTAAAAAAAAAGCTAAATAAAATGCTACCCTTTCTCACTTAATCTCTGAGACAGTTTTTAGCTAACATTTGCTAGAATAATTTCCCATTTAAATAGAAGAATAGTGCAAACACCTGAACGTTCAGAGGCAAGCTATGCAATAAATGCCATTTCAAACATCATCTGCACTTATTTTTTCTAGGGACATAATACGTTAAAATGGATGACTTCAACATAGCATTGCCTTTTAGCTCAGATGCTGCTTTTTCTGTATCAGCAACCCTCAAGTATCGGTGGCACAATAAACCTTTGCTTAACCACCATTCACCATACTTGGATGACAGAAATAGCTGGCACCCAATAATTTCTGGTTGCTAAAGTTCATATAAATCTCTTAATATGTGAAGGAAAGATTGCTCTTTTAGGCTGGCTAAGGTGTGAGAATGTACAGTTAAATGCTGATTCTGTGCTTTGAAGGAGTATTTGCTACAGTTAACTGGTAAACACTTGCTACACCATGTCTTGGGAAACTGGTGGTTTTTTTCAGCGGTGAATAACAAACATTGTCTGTAAGACCCGGGCTTCTCTCTCCCCATATTCAGGCAAAATGCTCACTGAATTTTACCGTGCATGGGAAGGCTAAGTGACTGAGGAGTCCATATTGTAAAGCTTGTTTGACAGCTTGTCTTCTGAACAATAGAGACTGCTTAAACGAAAAACAATATGATTTTTTAGGACAGTCCTGGTCGTCTCACTGTATTCTAGTCCCAACTTAAGGCTGCAGCATATCACAGAGTGTATAGAATTGAAATAGTCTTCAGTGCTTAATTATAACAAAAATCCTGTCTCTTTTTAAAACATAACTTATGTTTAAGGCTAAAAGTAGCTCTTAAAAAACATTAAGTTTTGAAGAAGAAATTGGAATACACAGAATTAGAATATACCTTTAATAACATGAAAAAAGATTAAATTACCTTAATTCTTCCTCACATTTAAAATAAGATTTTGTGGAGAGACATCACCTGTTTCTTACCAGACTGTACCCTGTGATACATATTAAAGTTGCTGAAAAAAATATTTTCCAAAACTTTCAGGAGCAATATTTGCTTAGACTATAACCTCGGTTAAATATTTATACATTAATCTTTAGTTTTATGTAAGAAAGTATCCCATATATGCATGTGTGCACACGCATGTCCGCATGCAGGTGATAAATAATAGAAGGTCCCTCTTTATGATAAATTATAGATGAGATGTATAATATATGAACTAAAGTTAACAACGGGAAAAATCATTCACACACAAGAAGCTGGGGGGCAGGATTCAGTGAAGTCCCACTACTTGCTGGAGGGAGGTGGCATACAAATAAAATTTTAGTTCAGAAAAATACACCTGAAGACTTCATAACTGTGCAGGTTTCTCTGCTCTGTTTATGGAAACGTTTTCTATCAAGAGAACTGAAAAAAAAAAGAAATAGGAAAAAAGTAAATGTCACTTAACTGAAATAATGTTGGGAATTTGGCAGGATTCAGGGAAGAGCTGCAAGAATGATTTAAGAGCTGGAAGTCCAGTTTTACAGTGGTAGTCTTAAAAGCCAAAGATGAGAGGGATGACTTTTAAATTAGCAGGTCAAGATATAACAGCACACCCTATCCAAAGGTGAAAACTAAGTTGGTTGAGAAGAGACAGGAGCCTGGAAGGCAGCTGGGGAGCACAGCATTATGGGGGGGCTTCCTTTGGAGCCATCTGCTTCCGCATGTGTAGCCAGGAAATAATTTGAAGACGTTTGTCTTTGGTTTCTAATTTGAATTAATCAGAATTTCGTTGTGGAATTACCTCTCCGCACATTGCCGGGCACATCTGTCCCCTTCTGCGCTAAAAAGCCTCCTAGTAAAGACATTCCTAGAACATGTGGGCAACCATTTCTCTAAATTTATCACTACTTCTGGGTGTCTGACCAGATCAAATGTATTGCATTCACACAAGGATATCAGAACAACCCATGCTAAAATAAAGAGGTAGGGGCTTGAAAGAAGCAGCACCTTTCAAGAAGTGAACAGAGCAAATATCAAAAATGCACACAGTGCAAAATAAAGGCACACAGGACAAGAACTGGTCTCAACAGCTGCTGATAGCCTTATCCAAGCATAACGTGAACCAAACATAAACCAAATTTCTTCTGAGATTTGGAGGGGTGAGGAATGTATGTTAATTTTAGATCCAGATCTTCTTCATATTCTTCCTTCTAATTTCTGTAATTCCTGGTTTCAGTCTTGATTAGAACCTAATCTATGTTCCAAAATTAGTAGAGTTACTTATGATTTCCTACTACTTATTCTTTCAGAATTATGAAAGCATACATTTTCTTCTGTTTTTCAACTTAAAAGTCATTTTCATGCCATAAAATCCATACTTTGCTCAGAAACCAATGTGATATTTTTCACGTTGTTCCACTTTCTGTGGAGAAATGATCACAGATGTCTCTTAAAGAATGTGTGCAAAACACAAGAAAAAATACTTTGTGCTTAATTTATTTCCTAAAAACCCATCCTTGTTGTTTGCTGTGAATAATAACTCCTAGCATCAGCTCTGGATGTAGGGAAGCTTTATTCTGAAACTATGAAAATCACTCATTTATTTTTGGTCCTTGTGATTATATAATAAACCTGAGAATTAAAACATTTTGGAACACAATTTCCAGCCCAGGATTTTTCTGTGCTCCTGGAGATTAAAATTAGACTGAAATTAAGAACTGAACACGTGAACATTTAATTGCCCTCTTTAGGCTCGAGGTAATTTCTGTTAAACCTAGGGAAGTTGCACACAGGCAGGAACAGGATCAGGATCAGTTCTCATTAACAATATCAGGTATGCACACTGCAGTCTTGCGCCCATAGTATCCGCTTTATAAAAATGTCATAATCTCAAAGGGGAGGCATAAATGTGCCACTGTCTTTCTCAAATTTACTTAAAAAGGCTGACAGAAGAATACACTACATAAAGCCACCCTCCTCCACCTTGTCTGTGCTCCTTCCCCTTGGTTTTCAGAGCAGTATTATTGTTCTGTTCAATTTGAGGAGAACAAGAGGAAAACAAAGAGAAAGCTGAAAGTGGAGCAGGTAACTAACTATACAGTGACCTTTTTTTTTTTTTTTAAAATGAGATAGAAAACCAGAAATTTAAAGGGATGGAGAAAGAGAGGAATATGGATGTACCGATGGATGACAGGACAACTGTGAGTTACCAGTGCGACATAGCCATGAAAGAATCTAATAGGATTCTAAGATTAAACAGGTAAGGAGTTTTGGTAGACACAGGGAAGCAGTAGTACCATTTAGTAAGATGCGGGCAAGAGCTCATTTAGGATATCATCTGTAATCCAAGTTGATTTTGTTCAGAAAAGACATCTCAAATAAGAACAGAAAATCACCTATATAAGTGCTTAGGGAAAAAGAGAACCTATTATTTTAGAGGGGACTTTAAAAAGTTTGTTTACTTTTGCCACTAAAATAAAGGTACTAATAAATGTGCCAGTAATAATAATAAAGTAAATAACAAAATAAATATGTTTGGGCATATATACGAGGGAGAGAGAAGAATTACTCAAGTTAAAGAGCATTACTGGAATGAGATTTTATGGCTTTGAATTATCCATGAATAAAACTTAGTCTAGACATTTGGAGAAGATTAGAAGATTTGGAGAAGATGGAGAGCCTCCCAAACAGAGCAGTAGGGAATCTACTTGTTTCAAGATGGAGCCTGAGGTGGAGATGGAAATGACTGTGTAACATGATCCGTGAGTTCAAAAAGCTTGCGAAGTAAAGCTTTGGGCATTAAATTAAAGAAAAAAATTGTATTTAGTCATGTTTCTCAGCATGCATTGTATCATATTTTGTTGATCCTATGATTCACACCTTCTGATCATTAATTGTAGGGTTCAGGAAGATTTCTTTCCCCATAGTCTTCTTTTATGTTATTGTCTTCTGAGCATAGAGCAGTTTGCATCCCTTTGCAGCAAAGTGATGGGATACCAGGCAGAAAACAACAGCATTCTGAGTGGAAAGGCTTAAAAAACCTTAAGTGCTCAGTTGGCATCTGTTGTTTGGATGCTCAAGGTTAAAGACAGTTTCCTAATTTGGGAACAATAATTAATCATGATACCAACGAGACTGGAGAGGTCCTCTGGGTTTTTTACTTTCCGCTGTGTCACTTGGAAGTTTTTTTATGAGAGCTATCCTGCCACTGGAGGGTTGTAGGATATCACTTTTTCATCCCTTCTCTTCATTGTGTCATATTGTTTGGGGTTGGGCTTTTTTTGTTTGGTTGGGTTTTTTTGTTTGGTTTTTTTTTTTTTTTTTTTTTTTGGTTTTGTTTTCCAGGAGTTTTTAGATTACTTTTGACAGTGGTTTTTT
>VUYV01000132.1:2006135-2176864 GCA_008711295.1 Anarhynchus alexandrinus
GTTTGTTTTTTTTTTTTTTTTTTGGGTTTTTTTTTTTTTTTTTTTTTTTTTTTTTTTTTGTAATTTTAGGTTCTGTATACCAGAAGTTTCAAGATCACTTTAGACAGTGCTTTTTTGTTTGTGTTTTTTTTGGGGGACATTAAGAATAGATATTTTGTGAACTCTTCATTATTACGTATTTGTGTTCATGGAACTGAACCTGATGACCCAGGTCATTCTTTTCCTAAACTCTAATGGAAGCAGCAGTTAGTAGCAGTTAGTTTTTGCTTTTATGTCACCATCTCAACTGAGTTTCTGATCATGGAAGGTTTCACAGCTGAGAATAAAGCAAAAGATAAATTTTCTTCTTCTTGTGTTTTTTGGTGGTTTGGTGTTTTTTTGTTTTGTTTTTTGTTTGGTTGGTTTTGGGGATGTTTGTTTTGGTTTGGTTTGTGGTTTTTTTTCCCTTTCCAGTTCTCTGTAAGGAATTACAAGGACAAAACCCTTTTGGAAGTTGGTTGAGGAGCTTCCCTTTCTAACAGAAAATCTGAATGTCTAATCTGACATAGTTCTTGCATTTATTTGCAGTAAATTAACAGTGATGCACCCAGAAAACAGAAAATTAAAACATCTGGTACTTCTTGCAAGTAAGTACAAGATCTTCAAATGAAGATTATATTGTGAGGTGTATGTACAAGGAGGATTATAATGAATATTCATCACTATGTCATACTTTGCAAAACTAGTTTGTCAAGCCACCAAAGGAGCCTGTACACAGTGAAAACATTTGTTTTCTTTTCTAATTCACAGCTTGGATACTGCAGCTATTTTTGCCACAGTGTCACTGAAAAAATAGCCACCAGAATATTTCTGCTGGACAGGTATTCTGCTCAGTGTTCTCAGTGCAGTTGTCTTGATTTACAGACACTTTTAGGGAGCAGTTTGAATAAATAGCAAGTTACGCAAATGTATAGGAGGTTAAGGTGCAGGACTATCCTTTAAGAAAAGTAACAAATAGACAAATATAACAATTAGCCCTTCAAACTAGAAAATAGAAATTTGGAGTGCAGCATTACTATTTTTATGTCTACCAGTAACAACAGCAACAAAACCACCAGGAAGCTAATGTAAATTTTCCAGCTTTGAGAGCCTAAGTCTCATAAAATGATCATACACTGACATGGTGGTTTGCTGTTGTAGGGGACAATGAAGTGATGTAGAAAAAGAAAGAAAAGAATTTATGATTTATTTTGTATCACAGGGTGGAAGGGAAATTCTGGGGAAGTAGGGAAGCAGCTAGATTCTCAGGAGGCAGTAATAACATGGTGTAATGTAGTGTAGATCTTTGGGGTCCAACAGTGTAAGAAGAACTTAAACTAGCTGAAGATCTGCCTTTAGGGTAATAGGGAATAATTTGGTGAATGGTTATTTGTACAAGTTTTGTCAGCAAGAAAACTCTTAGGGTTCTTCCTTCTCTTATTTTCATTTAAATTCTCTCTGTATAAAAAATCTCACCAGAAAACAGTAGCCAAACCACTGACTGAAGTCAATGGTCACAATAACTTGCTCATGACCATAAACCCTATGCTTTGGGCTATTAAGAAATAAAATTAATGGAAAACAAAACCAGTGTTATTTTTTTAAAAAAATTAGTTTTACCACCAGAGAAAGTTAAAACATATTTCCGATCTATTCACAACCCTTTTATTAACACTATTGATTAGTAATAACTAATGCCACTTCATCTTTTCATCAACGTGGAAATGTGAACCTCAGGAAAATATAAATACAACAAAACAGGCTTGTGCTTCCATTTTTGTTGGAACTGCAGAGACACAGAGCATATGTAAAAACAGACTGTACAATATCATATTTATCCAATCAAACCAATAACATGAAGTGCTGGCAGGCGTGCTTCTGAAATTTCCTAAGGGATCCTTGGAAAACATTAATTTTTATCTTGCACCCAAAAAATATTCGCAATCAATTCCCTGAAAATTTAAATCTACAGTGGATTCTTTCTATTTAGCTTTTGAGAAAAAGGCAATCTACTGGGGGAAGTAGATTACTTTTCCTCTGGAAGAAGACACTCTTCCACTCTCAGAATCAACAGAACAAAGCTGTAAACCATGCAAAATGGATGACCATAAAAAGATTTAAATCCTATGAGGTGCTAGTCATAATTAATATGTAATATCCCAGCAGTCCATCATCTAAATAAGTTGGGGACAATAACAACTCACAAAGCTAGGTCATTTCCTACTGTTTTTTAAAGAAAGAAAATGGGCTCCACAGTTCACAGGTGAGTGAGTACGCCAACACACTCAATGCCAATACTCTAATTTGTTATTCACTGCTACTTCCCTTCTATACATCAGAAATAACAATGTAATAGCCTATTTTATATAATACTATAGCTCCTTTGTGCTGAGAGCATTACAGTATGGTTCCCCAAACCATTGCCTGCAGGTAATACAGTACCTGCGAGTCTCTCTAATGTTGGTCTTGGCAGCAAGGACCTTAGAAAGTTAAAACTAAGACTGTGAGAGCAAAGCATGTCAGGAAATAGTCATAACACATAGAATTAAGTTGATCTCGTGTTGAGCATTATGTCTTCTAAAAATCTTGTTTTGAGTATTACAAGTCATCTTGAAGTGAAGGTATTAAAAATCATTAATATTTTAAATGTTCTTGACCTTGGATCTTTTGGAGAAGTCACTAACCTAGTTTGGTTTGGATTTTCAGCTCCTCCAATAAGTTTTGCTCAGAAAGTAACTGAATGGAAAAAGAGAAAAAAGCTCTCCTCAGATCTCATGAGAGGAAATAGAGAGGGTGTGGATCCTACTTTTAAGGGGTTATGGCCATTCATGAGGTCTACCGCTTGCCCCAAGAGGAAAAGGACACAAAAAAATCTTGCAAACTTTGCATCCACAGACAGGAAGCAGAAGCTGGAGTCTGCTCCTCAACATCATTTTGCTGGGTAACACTGCTTTGATTGTGTCTTCCTTAGTATTGGTCATGAATTAGGATTTAGCAGGTTTTAAGACTTACATCAATGTAACCATAAACGAAAAATGGGTCCTAGAAGAATCCATAAGCAGCATCCAAGTATTAAGCAAAAATTACAATTATTCCTTGTCTATATCAAGCTTATTCCTCAAATCTGACCTTTTGTTTTGTTTTGTTTTCTTCTGGATTCTGTGATGATCATGACTGAGTATGCAATTCTGTGCTCTCTTTTGATTTATGTTTTTATGCTTTGAACTTACTTGGAGGGGGAAAAGAATATTGGCATCTGCAAAGTGATTGACTGTGCAGCCTGATCATTTGCTAAGCATTATTAAAAGCTCCCTGAAATCACTCCAGTGCATTGCCCTTTACAAGCCATCAGCCATCAATTCAGACCGTCAAATGCGATTACCAGCACTCTTCCTGAAGCTACTTCCAAGCCATTAGTCTGATCGAAAAGCTGTGTCTTTTTTTTTCCCAAGTGCATGTAAATCTACCATACCAGTGCTTCTGTGTTTATGTGGTGATTCATTACACTTCCGAATAGCATTTATGGTGTTAAATGTCCAAGACAAGGCAGAACTTGTTACCTTTTCAGAAATCATCCTTATTTAAAGAAAATTTTTCAAAGATATGTTTATATGTACATCTCTCTTCTATGTACATCTATCCATTATGTATTTCAAATGTACTTCTGCTGGCATTCGCAAAAGAGATTTACTGGCAGTTGCCTGGAAAAGTACAATTAGACTGAAACCAAACTGTGCTACCAGTATCTATCGAACATCCTGTCTTTATGGAGTATATTGTGACTATTTTTGCACTTCTGTCTGACCAGGAGTGGATGAGATGAATCCCAAAAAACATTCATCCAGGGCCATATGAAATATTTTGTAGGGAAGTTGTAAACATTTTATATTAGTCACACATTATATCTGGGAAATCAAACTCAGCACATGATTTTCTGCACAGAATTATAACTGAACCTGGATGTTAACTCTCCTTCCAGCCCAGCCTTCACTTGAGGAACACACAAAATTGCAAACACAAACAGCTCACACAGGAACATCAACAGGTATTGAACTGAGGTAGTCAAGACTGGCCACCAGATATAAAATGTGTTTTTTGGTTCTTAGTTATCAAGCTAGTTACTCACTGGAACAGCCTGGTCAGGGGCATTGTAGAGTCCCTGTCGCTGCAGGTTTTCAAGATGCAATTGAACAAGGTGCTAGATAATCTCAGATAGGTTCCCTTTCCCGCAAAAGGTTGGACCAGATGATCTTTCAAGGTCCCTTCCAACCTGGGCTATTCTATGAAGCAATGTCTACAGGCCGAGATTTCTCAGCACAAACCATTTTGAATCTGCTACGAAAAAAAAAATAAGAACAGAGATGGATGGGTTGTCTTTACGTGGTCCTCTCTCTTCAAGAGCAGTAATGAAATACCACATCTATGTTCCTCTCTTTCACAGTTCTTTGCAAACAAAATGGCCATTATCAGTACAGCTTCAGGGCAGATCAGAGCACTCTATCCTTTAAAATGTGTATTTCATTTAATCACTCAATTTATGTATATTTCTCATGCTCACACATTTACCAGCTTGTTAGAGTTTGTATTTCTTCACCATCCCGTATCAAACATGACCAATGAGCAATCTTGCTGTACTCATGGTCCAGACTCAAAAAGACGATCCTTGGGATACCTTGAGCTGTGTGCAGCTGCCTAGATGCTGACATATGAATACATGACTTTGAAGAGTGGAGTATTATAATTACCACGGAAACCGTTTAAGCCCATCACTTCTAAAGTCATGGAAGTATGGATTTAGGTGCCTGACTTGGCCACCCAGGCTTGTAAATGCTACTGCATGACTCTCCAGCATGCACTTAGAGACCCATTCACACAGGGAGATGGGGGGTGGGGGAAAGCTGAACAACCCCCACCTGCTTAGTTTCGTCTTGACTAAAAATGTAGGAAACAGAACATTTCATGAATATTCTTATAGAAATTCAGCCCTGAGTCCTGTTACCATCTCCTCCTATTGTACAATTGAGCAAATGACCAACTTTTCATTTATTTGTGTGAGCAATGTCTTTCATGTGGTTTTTCATTCTATAATTGGAACATAATATGACAAGATTATTTATCTTCACCTGATTGAGAGACCAGAACAAATCCTCACAAAATGAAGAGGTCCTGAAGCAACAACTGCAGAAGAAATCATTATAAATGCAAGAAAGCATGATAGACAGGTAACTAGAAGATGCACCGTTCCTGGCAAATAATTTATAACAAATCATTTATTTATCCAATTTCACTGTTTTTTCTGCTCCCAATGCGTTAGCAAGATCCCACAGTCCTAGAATTGACTCTTCACTTGAAATTATTCATGATTTTTCCCCTTTAAAGATAAAAGGTTCCTTTTCTCTTTTCTTTTTCAAAAAGGTTTTTACCAGGTTTGAAAATGATGTAGTATTAGATTTAAACTAGACAACTTTATTTGAGCTTTAGAGTGCTGAAAACTTATCTAGTTCTTAATTTTGTGGCATAATTATTCTTAACTATATTTTTTAAGGATACTTTCCCAAGCTATACACCAGTAATCCTATCTAAGTATTTAAGATTTATTCCACTCGGATTTTAAGCAAGTCAGATATCTAAGTAGCACATATCTCTAAGTCATGGAAAAAATATTGATCAGGAGGTATCTTCTGTATTTGTCTCTAAATTTAAAGTTATGCTTTCATCCCTCTCCTCTCTACTCATTAGTTTACACTTCACCACAGACCACATCCTATGTATCTGTGGGCACAGTGGGTCGCTTACAGAGCAATCTCTTTGCCTTCACTTCCAGGCGTGGCTTCCCTTGGGCTGGCTGAGCTCTAGCTCTGGGGTACCAGCAGAACCTTCTTCCAGCATGGTCAAAGGTGTCTGGGTGATGCTTTTAACACCACAGTTAGAAATAATCTCACTCAAACATGAAGTTGAAAGTCAGAGATGCATTTTTCCCTGTTACTGAAGCCTTTTGCATCTGTTTTGACCAGAAGTTTCTCTTCTTTACCGTATTGCTTTTCTACTGAGAATAATCATTGCTTCTGCATGTAAACTTTTCCTTGCACAACAGAATGCCTCTAAGAAACCCAACAGTGGGGTGTCTCCCATTCTGTTCCACTGCACAGACATTTTTCTAAAATGCAGTATTTCAAATAAGCATGAATTTCTTTTGGGATCGTTTGGAAGGACCATGGACACTAACTGCAGGGACTGTAGTTCAACGCTGCTATTCTGATATCAGGACACAGTGTCACATTGGGGCAATGTATCACAGGTGTCTAAATCAAGCAGAAGACCTACTTATCTTCAGCTGACTGCATGGAGAGCCATGTTTCATCAGCCATGTATTGGTAACTTTCTTCAGCTGCTTAGTTTCAGTACCAAACTTAGATGCTAGTAGTTACAACACCTGAATTATGTGTTGGCATAAGGGAGTACAAATATGGAATCCCAAAATTCAGTGTTTAAGAACTCACTTATTTAAACAGATCCCTTTGTGTGAGCAGTTATCACAGCTGGAGGGTGTCACAGAGTGCAAAACAGGAAATGCAGAGCCTGAAACAAAAGGAACCTATGCTCCGAAGATCATCGTCAGGGCTACACAGCAAAAAATGACAAGGGCTGAGGACCTTTAACAAATGCTTAATCAGTAATTTCTTTTGTGAATTAGTGTTAAAAGTTGTTGCAATATTAATAATTCTAGTTCCCCAACAATAGAATACCTTTAATCATGCCTGTGGCATAAAATACTACTTTTAACATTTTGACTTTCCATCAATATTAGAATACATATTAAATGACATAAAATTCATTATATATTGCAATATATATAAAGGGCACAAACCCACACATATCAGCTGTCTTGCCCATTCAGATAACAGACAGCATATTCAGAATGTTTTCTTGTATGGTTTTTCATTTTTTTAATCTACTCTCAGTGTTTCCCTTTTTCTACTACATATACTAAGCTATGTATATTTTACAAAATACATATTTGCCAATGCTGCTCATAAAGAAAACATGCATGAAGTACATATTCAATCAGCATATACTACCAAAGGGAAAGAGAAGAGGAAAACCAGCAAGATTCCTGATGTCTTACAGTCATAGGATCATAGAATGGTTGAGATTGGAAGGGACCTTAAATGTCATCTAGCTCCAATCCCCCTGCCATGGGCAGGGTCACCTTCCACTAGACCAGGTTGCTCAAAGCCCCACCCAACATGGCCTTGACACTTCCAGGGATGGGACATCCACAACTTCTCTGGGCAATTTGTTTCAGTGCTTCACCTGATAGTGAAATTTTTTTCCTAATATCTATTCTAAATCTACGCTCTTTCAGTTTGAAGCCACTACACCATGTCCTAGCACTATGTACCCTTGTAAAAAGTCCTTCCCCAGCATTCTTGTAGGCTCCCTTTAGGTACTACAAGGCTGCTATAAGGTCTCCCCAGAGGCTTCTCTTCTCCAGGATGAACAACCCCAATTCTCTGAGCCTGTCTTCACAGCAGAGGTGCTCCAGCCCTCTGATCATCTTTGTGGCCCTCCTCTGAACCCACTCCAACAGGTCCATGTCCTTCTTATGTTGAGAGCTCTTGAGCTGGATACAGTACTCCAGGTGGGATCACACCAGAGTGGAATAGAGGGGCAGAATCACCTCCCTTGACCTGCTGGCCACACTTCTTTTGATGCAGCCCAGTCCTCCATAATTTTTTCAGTTATTAGGTACCAAAGACAATAAAGGTTTATAAATAAACTAATCATTGCTACAACAATTAAAATGCACAACGACCACATTTTTTAGAACTGGTACCAAAAAATCACTTATTTTTTGTCTGTCTGTAGGACAGTTTGTGGACTGTCAAGTAGGACAACTGTTTTAGACTGCATCCTGAAAAGCAGCATCAAAGAAATGCAGCTTGACTTGCTTTTACCTTCTTCTACCAAAAATACTATCATACTCCAAGCAAACTAACTTGCAGCCAGAGACTAAAAATCTCAGAAAAAATCCAGAGTCTTAGCACTGCAAATAGTTAAACAGGAATACATAAGAAGCTTGATACTGTGGGAATTTCAGAAGTTTAATATTTTAATTAAAGAAGGCTTAATTTTTGGTACAAATATTTCTGAAACCATTGCACAGGTAGTAATACTGAAGTATTATCATGGCACAACTAGACAATCAATTTTGTTATTGAGACTAAAAATAAATGAGTTAATTGATTAGATTTTGCAAAAGGATCAAGGTAGTATTTATACTGTTTTAATACTACATGTCCATAGCAATGTCATATTTCCATCTATGTAAGAATTTATGGGGAAATGGAAGAATTTGCTACTTCAGTGCTTAACAGCTGGAATGATCTTCCTGTGGTTTTAAAATCAAAGACTACAGTATTTAGCTTATAGTAGTTTTAAACTTTACTTCTTTTCTGCCATTTTGTTATATGTCAGCTGATATTTTCCTCCACAGCGAGTCTTCAAACTACTAGTATAGTGCTGAAATGTTATTAAAACGAAATTTTCTTTTATACGGAAGGAAATATACCACAGGGCACCTCAAGCTATGCTGAGAATATGCAGTAGGGGCATGCTATTTCACACTTCAAGGTCCTAACCAAGCTTCTTTTCCAAGAAAAGACCACTGGGGGCGAGTGGAAGGTGACAATTACAGGCACTTGGGTATCACCTTGTTTGGAAGCCAGTGCCACCAGGGCATGCACCTGGACACAGGAGCTCAGAAACACTCTTGTCATCACACAGTTTAGACATAACCTGAGAGCGCTTACAAAAGCCAACACAATACAAAAAGCTGAATTTCAGCAATAAGCTGCAATAAACTAGTCCCTGTGTGAGCCATGGACTGGAAGAGCTACCTTATGTGTGCCTACGCACCACCGTGAGAAGGTCTTCATGCAATGCAGATGAAATGTCTGCATAAAAACAATACCAAAGAGTTTCATTTCCACATAAACCTAATTAGTCATTTACCCTTCAAAACTTTTGTCGTCTTAAGAAAAGCCTTTCTTTTCTAAGCCAAACTTCGGAATTACAAGGGAAAGTCAGAAGAATTTGAGATGTGTGAGATGCATAAATCCTGAATCCGTGAAGAGTGCTATAGCAGAGCCCACCAATACACAGGGACAGTACTGTTCTTCACAGAGCTGCCTAAAAAGCAAGGTTACTGGGAAACGAGTTTCGCAGCAGCCCAGACAGCAATGAAATGGCATTGTGTTGTGTATGTATATGGTTTTCTAAGGGAAAACATGGTGACCCTGTGGAATCCCTAAGGACAAGAGTACCACTTCTCAGCAGCTGTGCAGTGGTGTGAAAGTGTCTCTGGTTGTTATGGTTTGGTAGAGGGTTTGAACCAAGTGTAAGACCTCAGGCTGACACTGAAGATCCTGAGAGGGTGGGGATGAATATAGGAGCCAGACTGTTCGCTGCTGTGAAATGGAAAGTAATTCTGGACACGTACACAATGAAATTTAGATATTTAGAGAACTTCATGGGTGAAAAATGGGGGATCACACACATGTGATGTAGCTACAAAATCAATGAAGACAACTTTGCTTTACTTTCATTTTAGTCACTAAAATGCCTGAAAGGAAAGCTGGACAGCAACGGGTTTCGGGAGGGGAGCGGGGGGGATCTTTTTTTCTTATTTATCTAAGGCCTTCCCAAAAATGCAACTTTGAAATACACGGGTATAAGATGCATATTTCATATTTAAGGGACATCAGATGTATATTTCAGAGCTGGGTCTGAAACACCAGCCAACTAAATGATTTCAGGACTAGCATTCCCACAGCCCATTGAACATGAAAGTAAGTATTACCTATATTCTAAGATATCTGGACTTCCACTCCCTTTGAATGAGTAGCTGTGCAATTTTGCTGAGCCTGGAGATGAAGTTTTGCTGAATGGTTAAGGATTTTAAATTAGACTCAGCATATGTGAACACAGTAGGTAGTTGGCTTGTGTACAAGAGCTCAATTGCATGCTGCCCAAAGGACAGAACAAACAAGTGCTGGACTACACACATGCCAGTTTAGGCAAATGTGTGTGCGTGTGTATGTAAACAGTATAATTCTGAGGTCCTTTCTGCTCTAGCTAAGCTCCCCCTTTTCTCCAGTGTAAGTTCTGTCACAGAGAGGACTTCGGGATTCACTCATTGGAAATTAAGTCATTCACTGTGTTGTAAGATACCCTAAAGAGGGTTGCTTTATTAGCCTATCTGTACTGTCTGTGTGTGTAAAGCTGCATAATTTGTTTTCTCGTACAACACACTTTTGGCATACTTTTAGGTTCATACCACATTTCCATGATGAAAACAAGTCCTCTAAATACGTACGAGGCCACACAAGACTGCATCTACTTAAATGTAACACTGTACATGGCATTCCCTGAAATCTTATTCATAATTCTAGTTGACATAACTAGTGTTCCTAGGTTGATGTATTTCTGATTAATGAGGCATTAGTTCTATATCAGGTAGCAATTTCAGAATAGTATATTTCCAATGAGTTATGAATATGACTTGATTATTACCATTTGACCTACTCTTGTGTTGAGGTGATTTGTGGCTGCATTTTCCCAGAGGACCGAACAAATGTCACTGCCTTGAAATACCACTGTTATGTTCCAGTAATTAAGTGAAGATTAAAAAAAATTGCATGTTAGACGTGGAATCTGTGCATAGTATTCAGCCCTCTGAAATATTTTTACACTTAGTTACAAGAAAATTGCCTTAACATGAATGAAAATGAGCTGCATAAAAATTCTGGAAGTGTTGACCTAATACAAAACACAGTTGTTTCTATCTTCCAGATATTTGAAAACATCAAGTTCTCTGCCTTACCCCATTTACACCAGCCTCGTGCAGAATGCACTTCAGTCACAGGGATTCTGGTCTTTGGCTTCAATGGGCTTTAAATATGGCTTGTAGTTAATCCTATGACATCCCACCCAACCCAAGCCAATAAAAGGAAAAAAGATTAAAATTAAAAACTTAATTCTTAGCATATCTTAAGCTGGTTTTTTGCAAGGATGAAAGGAATAGAAAAGATTAATAGTAAGAGAAATGACAAAATAATTTAAAAAGAACTGTTTACTTTTTGGAACTGATTAAGGTCAAAGCCAATAGAGGAGAAAAAGAAATGACTCTTGAAGAACAGATCAAGCTTTTGAAGAAAATGAGAGCAATTCCAATCAAAGGGCCTAGAAAATAACCTTATATTTGTGAATTGATTATTAGATGTTGCTACAGAATCTGTATGAATCTTGCTCAAAGAGCTACCAAAAAAATAAGAGCAACTCAAAAAAATATATCTCATATATAGAAAATAAGATTTAGCACCTATGATTTATAACAGTAAATATTGGAAATCTTCCATGTTTCATTTGCGGAGATCACTGTCTAAGAGAACAAGAAATTGAGTTGAAAGCAGGTCCTGGGGTGAGGTTTTTTACTGCCCTTATGGAATTTGTACAGAGGGGCTACATACTGTTTATGCTGGTCTGAACAGAGCTCCAAGAAAACATATCAACTAATTATACTGCAGTTTCAAATTACACAGGTAATTCTGTTAATAGAAAATAAAAAAAAAATAAATAATTTGAGATTTGAAACAATTTAACATTTCAGATTTGTTGTGGTTATCTGAATTTCAAAACACACTAAAACCCTCGCAAGAACTGTAAATCGGTATCCTTTAATACAGACATATTATGGTTCTATATGCCCACACGATTTTCAAAATTAAACGTGAAACAAATTAGTAAAGCAAGTGTAAAACTTTAAAATTTTGTTCCATCATAAAAAATTACATCATACAAGGAGACATCTTCTGTGTTTTTCCAGCTCATTTTTCACTCAATTAAAGCGAAAAAGCCCCAATATTTTCTCCTGATGTCCACATTCTTATAATGTACCTCATACGAATCACTAAGAGGGAAAACAGACACCTTAGATTAGCAAAATCTGTAAGATTACACGTCCTGCCTTATTGTCCACCAAATGAACACATAATAGCTTCTCATTATTTTTGTATTTATGTTTAGGGAATTTAGTATATTAATTGTATTTGTTTTGTTTCACCCTCAGAATCTCTAAAAAATTACTCACACCTTCAAATGGCAGTATAAGTTTGTAAGTCTAATTTCAAAATCTTTTTCTAATTTTTAAGTTTTTCATAAATATACTACATAACACATTTGAAGTCAGTGTAGCAGAGAAGTCTCAAAGCAGTCTATGAAATGAACAAATCCCAATGTAAATTAAAAAAAAAAAAACACAACATAACCCTTTTACTTTTAAATAGCAATCAGACACAGATAATTTATCTCCTAAGACCAATTTATCACTTTCCAATTGTCCCAAAGTATAACTTTGCTAACAGGTCTCTGATAAAGGTTGAAATGAGCGATGATGCATTTATCTACACCCCGGGAAGGAGTTCTTTCAGCATTTCCCACTCCTTGCCAGCTGTGACATAAAATAGTTACCACGATTTTAAATTTACCTTCATACCTCTTATGACTTTCTCTGTTTTTTCTGATGATAAGTTGAATGGATTTGTTATTATTTATTCATTATATAACAACAAAATGAACATTATTATCCCTTAAGCAGATATTCAGAATTACACAGGCTTAAGAAGCACAGAAATAAAAGTCTTGCATGATTTGGTCGATTAATGAGATGACCAATCAATAATACTAAGAGTAATATTGAAGTTTTAGTATAAAGCTAAGGAGATAACATTGTGAAAAATAATAGTTGCACATACATTGTCATATGACATCTCTAAAAGAGAAGTAATACTCCTTTTTTAAATACAGTGACAGAAATTAAGGACATTCTTATTTAAAATTCTCTTTGCCCTGTGACTTGCTGTGTAAGTTGTCACACTGTTCAGACAGACACACTTTTTTTCAAAACAGTATCAGGATTTGAGTGCTAACCTGGATGCTACTTGACTTCCCTTTCCCCCAGTTTGTTTACTCCACAACAAAAGGCTGTCCTTTTCTAAAGGCTTCTTCTATTCACCACTTGGTCTATTTTGAAGCAGAAGGGCATCAAACTAAAACCTGCCATCCCAACTTTGGGAAAAATCAAAAGTGAACCTGCAAGCTAGAAATAAACAATTGCATCAAACACCACGAGAAAGAGCAGGAAAACCGTAATGCCAATTTAAATTGAAAAGTCTGGGGGGGGAGAGCACATCTTTTCAAATGTGTGTGTGACAAGGGGTCCTGATCTATGAGTGGAGCTTCCTGATGCCCTGCAAATCACTGCCTTCACTGCATAGGTCTTTCCAGTCCTTGGCAGACTAGCAAGACCTCTGTGTGGTTAGGAGCTGGAGGAGGAAAATCATACACGTGATGCCGGCCCGCAGGACAACGGCAGAGAGCAGCTTGCATCCTCTGGATTCCCAGTCTCAGATTCCCAGGGAGGAGTTTCTCCTCTCTAGGTCATTTTCTGCACTTAGTTCTCTGCACCTGTATAAAGTCTTTTCTTAAACCTGGACATTAAATAGTGCATTAAGAGGGTAACTGCAGCATCTGCTTTCCACTAAATGCAGTTAGCCTAACCTAAACTTAGGCTTTTTTCCACAAACAGGTAGACAAGTACTTTTTCTTTGTGTATCAAGGACCGTGCAGTTTCATGTGCACGTAACAGTTTTGCATCATGGGTTCTAAAGGTCTGGCTGTAATTTGTTCATACGTATTAAAATATAGGATCCAGATGCAGCCTCCTACCCATTACCTGCCCTGTCCACGACCTAAGCGAAAATTCACTGCTTTCGGATGGGGGGTGTGCCCCAGGGGCAGCCAAGCACACCACCAAAAGTAGGGAAACGGGGGAAGTGATAAGCATGGGCATGAGAGGAGGCAATGAGTAAGGAGTGCTGTCATTTAATAAGGTCTGTTCTCAGTAATTACAGCGACACAATTTGATCAGCAAGGACTAAGTATCTTCATCTGAAAGGGATCGGATGAAATTAGTGCTGATGTAATAAGTACCATTTGTCACTATTAGGGAGAGAGGTGTTGACAGGTCCCTGCCGTTGCTGTGGCAACGCGGCAGCGCTGTTTCTCCCGTGTGGGCTTCAACTCCAGCAAGTTATACAAGTCTGGGAGGCAGAGGATGCTCCGCCGCGGTAACCTAGTTAACCCTCTTTCCCACCTTGGGTCGTGCAGGATCACCTAACACACACGGTGCTGGGATTCCTGGGGCTCGGTCTGGGGAGGTGGTCTGGACTGTGATGGTCAGCTCAGGTGTGCCATTGCCCAACCTCCAGCCTGCCTCAGATTCCCCGCTGTCAGCGACCTCAAAGCCGCATCCCTGGGGATGCGCCCTCTGGATCATGCCAGCTCCGGCACCTTGACGCCAGCCCTCTCGCAGCTGGCTTCCGCGTGGGCCCCCCGGCAGGCATGAAGTTCCTACATTTTCTGGTTATTTCGACAGCATCCCTACACAGCTGCTGGCTTGGCCACTTTCTCCCATGCAAGATTTAGAAGTGCTGAAGGCTTCGTTTTAGCCAAACTAGACCTGAAAGGTGTCCTTTTCAGGAAATTTTAATTTTAAGCAGAAGCACAGCTCTCTCTGACAGTAAAAGTCCAGTCACATGCAGCAAGGTTATTCACGGGTAGATTACATATTGTTACGATGTTTTCCACTGACACATTCCATGATGTGAAATAAAAAAGCAAGATTTGCTCCCAGCAGAGTAAAATACTAAGTGTGAAATACCACATGAAAGAAAAAGAGAGATTCTCTTGATCAGATACTCCTAATCAACGCACATAGCCAAAATGTGATCTTAATTACTATCAGTGGGTGGAAGTTTCCTGAATGTTAAATTACCTGCAGCATTTACGAACTACTGAGTAACCTGTTTACAGCTTCCTGAAATTATCATCACATAATTTGGCAATCTGCCATATTTTATTTCATTAAAAACTTAATGTACCATAACATAATAGCCATAATAAAGCTGTCAAGGGCCACTCATTGCTATTTACTTAGATATCATCTGTTTATTATCTCTCAAAAACAACAGCCAAACAGAAAGGAAACCTGGAGACTAACAGGTCACATGAGAAATGGGGAATATGAAGAGCTCCCTCTTTCCGCTGTACAGCCCCCAAATCTTTATCTATCCCACTTGTCTCACAGTCCAAATTATGCACAGAAAATACCTAATAACCTGTTTTTGAAGACCTTAATTGCTTGCTAAAGTATGATGCATTTAGATGGGACAAAACATACCTTGCCAGAACCCAGTAATAATTACTAGTGCCTTACACTATATATAACACTAAAAACTGCAATGATTTCTACCATGATTTTCAAGCTATAGTCTGGAAGAAGTGCTTGTTCTACCAGGATACCTTTAAAATTAAATTCTGAAGCATTTGAAGAAATTGTACTAGCTGGAACTGATGCAAAATCAAAATATTAGTCACTATCACAAAATGCAAAGATATTGGATGACGAGTTAACCCCTCCAATCACAGCCCCACAGCATCAGCCAAAACGGGGTGAGCTTGTTGCTGTGCTCTTAGCAGGCACTGCTTTCTCAGAGGTTTCACCATTCAGATGGGAGTGGAGGTCTAGAAGCACAAGTATTTAAGAGTCATCGATAAACCCAACTGTTCTACTTACAACAGAAGTGTTGATTTTCTTCAACAGCTACCTGCTCGTGTACTGACATGCACTACACCTGCGTAAGTTTTGAAGCAGACAAAGTGCTAAGAGATGCAGGCTTTTGGAAGAAACAAGTGTGGATTGCTATGCACAGGTGTAGGTGGAACAACGGTACCACCACCGACAGTATTAGATGTGAGTAGTGAGGCAACAGCGCTAGCAGAGCTGAGATACGAGCAAAAAAACCCACACCCTCACACTTGTGGATTTAATGCACTAATCTCCCCTGTGTTACTAACAAATGTTGAAGTAGTTTAACATGCTTATATGTATATTGAAAATAGACTTATTTAGCAGCACATTAGGTAGTATATTTTTCCCCCTTGGGACTTTTTTTTGGCTTACATATCAAGAAAATAGATAAAATTACGTTATGTTTTTGTGCATCACTAAGTTATTGAAATCGCAATGACAGAGCATTTTATTTGCAAAACATTCAATGACAGTTTCACAAATGGGGCAAATAAACCAAGACACAATGCATTAAGTTTTCAAGTAATGAGGGATAAATTAACACTATGTTTCAGCACTCACAGACAGCTAAAAGAAGCATCAGCTGATACTGTTTAGGTAATTCATAGTTTTAATCTTCGAGCTTTCAAGTAATGGGAGAACTGCTGGGTATACTCTGCTTACATGCAGTATTTCTCTGAGCTTTAGATTAATGCGTCAAATAGAAGACAATCAACATATATATATGTTCTGAACAAATCTGAAGGGAACCTGTAGTAAAATTAAACCCTCACAGAAAGAAAGCACTTTTCATTAAAACAATTCTGCTGACATCATTTTACCCCTGGGTTGGACATTAACCATAAGCGTGATTTACAATGAACACTTCTTCTGATTACAAGTGCTGCACAGCTACACTATTTCCAAGAGTACACATTTCCGCGAGTAAGCAGGCAAACTAGTACATTTTCCTCAGTTTCACGCTAGGATCAACTGCTTATGCCATGGTGTCTTTAACACGGAATACAAGCTAAAAATGCAAAGCAAATACTAATTTCACTTTCAAATTAATATCCAGACATATCGTCTCAGACAAAACCCGTTACAGCAGTCATACCACAACCTCCATGCTGTTTCAACTGCACTATCAGATCCACATCAGACATTTCTTGGAACATGTGTGCAGATTTTCCCACTTTGCCTCTAGGTGCAACTGGAAAGTGCAAAGGAAGGGGGAACTGCAGAGGTTGTTATTCTCTATTTGAAGCACCCACAGAGAGACTATACAACTAGCAGTAGCAAAAATCAAGACTTTTAAGTCCTACACCTGAATCAGAGAACAAAATTTGAAAAGTAAAATTCATGTTTTACACTACACTAAGGTGTAGGCCAAAATGAGGGTACGAGGGACATTAAATCCCAGTTCTCAACCAGTCACTGGTGTTATTACAACAACTGCAGCCCAGTTGAGTGGGTTTGAAATAAGAAAATTTGTCTAGTTACACTAGTGGAAATTAGACAATGATGCTACTTTATCGCAGCTGAATCAAGTTACTAGTTCACAGTTTTGACCTAAAATACATGTCAAAACTGAGACGTAGCTGACTCATATTAGAAGCTTGAATTTTGTCATTGCTTTTATTTTAATCCCTCTTCTGTCTAAATGAAATCATTGAGGTCAATCTGTTACTGCACCTATAAGACCTATCTTACCTACAAGACCTATCTTTACCTGATCTCTACATCTGGTATGAAAAATTTCCTGGTTATTACGAGTGTGTCTATACTGCTCAGTACCCTGCCATGTACCTTAACTCATCCAGGTGTTGGAAAGAGTACTGGGCAAAAGAAGGATGATAAACTAGTCCCGGCCAAGGGCCAAGCTCAGAAGGATACAACTCTTCCAGTATCTGGACAAGCTCACTCATCCCCATACATCACTGAACCGGGCAATGTAGGACCCCTCTTACAAGCTGTGGTATTAGCAGTATTACTAGTGGCAGATCATCCAGAGAGCTGGCACTGGACTCCATGTGTTCTTCACGTGTCATTCCCTACATTCATCAAAGGTCTTTGTGATTTATTCACTGTGTGGGAAGGTATGCAGGCCTGCGAATGCCCGGGTGCCATCAGACATGCATGCAATTGCTGCCCCACCTTAATTTTCCTGCTTTTTATTTCTTATGGTAATGACATCATGAATAACTGGACTCCTTGATAGGTTTTCACCACAATTTTTCTTGATTTGTTTTATTACTTTCAGCTAACAATTTTTTTTTTAACAAATGATTTGTAATCAACTTATTAAAATGCATCCTCAGAGACAGTTCAGGACGTCCTTCATACTGCTATCATTAGAAGGGATGTGCTATCATTACTGCCTGAAATTTCTGAAAAGGCTTTAAAAAAAAACCCACAAAAGCACATCAAGACTTATGAACATGCTTTGGCAATAATTTCAGCTTTTACAAAGGCTTAATTTAATCTGAAACTTGTACTTAAAGGAAAAAGGCTCAAAATAGTAGCTGCTAACAGCACAGCAGATGGTCCAGACAATAAAAAAGGCAGAACTATTTGAGGAACGTGAGTTGTTCACTGATACAGATAGAGCCAGTTAGCAACTGTGCAATGAAAATGGTATTTCACTGGAATAAACTAATTTGTAAAACAAACTTTGAAAGCTTGATATGGATTAATCTTTTTTTTTTTCCTCCTTAAAAAAGGTGTTCTGAACCTGTTCAAATGGCCCATTTTTTAAAAGAAATCTGGGTTTCAAAGCACTATTTCATTTTAAAATCTAAGATAACTGCAGTAATTTATTTAAATATTGTGGGGGAAAAACTTGGGTTGACACAGACACAAACCAACTCAGTGTAGATTCAGATATATATCCTATAGGCGTCTTATTACAGGATGGGAGAAGAAACTTTAAACTGTAGTTTTTCTAGGACATAAAAATTATTTCCTATTTCAAATCAGTGTTTCATGTAACCAAGGAAAGGGGGAAAATAATCATGACAAAGAGCAAAATACCTGTTGGAAAAACACGGTTAAATATTGAAGTTACCTGATTAATAACTTGGGGGTTTTTTTAACATACAAAGCGGTAATCCACATCAGTAAGTCTTTTAGAAAGCCACCTCAAGATGGACATCTTAAATTTGCAATAGCTGTAGAGTTTACTTATTAAATAATGATATAATCTGCGTGTATCTAATTTCCAACTCTTTCCATTACTTTAGCTGATAATTTCTGTCTTGAACATTTACCATGTTATCTCTTGCCTCTCTCTTGTCAGTTCATCACTGTCTTCTGCTTTAGTAGGCAAACACAACATATAATCTTTTTTACAGACCGAGGAAGTACTATGCAGACCTCTTCCACGTCCATTCTGCTTTCTCTTGAAAGGGTTTCAGAACTTTGCTTCTGGTGATGCCTGAAAGCTTTGTTCTAGTTTGTAGGCTAAAGGTGTTTGAGATCAATTTATATTTCTGTTTTCCTTTAGCTTAAACAGCTTCTCACACTCCCTGACGTTTTCACAGTACTCTTTTTAGATAAGGTAATGGTATTTCCCTCTTCCCTGACATATTTATTGTAATTAGTTGAACCAAGCATATTCTTTTATCATAGTTTCCTAAGACATTTTCTTCATCCCTAAGTCCTGTCATAGCCTTTCTCTACATTTATTCCAATGTGAATTTATCTCTGATGACCAGCCATAAATACAATATTCCAAACGAAACTGTATGTTACTTCACATAACACTACTAATGCTCTCTTTTGGAAACACATCCACTGCCAACTGTTCTCTGTGCTTTGGATGGTGATCTACTGACTTTCTGGATGTCTAGCAACCTAAGCTCTTTGATGTCTGGAAGTCACGGGATTTCTAGAGTTAAAAAAAAATATCAGTATTTTTCCTGGAACATTATCCCTTATAGAGTTGAATGGCCTTGTCCCTTCAGAAGCCTAGAAATTGTCTTTGTTTCTCCTCCCTAATGACTGCCTGTTAGTCACTGAAATGCATTTTTACTCCTTCTGTAGGTCCAAATCCTGTGACACAGAAATCACCGGTTTCCATGATTTCAAAGGAAACTTCAGCATTCCATGGCTCCTAAGCTTTGGCTAGCAGTTAAAACACAATAATTCTTGCTGCTAATGAGAAAGCAATCACTGGGATGAGGAATTTCAGTGCTTCCACATTAACAGTTACCATTATATGCTAATCACATTTTAATTGCTAACCAGCCGCTACCAAAAAAGAACAGGCTACAAAAGCAGAAAATAAAATTCATGAAGCAGAAGTTTGAGTTTGTCACTTCTTTTATGTTTAATTTCCATTAGTTCCTATCTGACCTGCATCTGTTTGAAGCACATGTTACAGAAGTCTCAGAGCCTTGGGTTAGGTAATTCTATAAAAAATTAGTCTGAGGAATATTTCACTTCATAGAAAGCCTAAGCCAAAACTTTGGATTTTCACGCCTCCAGTCAGGCTGGGGGAGGGGGGTGCGTGTCAAAAATTTGTCTTCCCTATTGCTGTCAGCTTAAGTTGCCCAAAGTTGCCTATGTCTAACCTGTGCTTGTTATCTCAGCAAACCTGTCCTTTCTACCCGGTTGCAAACTATTTCTACCTAAATGCAGATTATATATATGTTATATCTGAAAACTTGAAAGCTCCTTTAGCCCACAGAAGGCCCTAGAAATTTTTTTCATTTCATGCACATCCATCCTGTTCGGAACCTCAGAAACCTGCTGTCTGTTTAACTGCTGAATGCTGGAAAATGGTAATTAGTGGAGAGGCATGTAGGGAGCGAAGTCCTCTGGTCCCTCAGGAGAGGGAAAAAACACTTCAGGGCAAGGGACCCTACAGGAGAGGGCTTGAGGAAGGTTGTGGAGGGCAAGAGTTTAATGTGGCCTCTGGGTTCCTCATTGCCAACTATCTTAAAGCAAAGAGTAATAGGATAACTCAGATACTCTACAGGAAACAGGAACAAATTGGTAAAAGGCAATCCCAATCAGTACATTTCTCTAACTTTGATGTCTAATTTTGCAAAAATACATGCATCTAGTATGTATTCTTCCAACAGAAGAGAGATTTTCTAAGTCCCATTGTTTTTGTCAATACTGATTGAAACACCTCACTGACACTAACAGTGTGATTTCTGGTTTCAAAATGAAAGACTTTCCAAATCTAACTGCTGCTGAAAATGACTTTCGAAGATACGTTTTTGATGAGAGACAGCAGTTGAGCTATGAACTTTTATCTGTTTCTAAATGTTCTGCAATATCTCAAAATACAGCTTAGTAGAAAAACTGAAAATAAGTCAACAGGAAAAATACCAAAACCTGAAGTTATTTAAATTATTCCGATATGTGAGCACATTCTATAAAAATACCGGTGTCTCAAACTATCAGCTTCTATAGCCCAATTAGCAGCTGCAGTATTTCTTAAACAATGGCTTTATGAAGCATAGATACACCACCTCTGCCTTGTAAACTTCCCCTGGCAATTGTCAGCAAACGGACATCTCACTCATTAATCAGGTGGGGTTTGAGTAAGTTTTCTAGCTTCTACAAAAGAAAATAGGAATTTTGCCCTCATCAACAATGGACACATTATGACCAAGCAACAAAACAACAGAAAACAATTTATCACACGTATGACTAGGAGAGAAACAAGTACTATCAGTTATCGGGAGTCGAGCCAGAGCCTCGGAGGGGATGCTCCCTTCATCTTTCATTGACAGGATGTTGTTTGCAAAAACAGCCTCTCACTTGTATTTGCCTGTTACATTTCCATGGCATTTCCAGGTTCGGCTGTGCTGAAAGAGGGCATAAACAATTATTTGGTCCTACATTAAAGAAACTATTTTTTAATTTCACTTGCAAACAGTCCATCCCTCTCTCTCCGATTTTTTACTGGCATCTAGTGGTACAGTATTTTTTGTTAAAAATGCATATTCTTTGCTGGTCAAAACAGGAATTGCCCCATAATAAAAGGCAGTTTCTGGACAACAGAGGGTTAAGACAACTGGAGTTAAGCCTGAGTTTATAGGTCTGATGGTGTCACTAGGCAACAAGTAACTTGCTGCAGCCAGCTCTTTTCAACCTCCTTGCCTCCTAATGAAGCCTGGTCTGCTGGCTGGTTTAGAGAAGGTAATAAAAGAAAGCATGTTTATTTGTTCTTCTCACTCCCCCCCCAAAACCTAAAACAAAACAAAACCCCCAAAATCCAAGTGATGCTACAATTGCAGGCGCACCATGCTGGAAGCAGTTGAAAACAGGCAGGTTTTGTAAGATGGGAATGGGGATGACTGTGGGGCTCCTATGTTTCAGCCATGTTTCAAGAAAAGGGTTGTAGCTGTAAGTCCAAGAGAAAAAGAGAAAGGGGAAAAAAGAAATAAGAAAAAAAAAAAAGAGAAAAGAAAGAAAATGTCGTTTAACTATTTTGAGCAGTTTTGAGCTTGTAATTACAAAACAGTGCTTTTTCAAAGACGCTTTAAAATGCAATTCAAAGCACTTCATGCCTTTTTAAATTGGAAATTTAGTCATGTTAGGTTTCTGTGGCTTGACTGATTGTCTTGCGTTCTTACCTGTTCTAAGGGATTAAAACATGAGCCTGATTTAAACAGCTAATTCTGTACAGTTGTCTTGTAGACATTATATTATTTTCAGTAACACAGATATATTAAAGACATTGTGATGAACTAAAACAAATCTCATGATAGATTGTTTTGCAAACCATTTGTTTAACTGTACAAATCTTCCTATAAATGAGGAAAGAACAAATTACCCTTAAATTCCACGGGAATTTTGCAGAATTTGAATACAATGTAATGAAAAGAAATCAGTGCTGTGCAATCATCAAGGCATATTTTGTTTTCTGCATTTTAAAAAATAATATCACCTGTCTTTTATTTATGTGTTGCAAGAGATTACATGTTCTTGAATTCAACACTTCCAGTTCTCTATCATAAATCTGAATTCTGCTGTCATAAATTCTGCACCCCAGCATCTATTAAACTCTAACATTTTTGACAAGCTAAGGTATTTGTTTTATTTGAAGACAGGTCCTTGTACATTTGGTAAACTTAGTATCTCACAGCAAGTACAAAAATATGAGCATATTGCATTACGTTGTCAGAACATCAGTCTTCTGTAGTTATGAATACACACAAGATGACCTGTGCCCTACTAGCTTGCAATTGCAGCACATTTTCCCTGGAGGTAAAATTTGGACACACTAAAGCTAATTTCACACTTCATGTAAAACTAGTTGCTCTGTTGTCCTGTCTAAAATACAGCATGATTCTCTTTGGTTTTTACAAAGCATATTACAGATTTAATTAATATGGCAACTCTCAGAATAGAGTTTGAAAGCTATTTCCACTGAGGTCCTAATTCTGTGCTCTGTTCAGTGTTTCCTGCAGGTTTTGCATTTCAGAGTAAGCTCAGCACTGCGGGGTCTTTACTACAAGAAGGTTTTCATTTTTGCAGACAATAAGACTTATTTCCTCCTTTGAAATAACTTTTTAGCCACTCTATTTTCATGCGCACTGATTTTCAGGTTTAAAGCCCTCTCTTACGCTGCACAAGCAGCAAATTCTTAATCTTCATCTGCTCCATACAACAATAGGTGCCCATGCACTCACTACAGCCTAGAAGAGCCATAAAAAAGCCATAACAAAGCCGTAACAAAGGAGTAAGGAAGCAGCTGCCATGTTCAAATAATACTACATTCAGTGTTTGTGGAGCTGAAATTAATTTCAGCCTCAAAGAAACATGTATTCCCAGATTGGTGATCTCTCTTTACAGCCAGAAAACAAGTAAATAGGTCCACAGAGAATGAATGGTTACACTAATTTAGTAATAAGGAGGTTAGCACAGCTCTCCAATGTCTTTTTAAGATCAAGGGAAAACAGCACGTCAAATCAGCAGGTTCTAGATCAGCCACCCACCTAAAAATCTTGGATAACTCCTTGAGCGCCATCTAGAAAAGAAATCTAACCTTTCCTTGGAGGTGCAGTTTGTAGTCAAGGCAGCTTGCCTCATGCAAGAGGTGGGCCACTGATTTTCAGGGCAGCAGAAAGCCTCTCTGTGGCCAACAATAAATTCATGCCCAAGGAGAATATATAGTAAGAATACAATCCAGTGCAGCTACAATATCGTAAACTGGAGGTGCTGAAGCTATGCTCTGCCAAGGAGCGGCGACAACATCCCACATGCCCACACCGGATGAAAAGGTACTTGCTCTAGCCAGGACTACATCAGAGACCACGGCGACACACTGTGCTTTAATCTCAGCTGGTTCATCCCCACTTGGACCTCCAGTTCAGACGGCCATTAGGAAACTATAGAGCTAGCCTCAGGGTAAGCAATTTACATTCAAAACAATATAACCATGTCAACAGCTAAGCTCTCATTTTTCCTCATAACGTTCACCTACTCCATGAGAAGGTGAGATGCAACCCCTCACACCCAATACACCCACTGTACACAGCATGCAAAAACTGTCCTGGTTTGAGGAAGGAACCAACCTTCTCAGACAGAAAGTTCGTAACATATGTGTAAATCTCTTATTGAAGCACTGGTGCTTGCATAGGAAATTTTGCAAAGGAGGATTTTTTAAACCTCCTAAAATATGAGACATCTGTGACTGTTCTTACACACCATCACAGGGCTGACAACTTACCAGGAACAGCATTATCCCTCCTTGCGAAGGACGGATGTATCAGAGGGCACATGCCACAGGCCATTTAATTTTCCTCTCCAGCTCAATTAGGTAACAACTGTCTTTTCTTCTCAGCATGCTCCTTTCATCTGGTCTTACTTCTGAGTGATTTCCCACATACCCCTTCCCGGTTCCACTTCAGCACTGGCTCTGAATGTTGGTGGCACACTGTGTGTCACCCCAGGTCGTTACTTCGGTACTTCAGCTATGAAGCATACCTGACCCACGAGCATTCAGGGACCAGTCAATCCTGTTACCTGAACCAGCCCCAGGTGATATGTTGGTGCTGGCTGGATCACAAAAAAATGCTACACACACTCACACAAACAAACACAACCCTTGTGCAGAAGGCGAGAAGGAACAAAACTAAAACCACATTTTTTTAATAGAACAAAGACTAAGAAAAGATATTTGCTTTTGAAATGCAACATCTCTTGCTTGCTTCTCAGAGACCTACAGTAATTAAGGATAAATAGCAACTTAAATGTATTTTGTTTTATTTGCAACATTGAAAGCTCCAATTTTCTTTCATTGAGGGGGAACAATGTGTTTCATTTCAGTAGGAAGAAAATTGTTCTGTGATTATAATGACATCATGCTGCCTCTCACAGATTGTTGCAAGTCTAAGAGCTTGAGAAAGAGGAAGGGCACATGAAGTACGGTACAGTCTTTCAGCTGTTTAAGTAAAAATTCCTACACACATGCAGGTGTAAAAAGTAAGGAGTAAATTAACTTTTTTTTTCTTTGTCTCTGAACTCTCTTTTCCTTCACGAAAACACGATAAAAATTGGGACTAGAAGAAATTGATGTGATTTTTAGTTTGATTTTCCTCTATAAAGCAGCAATAAGCCAAAACAAGAGTTCAAATACCTTTGGAAGAAAACAAATAATTGCAATAATGTTCAAAATTTACAGCGTAATTTCATCAGACTATATTTTGTCACATTTTATATTAAAAAGCATTTGCTTGCTTACAGTGCAAGTTTTGTTATAATGAGTGAGAACTGTTTTCATGTCACTTATAGAATTAAAATATTAAAGTGACAAAGCATGAATTTGCTTTCAACAATTTGAGTCTGCGACATGGAAAGTTAGAATTTTTATATTCAGCTGTTCTTAGTTGAGCAATAATATTAGCAAAGTCTATTTACATTTTAGCGTCTTTGGGACCAGGACCATAATGCTCATGTATTTTGAGTCCCCTTTAGACTTAATGTAAAGGAGTGGCCATTCATAACCTATGCTAAAGAATAATTGCTGGATGCTGCCAATCATCACGTTGTGGTGTTCAAGGAGACCACTCGCAGGGAAACCGCAGTGGGACAGCAACCCTCCGCGTTCCTGCCTCCTCCCCTGCTGCAGCAAGGCCTGTTTCAGGACCCTCCGAGGACATCTGCCCCTTCCTTCTACCACTAGTCACTTCTTGTGATTCAGGTCCCTCATCTTTAGGGCAGCATAATTCAATCCTGCTTGCTTTACCGACGTGCCTAAAGCTTCCTCCAAGCTACGCCAATACACAAAGGAGTGACTGCTTTGAGCTCTTTGTCCTGGGAGTCTAGCAGCCTTGTCATTCTCAAACTCGGAGCATAAAACTCCCTTACAAGAGACTGAAGCAAAGCCTCAGCCACCAAGGAATTGCGGAATATCATTACCCCAAACAACACCGCAGAAATCAGTGCATTGCTTCTTTGCACTTCACTGTTATTTGGGAAATGCTTTTATGACAGAGGAATGGAATAGTACATATGTATTTCATGAAACTCTGCTTATGCGGTCCCAAAAAGGTTGCTTTCGTGTCTGAAGTTTTAACATTTGTAAGAAAAAGGGTTTTGTGAGGCAGGAATCAAAATAATAGCCAATCACGTGTGGCTAAAGGAAAATCGATCCACGGAGATTTCTCCAGAGCATGGTAAGGATATTATTGACCAAAAAGTGATTTTACAGGACTTAGAATGCAAAGACATGCTATGTTTTTTTAATTCTGATTTCTATCACAAGTTTTACACCTGCACAGATTGTCCTAGTAAGAATCCCAGACAGGCTGTAAGATACTAATTGAGATTACCTTGCTTCTCTAGCTCCTCCTTGTCCAAACTCAGAAATCTGCCAAGGACAATGTGAGCTTTATTTATTTCAATGTTCAGGCTAATGTTCAAACAATGAGGGAAGCTGAGGAGTAGTCACTGATAACATCCTACCAGCAGTTTGCAGCTTTTTGTATTCAAAATCCTTGCACACTTCAGTGAATCACAACTGACTGGTATCAGCGGGAGAGAGCAGTAACCCCTCAAATCACCAAGAAATGAATGATTTAGCCATGACACAAGAGAAACAGATTGGGACTGATGCAAAAACTGGAAAAACTGGCCTTACATTTTCCCCACCCGGTAAATCACCTTCAAGCAGGTGTTTGAGATCCCAAGTCCCGGTCAAGCAAAGTACGATATCCAAGTCCTGAGGCAGCTGAGTCTTGGATGAGTACGGAAAAGCTGAATCAGGAGGGAAAGTTGGATTCTCCTCACCTGGCACATGTTTGAGGACACTGGTGAGGCTGCATCTGCAGCTGGTTTATATATGAGCAGCCCAGGCTATAATCAAAGCCTGAACTTGCACATCTAACACCCAAAGTGCTGTTGGCCTTCTGCATAGAAGTTTACAAATATTGTTTGAGTACTGCTTCTGGCTGCCATGGCTGGTGCGGTTGACTGATTTAGTGTTTAGTTTGCTCATCCTTCAAGGGCAAGTTTTTACTGAATTAGTGGTGATGGAAAACACAAGATTTATTTAGCACCTGCTCTCAGGAGCTGATGAAAATGAACAGGGAGAGGCCTTGTTTGAACGTGTGAACTCGTTACAGGCACTAATGTAAATACATATTTTTAAATGGTATTTCTGCAATCTGTCCTACAGAAATCCCTATTCAGAGCATGGCTATCTGCAAAGGGTGTGATAAAAAATTCCTGGAACAGTTTCCTGATGGTCCTGACAGGCTTGAAATTCCATAATAAACCAGAAAGAACATACCTGTGGACACTCAAACTATTAAATTATATTAGCTTTTCTGTTCACTGTTGGCAGCACAAGAAGAAAAAACAAATCACCTCAAGAAGATATTCCTGGCAATCACTACCACCAGTCTTTTCTCATCTGCAGCTCAGACTGTGGCATCCGATGGAGTGAGATCAATCAGTCCACTGAGATCTGCCTTCAGGATCCCAGAACATCTATTCCTGAAATAAAAATTTTAAAAGCAGATCCAGCCTTCTGTGACTTCTTGCTGAACCTTTGCCAAATAATTTCAATTTGGTGCAAATTTTTAAAAACACAATGGCTTTTCTTTTTCCCCAGAGTGTACCACTAATTTCAAAATAGAATTTATACTGAAATGCAGATAGCAAAGGGAAAGTGCAGGAAAAAAGTGTATGTTTTAAAAACTGTATCAAGCCAAGCCTAGATCAAATAAGGCCAATTACTCAACTCATACAACTATGCAAATTCACTACATTTCTGAGTTTTTCATTGTAAACTACCATATCAAAGTTCAAATTCCAATCAAGATCATTAAACCTACTCCCTTTAAAGCCTGGAAATTGTTTGCTACACATGCAAAGGGTTCTTTTTGGGGTTTTTTAAAGCTCCTATAGTCGGTTTGCTATAATTACAGGATGAATAAGGGTAAACATGTAGGAAGGCACCCCTCCTTCCAAATCAGCTGGAAGCCAGTTGTTATGATTTAAAAATATTTCCATGCTTCTGCTCTGGCAATGTTTAAGCATTTATAAACATCCTAAAATGCTATGTGGGAAGGGAAGTGATAGTAGATAAGGAGAACAGAGAATGACAATTTCAATCAAAGAACTAGTGAAAAGAAGCTGGGGGTTGGCCTAGATGATCTTTAAAGGTCCCTTCCAACCCAAACCATTCCACGGTTCTATGAAAATGGCATGACTGTACACTCAGGAGAGATCCTTGGAAATTTTTGATTGTTTTCACTCCCAGCTATGGCTGTAACTCGGTCATCATAACTTGGCAATCAAAAGCTGAATGCCTTCTTCCTCTCTTCTCGAAAAGAGAAAAAAATAGTAAAAATAGTAAAATAAATTTCCCAATAGTATTTTGACCATAAACTAATGCTATATACAATTAATTTATTGAGCTAAAACTGAACCTGATAATTCTATGCTTTTTGCTATTTGTATGCTCTATTTATCGTAAGAATTGTTGGGCTTCAATTTTCTCCTCTAGCATCAAGATCATACAAACCTGACTTCTACAAGCTTTAATTAAGATATATATCATCAGAGGGTTTTCCAAGCAAACAAAACACAAAAGAAGTAGAATCAGAGGAAAGATGAATTACATGCTAGCTTTACTTTATTTTGTTGTTGTTGTTTTATCCTTGCCGTTGGGTCAGTCAGGACCATTGAGGTACTGAGACCATGTCCAGCACCTCTGACAGTCTGGTTAACAAGTAGTTGCCACCCAGGTATTCCCTGCTCCCTGGGTTCCTCCTCTACTGCTCCGGAGTGGTCTGTTCCTCCGGAAAGTGATGATCAACTTTCCCTACCTCATTGTGTGAAACACAGTTGGGATGAGACTTGTCTTTTTGCTTTTAGTCAAGCGCACAGGAATGAAAGTCTGTTCTGTCTCTGCACTCAAAGAACATAACACCCTGTCTGAGGGAAGGGTTCCTACAACTGCATAATCCTTTAAAGCATTTAAGGAACACAGACTGGAACTCAAACCCTTCCAGAGAAAAGATCAAGATCCAGATTTTCACTAAGAAGTTCCTCCTAGGAATCTAAATTATCTGAGAATCTGGCCTTTTTAGCCTTAATGGAGGAAAAGAAGAAAAGAATGTTATACATGAAGTGGAAAATGTACCCACTCCTAGAGGTGACAATTTGTTACATGAGAAGCAAAACTAATGAAACCAATTTTCTTACTTGTGCTGGCTTCTCTGGTGTGTAACAGACCATCACTATTGGCTGAAGGTCTTCCCACCATTGGGGTATTCACAGCGAACATCTCTCATTCAGACATGTGGGAGTCTAGGGATAGTTGAACCCCGCAGTGGATCCACCCCCTCAGCAGGAACACTGGGTATGGCTTCTGCCCCTGTTTGCATCTCCTCAAAACTTGTAGGGGTGTATAACATGCCTGGGGTCATTTGTATTTGTCACATGTAGCAGAACCTATTGGTCAGCACGTTCAAAAGCTGCTGGGCCTGGGTGGGAGAGCTAGGAGAATGAGGGCACACATGGATATACCAGCAACAAGGTCAGATAAGTTGGGTTTTTTTGGAAACTCGTCTTTAAGAGTATTCCTTTGGGTTTTTTTATGTGGACTGAGCTGAGCTTTCTTCTCGGTGAGAGAAATTAATTTGATAGTACAAGTTAAGTTTAGAAAACAGTAGCAAACGATACTAAGTATGCTATGTCTGCCATACCTGTTTATATCCAGACATTTGACAACACAAGTATAATATGCACCTGTGCATGAATTATGAACTACATCTACACTAATTAAAGAACTGGTCATAATTTGGTATAATAATCATGGGTAAAAATGACCATCTGCCTGTTATATTTAGAACAGGAGAAATCTATTATAACTTTATTCATTTTAACTGTGTACTGCTGCACATTTACATCGAAGTGAATAACATGAAAAATTAAGTACCAAATCAAGGACCTGTTTCATGTCATAGTTTCGGTCATACTGTTTTAAATACAACAACAAAAAAGATCTGAAAAATCATTAATGGAAATTCTTATAATCTGTGTATCTGTAATCTATTCAGTGCTAATAGCAGGCCATGTGAAAACTCATTTCCATGTTTTGTGATAAAGTTAGCCATACTGTATGTCTCTGAAAATAAATCTGTTACTTGCACAGTCCATGCCCTTCTGTGTTCTCACAGTAACCAACTGCAAACTGGAGCTGGAATAGGGCATTTTCATTTAGTTTGCATTTGTTAGATGTGCAGCGATAACTGCAGAAAGCATCTGAGTGACATTCCAAACCAGCCCTGACATTTCAAGTTTGTTCTTGTCACCTAATGTTAAAACACCACAACTGTTTTGCCAGTTTATTTCAATTTTATAATGTTTCTCTTTTAAATAAAATTATAACACACAAGCTGTTTTGCTGTGCGACCGTTCACTTTAGAGTGGTCATTGACTCATCAAGCAATGAATATACCATACCTTCGTCTTCTTTAGGATGCAAGCACTTTTGAGAAGGTGAAGGGGAAACATTAGGAAAGCTTGGCTCTGTCCTGTCATGTTGTCTTAGTGTGACATGAAATCCTGTGACATGTGACATTAAAAAAGGTCACTTTGACAAGCTGACTACTAGAACGCCAGCGTATTTTTCACTACTGCTGGCAAATGAATGGCAAATTATGCAATCTCTACAAGTAACAATAAAAATATTTTATTTTTTTGCATTTTATTGAGTTTTATGACCTTGTGGAGCTTTAAAACATTATGGAGCTTTTCCAGCTTCTCTCCAGTTTTCTCATGTCTTCCCTGTAGAATTTTTTTAGTTGTAATGAGGTTTGGTTTGTTTATTTTTAAGGGATTTATTTAATGCATTAATGATTTCCCTATTCCTTCTTACTACATTGGATCGAACAAGAAGCAAAATTGCATTTTTAGTATAATGTTTCAAATTTAAAAGAGGAAGACATCCAAGGAAGAGACATAACACAAGCCCAAATTATGCCTTGGAAGAATGATCAACATTTTCACGTATCAGCTGGGAGCCTCCAGCTTCATCCTGATATGATGGAGGTTCTAATTGATACTGCAACAGTGAAATCCCCTTGAGTTTAAGTTTTAGCAGTAAAAAAGAAGGACGTTCTTAAAGACTGAAGGTACAGCTCTTACCTACACCTAAAACTTATGGTGGAGGTGGAACAGGGGGCAAACCTGATTAAGCTTTGCCAGAGACCAAAAATGGCCTCTATTTTTCTTGATTTACTCTGCTTTCCTTGTACTTATCAGGACACATACCCAGGTCATTGTAGAACGTGTTCTGTTAGCTTTTAAAATTTTAAGCATTGTTCTTAGGGTGTATTACTTGTCTGTTCTATTATACTTCACAGAGTTGGGTTGCTGTGGTTCTGAAATGTCTTTCCAGCCTGCCAAGTGCCTGTTTAACAGACAAATGCAAACAAATGTGGGGTTTGAGTGTTCTTCTCTTATAAACAAAAAGATTGAATTTGGAAAAATGAGTTAGCAATTGAATGAAGTGAAACAGGGACTGGCCTCCATCAATACTGTAAAAATGAAAAAGTGAGCTGTTACTTTTCTTCTTTTGCCCTGTTTTTGGGGGTTAAGTAATGTAGTATATCTCAGGTGTTGTGTAAATATGATGGACACAGATGGCATTTGTTTACCGAGTTGGCTATTTATGTGGGTTTCCAGATGGTGAGGTATCAGGACTTTTCTTAAGAGCATAGGTAGATCTTGCAGAAATGTGTCTGTTTAAATTGTATAGATTTCTTGGAAGACCCCATTCTTTACAACAGTTAAAACTCATGGCTATAGAGCACTGGGCAAGGGGGTTTTATGCACATAGAAAACATTCTAACTTTTAACAGAGGCTATAGTGCTGTATTGTTTAATCTTTCGTGGTTTAAAACTTTTCAGATGGAGGGAGTTTTAAAAAATTATATAAAAGATAAATCTTTTTGCATCAAAGAGAAGGGACAAGTTTGGGCATTTTTTCTCTTAAAATACACAGTATGGAGCTGGGCTTTGAATCACTTTCATTACATCCTTTACTCCACTAAATCTTCATGTGTCATATTACATACAAACAGGGATTTCATAATCATAGTTGTTAGCTCATTCTGTTAAAGACTATGGCATACTGTGTAGTATATACTGAAACATCAGAAAATCCAAGATGACGACAGGCTGGAATCAGTAGTATGAAGGCACACATTAAAGTATTCTGAAAAGCTAAATTTTTGGAAAACACTGTTCTCTTAACGCCATTTAAAGAGCTCTTACAGATCTATACTCCCAGCTTGATCGTGAAAGATAGACAATAGCTGATAATGAATTCCCTTAACATGTGGCAGAAAGTTTGTGTGTCTTACCATTACATTCCCATCCTGGGGGTCACCTACATGTGGGTCCTACACCCCACAGACGTTTCTGTTCACATGACCAAGGAGAAGGCCAAGGACCTGCTAATTAACAGGACAGCAGAAAACAGGCTGGCATGAGAACAATACACAGCTCTATGCCCATCGGTGGGGGGGGCTCAGGGAAAAAAAGGACAGTATGAAGTGGGAAATGGGAATGAACAAATACAGTCTTTGCAGATAATTTACATTCAGTAAAGCCAGAAGCCAGAAAATAAGCTAGCGAACAACACAGAACTGCAACACATTTAAGCTTTGCTCTAACATCTAAACTTCTAACAAGATAATCTTAACCAAACCACAAAATCAGGACTACATCCTCATCCTTCTTGACCCCACAACTCTGCCGAAACCAGACAACGTTCCTGCAACATTGCCTTTCTTCAGTTCCATGGCTCCAGGTTCTCCCTCCTTTCCACCTTTCTAATTTCTGTTTTGGTGTGTCGTTTCATGATCCTCCTCTTTACCCAGCTTCCTTTCAGGATTACATAGTAGTCTGTTCCTGAACACCTTCATTTTGTTTCAGGGTCATATTAACATCAAAATACAATTTTGCTGATCAGCTCTCTGTGGGTCAGACAAAAATCTCTATCTACTGTAGTGCCACTTTTTTGTTTGTTTGTTTTTAACAGACCAAAACTCCATCTTACTGTCATCTTTTTGCAGATGCCTATCGACCAATACCTACTTGTGTGGTATTCAAGCTCATAAAATAAGTAACGTTTTTGATAAAATTAAGATAATGTCTCACAAATTCTTTTTCGTGTAAGATGTCAAAAATAAGTTTTTTTGCATTCATGCATATTATTTACCAGGTTCCCATCATTTCATATAACAATTATTGCAGTTTACTTGTCTTTGGCCTTGACAAACATAACTTTGCCTTTCTCATATCTAACCAGAGTGCTGCCAGGAGAAATCTTTTCCTTGTCTGCTGCTTTGGCCATGTTGCTTTTCTTTTTTTTGTTCTTCCACGGCCTTCCCCTTTCTTTATCCTGTCAAACAGAAGTTACTTGCCATTCTCATCATGGCACTTTATTTCCCATCCGTGTGGTCCTCATCACCTCTCACTCCACCTCTGAAGGGTGGTTTTGGTCTCCACTTGCCCTGCAGTGACAACTCCCTGCACCTCTCACAAACTCACACCTGGGAGAATTCCCTCAGCCATCTTCAAACACCAGCCCCCTTCAGCCTTCCTCCTAAGGCTCACTTTTGCTCTGATACCCCTTCAAAATTCAGCAGCAGTTAGCTTCTGCTGCACACTGCGCTTACTGTGTTGACCAGTACTGTCTCACTGCTTCCTTGTTCCCCCCATCTATCTGCAACCATCTGCTCTGCCTCGTCCTATGTGGCTGTCATGCTGCTTTCCGTACAGAGCCTCTGAGAAGCCAGGATTTTAAGGAGAGGTAATATCTTTTATTAGATCAACTGAAACAAATGGCAGAAACGGGCAAGGTACTTCTTCAGGTCCACCATTTTTTTCATTTGGTCCAAAGAGAACCCCTGCTTTATCTCTTTACAAATATTGCCTCTTTTATACCCTTAAAGGCAGACAGATGGAACATCACCGCTGTAACAGTATAGGTGTCTACAGCAGATGAATATTCCCTTTGGATGCAAATCCCACACAGCCAACAAAAAATAAGGGTTCATATCTGGAGAAAAAATAGTGAAGTTTGCCTCTGAGGAAAAAGGAGACGTAGGGGTGGGGTGGTAATTACTGGTATTTTTTTACATTCTTATTTAATGAAACGCCTATTATATGAGAGGTCACTGGCTACATTCAGTTTCTGAATAGAATTAAAATTATAGAGAGGATGAACTTGGACCTGCTGTAGGACCCCACAGTAACATCCACAAAAGGAGGTCAGGATAGTTTCAGCAATTCTGGTATTCACACCTATCTGAAAATTTGAGCATGGGACAGGACTAATGACTGCAGAGGAATTACCTTAAAACTTATGGAGCTGTCAGCAAAGTACTTTTACAGCCAAGAATCAATTTACTGTGACATACAAAATGTACTATCTTAGGAGATGCATGAATTATCAAAGAATTGACAAATAAAGAGACTGAAAAACTTAGACATTAGTAGAACTGAAATTAAAACTGTAGCCATGGCTCGCTACTTGGTCTTTGGGACAGTTAGAATGTGTAATTGCTAAACAGTTACTATACAGAATGAAAAATACCTTTGATATTTTTATTTTTCTCTCACTTTTCAGTATCCTCCTAGAGTCTATGCCAATCTTGTTTATTTCCTACCTATAAGAAATGCTGTTTGAGAGGTACATAAATTAATTATTACTTTAATTATAGCATTGTAATTTTTCCATGAGAAAAAAATGTGCTACTGTCCTGGTTTAAGCTGGGATAGAATTGACTCTCTTACTGGAGGCTGGTATGGTGCTGTGTTTTGGATTTGGGATGGGAATAGTGTTGATAACACTCTGGTGGTTTTGGTTGTTGCTAAGCAGGCCTTTTCTGTTCCTCACTCCGCCCCGCCAGCGAGCAGGCTGGGGGTGCACAAGAAGTTGGGAGGGGACACAGCCGGGACAGCTGACCCAACTGACCAAGGGTTATTCCATAGCACATGATGTCATGCTTAGTATATAAAGGCTGGGGGAAGAAGAAGGAAGGGGGGAATGTTCGGAGTGACGGCATTTTATCTTCCCAAGTAGCTGTTGCACATGATGTAGCCCTGCTTCCCTGGAGATGGCTGAACACCTGCCTGCCCATGGGAAGCAGTGAATGAATTCCTTGTTTTGCTTTGCTTGTGTGCGCAGCTTTTGCTTTACTTATTAAACTGTCTTTCTCTCAACCTACAAGGTTTTTCTTACTTTTGCTTTTCTGATTCTGTCCCCCATCCCAACCGGCGGGAGTGAGAGAGTGGCTCCGTGGTCCTAGTTGATAGCTGGGGTTATACCAAAACAGCTATTTAACTCTACCCACAGGTAGCGAGCAAGAAGAGAGATAAACCCAAAGAAACTCTTGCACAAGGGCAAATAAGAGCTACAGATTTTCAAGTGGGAAAGCAGGTATCAGCACTCTGCTTAGCGGGTTCTGGATTGCTATTTTATTCCACTCTTTGAAGACACTCACTGACAATAAAATAAGACCACAATTGCACCTCTCCTATGAAGAAAGACTTAAGAGTTTGGTTTGTTGAGCCTGGAGAAGAGAAGGCTCTGGAGAGACCTTATTGCAGCTTTTCAATATATAAAGGGGGCTTATAAGAAAGATGGAGAGAGACTTTTTACAAGGATCAGTAGTGACAGGACAAGGGGCAGCAGTTTTAAACTGAAAGAGGGTAAACTTAGATTGGTCATAAGGAAGAAATTTTCTACGATAACGGTGGTGAGACACTGGAACAGGTTGCCCAGAGAAGTTATGGATGCCCCATCATCGGAAGTGTTTAAGGTCAGGTTGGATGAGTCTTTGAGAAAACTGATCTAGTGAAATATGTCCCTGCCCATGGCAGAGGGGTTAGACTAGATGATCTTTGAAGGTTCCTTCCAACCCAAACCATTCTACGATTCTATGATTCTGTAACTGGCACTGTAATTTTGCATTGAACTTTCATAGAATGATAGAATCATAGAATGGTTTAAGTTGGAAAGGACCTTGAAGATCACCGAGTTCCAACTCCCCTGCCATAGGCAGAGACACCTCCCACTAGACCAGGCTGAAGGATCATAAAACCCAAAGTATGTAGGGTCAAGCTGAACAATAACTATCCAGTTTTCACACCAGAAATGTATCTTAAAGCTGTGTAGAAGCTGATTGTCAGATGTTAGGGTGAATGAAGGGTAGCATAACATTTGATATGGTCAAAATCAAAGTACCACTGATATTTTTTATATTGTTATTAAATATCTTTTTTTCAGAGGTGTAAAACTGAGAAAAAACACTGATGTTCAGCTACGATTCTAGCCAATGAATATAACAATTTCACTGCATCCCTTGTGCTCAGAAGGCAAACTGAGTGAAGAGTTTATACTGAGATGTCTCCTGGAAGGGACTTTTCTGAAAGAATTAAGCAAAATGGCAATGCAAATTCCAAAAGGAAAAAGCTTACTGAATTCCAGAATTTGTTCTTTATGTTTATATTCAGCTCAATGCACCAGTGCATTTTTTTCCATTCCTTAGGCTTTCACCAAGACAATTCATAATTTTTAACATAACTGCCTAAAGCCTCTTAGGTGTAAATCGGTAAGCAATGAATCGAGGTGGAAAAGTAGCTTCCTCTGACAGATGTGTGCTTGAAAATGAGGTGATAATAGGTAAAATGGTATTAAGAAGACTAATGATGTACAATAACAAGCCTGTCTAATTGTGAAGATTTAATTAAAGCAGAGCTGCTGTGATGCTGATGTAATTATTAAGAGAATATTGGGCTTTCTGTCAGATCAAGCTGCTGTTTCAAAATAATATAATGTAGACCTTTAAAAAGGTCTAGATCCTAGCAAGTCATATAAATATATTAATCTACTTAAATACTTTGGGTTGAGAGTATATAAATGAAGCTGGGCAAAAAAAAAGGTATTTCTGAGATGCTTCAGAAGCACATTGTGCGTTGAGTCCTTGTCATTCTGCAACACACTTCGTGCCTGAATTTTTTATAAACAAGATTGTATGAATGATAAAAAAGCTGGATGAATGACAAACTGCAAGACACACAACATTTTATTATAAGGTTAGGTGGCTTGTGACAACTCTAAAGGTGCTCTCAGCTCTTTCCCACTGAATTATATTTGCAACTGCAGCTAGCAGCTTATGCTATTTGTCCAATATGTGTTAGACATTAGAACCTGAGTTCCAGGAGACTAATGTATAAAATAGATTTCTCCTTAGGCTCCTTGTAGTCAGTGAAAGACTACGTACTCCCTTCAATTAGTAATTTAGAGCATGGGTCCAGCTTATCTCAAGAAACCCTGATCTAGAAACATAAGTAGCTGGTATGAATTCCTCATAGTTCCTCTTTCCAGTCTAGTCCCAACGTCCAATCTTTCTTTGGGGCTCAAATATAAGTCACAGGTTTGGAAGGATACATACATGGCTGGCCTCAATCCCCAGAAATTTTTGCTTGGAAACTGGCAGCTAATTCAAATAAAGCACTTTTCTTGCATCTGCTATCACCTCAGTACATTTTCATGCTGTCTTGTGTGCCTGCTTCAGCACTTGCACTTTCTCCTTTTTATTCCCTTTTCAATATCCCTTTACTGCCTTGGTTTCCACTCCATGGCGACCTTAATAACTGCTGTGCTTAAGAAACTCAGTCAGCATCTCTCTTTGGAAAATGTTAGAATGTACAAGATCTACTTGCTGTAACTTGACTCAGAAGTCCTAACATGACCCTTTCCTTCACTCCATTGATTTCCTTATTCATAAGGAGTAAATTTTTGCACCGTCTCTAACCCCATTAATACCTTTATGCCATGGGGGATTTTGACTGTCAATTAAATCTAAGTTTAAGATTGTTTTGAAAAATCAAGTCACCTGTCATGAAGGAGAAATGCAGACAGACAGTTCTGCATGCTTCTACAATAGGACAACCCAAGTGTACTTGGTATCTTACTATTGGTCCAAAAGTCTCACATCATCTGGACATATCAGTGGTGGAAAAGCAAACATACTACAGCACAGCCCATGACATAATATTCTCTGTTTAATGCTCTGAAAAATTATATGCTCACCCTGTGTTTGCTCTACAGATGGACTAGCAGCCAACAATATGGAGAGAAAGCAGAACTGTGGGGCACAACATACCTGTGCCCACATTCAAGCCTGCTCTTGCTTTGCAGTATTGCCATTGAGTGGCCCAAAGTCTTTAAGGACAAAATAGGGCTTTATAAAAGCATCTCAGATAGACAGACTGATTTAAAATATCTCAAATGCAACTACTGAAGAGATAATATAAATTTTATCGTTGTCTAATTCAAATTAAGCAAAATTCACCAATGGAGGGAAAGCTTCTTTTCCCTTGTCCCTGTACAAAGCAATAACAAAAATTAACAGCAGATGGTATGTGAACTATTAGTCATTTGGATAGTCATTCAAAGTCTATTTTAATCCTTTCACATGTGATTTTAATTCTTTTTCCTTCCAATCTCTGTTTATCTTTCCTAGTTATTTCATCATTTCCCATCCCAGCTAATAGCCAGAAATGAATATATAACTCTGGTCCTGAATTTTACAGAAGGTTTGATTCAAATTTGACGCTATGAATACCATAATATTAATAGTCAAGGAGGGAAAAGGACAAAAATTACATTTTACGTAGGCCAGAGAAATAACATAGAAGTGGTTTTCTGTCTTTAGAGTTATAGGCTTGAGATGGTAGCCTACAGGCAATGGGAGTCATACCTCCTAACCACTAAATTGTCCAGTGATTCCACCCCAACAAACTGCTTTGATAGGTTCTGTTTACTCTGGGGTTTGGATTAATTGATCCAACACATTGTAAAGAACATCCCCCTAAGGTTTCCTCCATTTTCAGCTTGTCAAACACTGGTCTACCTTCACACACTGTCTTTCAGACATGCTCTCCTCACCCCTTCAACACTTTACACAGGACCTGTACATCTCAATTTGTTCTAGCACTGTGTTATGTTAAGAGATCTTGTTTTCAGCATCAGCATCAGTAATGATAGCTCCAAGGAGAGCATGATTTAAAGGCTGCTCTTGAGCATGAAAAGATTGCACAAATTAAGTTTCATGAGTTTCAGAAAAACAGTAGTCTTCTTTATTATTTACAAAATTAGTTTTCAACAGTTGAATTAAATAGAAATGACAAAAAGGAGTCTTTAATTGCTCATGTTTTACAGAAAGCTCACTCTTGCAATGATTAGCATCTTTTAAACATGTACACTCTAAAGTTGAATGAAATCTCAATCTGTTCTGCCCCAAACTGTCTTTATCCACCTTGCTTTTCTCCTTCTTAGTTCACTTGTTCTTACTTCTGAAAACAGAACTGAGAGGATTTGCTCTCAGTACATCCACTTTTTGAAAAAATAACACCTCATTAAAATTCTTCCTAGCTTGTAAAAATCATGCAAAAAATCTATTTGTGGTGGCCTTTGAGATCTAGTGATGGCCATATTTGTTCTGTTCTTACTGTGCCACATTAAATGCCGCCACAATTGATAGTGCACGCTTGCTTGTGGAATGAGTAAAAGATTAGGAACCAACATTGACAACGAAGTTCCTGTAAGAAACTGGCTTTGTATGTCCTAGTTCAGAAAGGACTGAAAACTGTTGAGTAAAGATCAGCCAGAATTTCCGTGATTAGAAACTTTTGAAGAGCTAGACAATAAGGACTGAGGGCAGTCTCTCTTTCCGGGCTGTTCTGCCAATGGCGCAAGATGAGATACCAAAGACTTGCTCTAACACCGCTGTAGGTTACTTGACACAGGTCGGGTATTGGGTTGGCAAAGAAGGAGAAGTAGCTGTTTGCTTGCCTGGGGTCTGTAGGTGAGCTGATGAAGACTATACACTTTTCAGTTTAAACTAAGTACTGATTTCTTCTTGTCTAAGTACTTCTCTGCTGATCAAAGCCAGAATCCATTTGCTTTTCAGACCAAAAACATGGTTCAAAATACTGGAAGTTACAAAAATTCCCAGAAGACACAACTAGAAAACTGAGAAGCTGCAAGGGGCTTGTATATTCACAAAGACTTTACAACTCATTCGATGTCAGAGGACATCACAAATTCCAGGACAACTGTAATGGGAGGCATTTTTTTCTCCTTTAAGAGTTGGGGAGGACAGTCTGTCACGACTTGCTTAAGCAAAAGAAAAAGGGGGAACTATTAGAAAACTTCTCTGGCCACATCTCTTGTGGAAGGAAGATGTCTTGAAAATAAATCTTCTTCTAGGTAAAATCACAATGGAATTTAAAATTTCAGAAACAAATCAGAATGAAGAGATACCTTTGTGTTTCAGAACACTGAAAAAAAAGTTCCTGTCACTTTACCTCCCTGTTCCAAAAGTAGTTAATTGTGCTTCAAGGAAACAAAAGGAAGGAATCACTTCCATACAGTCTGCAAGTACCATCACCCCAGAAGCTAATAAAGAAAGCAGAACAGCTATATAAGATAGACACAGGATGAAACAAATCTCATGATCAGTTGTGACTTAAATAGGTTCTCTATGCAAATCTAGACATTCTGTTTATCTCAGGCAACATTTTCACACAGAAAGTGGAAGGACAGAATTAAGGAGATGAAAATAAATCTGGACATGGAAAAGAAAATGAAAGATGTCAAATAAGCTACTGGAGAAATTGTAGTTGTACTTTTTTTTTTGTTATGTGAAGCTGTCATGCTTTCAGCTGGGATGGGGTTGACTTTCTTGCTGGCAGCTGGTGTAGTGCTATATTTTGGATTTGGGATGAGAATAGTGTTAGTAGCGCACTGATGTTTTTGGTTGTTCCTAGGCTCTCAAGGCCTTTTCTGCTCCTTACACTGTCCCGCCCGCAAGTAAGCTGAGTGTGCACAAAAAGTTGGGTGGAGACATGTCTGGGACAGCTGACCCCAACTGACCAAAGGGATATCCCATACCATGTGATGTCATGCTCAGCATATAAAGCTGGGGGAAGAAGAAGGAAGGGGGGGACGTTCAGAGTGATGGCATTTTGTCTTCCCAAGTAACCGTTACACGTGATGGAGCCCTGCTTTCCTGGAGATGGCTGAACACCTGCCTACCCATGGGAAGCAGTGAATGAATTCCTTGTTTTGTTTTGCTTGTGTGCGTGGCTTTTTCTTTACTTATTAAACTGTCTTTCAACCCACAAGGTTTTTCTCACTTTTGCGTTTCTGGTTCTCTCCCCTATCCCAACCGGTGGGAGTGAAAGAGCGGCTGCATGGCCCTAGGTGCTGGCTGGGGTTAAGCCACGACTGAAGAAAACTGCTTGGTTTTACCAGAGGATAGCTTGCCCAAACAATTCTTTTACATTATTTGTGATAACAAATTTGTTCCACTGCATCCTCTGTCTGTAAAACAAGTGACAAACAGGATGTGGTTGTACTGGTAATGACTTCTATTTGTAGGTTAAATATATTGCCCCATTGAAATCAACGACAAAACTCCCAATAAATTTGAAAGGACAAGTCTTTATTCAAAGTCTTGCTGATTCTCAGTATTCAGCTGTGGTTAAGCCAATGGCTTGATCCTGCAAATATTTATGTGGATGAGCAACTATGCTCACTGCAAGATCTTTCACAGCTAAGTAACAGTCCTATTTGTAGTGTTAGGAAACACGTAGGCAAATGGCAGCTTGGGGCAACATTACTACAGTAGCAGAACATCCTACGCCTTTGTATTACTTGTGAGCTCCACAATCGTAGTACACTGACTGACATTTGACCTGGAAGAATGCTCTGATCCAAAAGGCAACCCCAGAGGGACCTCGTGTAAGAGCAATGTTATTATTGTGTGCACAAAACTTAATGGAGGAGCGAAATCTTTGTACGCATTCACAGCTCTCAATTATGTCTCCAGGACTGAGAGTCAACTGGGATCATTGCCACGTGGCCAACCGCAGGCAAAATTCAAATGTAGATTCCTGTGAAACTTTTGGAGGGCCCACACCCTGGCAAATGCTAGGTACTGTTTAGTTGGGCCATGTTAGACATAGCTCATTAAATTATTACTGTCTGCAGTACACCGGCCTTTTATTCTATGTAATACAAGTACTTTGGGTTTGTTTTCCTTCTTCCAGCTGTACAGTGAATCATCTCTTTTATTCACAAGACATGACTAAGGTAAAATTTATTGCTCACATAATTTACCAGTAAAATAGACTTTAGACCAGTCTTCATTCCAGGGATATATTATTCATTTCTGCACACTTTTAAAGGACCAGAGTCAGAACAGAGACTCCAAATGTAAAAAAAAAAAAAAAATTAAACCATACTTATAGGGATATCAGACGCATTAAAGAAAGAGTTTACATGAGGTCTAATTTTCTTCCAAAGTTGTTTTATGTACTGATGATTACACTGAATCTTACTGAATTAAATCCAGTTAATGCAAAGAAAATAATTTATTGCCAAGTATAAAGCACTCTTAGAAGTCAAGAAATTCAAACTCTAGTTTTAGGACGTGAAATTATTTCTTTACTTTAAAGAGACCTGTGTCCTAGACTCCTCACCATTCTGGCTGCCTTCCACTGGAGGCTTTCCAGCTTCTCCACATACATCTCCACAGTTGTATTCCAGCTGTGACCTCACCATCACCAGTCAGAGGAAGATAATAACTTCCCTCACACTGCTGGCCACGATTCACCTAGCATAACTCAATATGTGGTTTTCTTTACTCACAGTGGAGGTTCATTTTGGAATTTAAGGTCTTTTTGTCAGGATAGAATGTATTTCATGATGGCCACTTCAGTAAAGACTCCATGGTTAAAATGCTATGTAGTACAAAACCTTTTTCACACTTCATTTTTTTTAATTTATGATTTTTCTTTTTTTCATTATTGGAGGTTATTTAGAAACATAATTATTGGTAATGGTAGTGCCACTCTGGCACAGAGCCACTGTTTTGTACCACAACTCTGCTTGAACAGATCCTGTACAAACACTGAACAAAAAATATTCTCCATAAAATAATTTGCTTGAACTTCCAGATTCTGCTCCATTGTACTAATCGTTTGGTCTAAATGTCTTTGGACCTCTGATAAGACTATTCTCCTGTCGATCTGGGACAGCCAACAGGAAATCATGAAAAACTGCAGTAGTTTCCATGTCTGGAAGAATAACGCAGCAGTATAATCATTTGATAGTCATTGCTGTATACAACACAGTTGTATTGCCCTTCCCTAATATTAACTTCCTTTTTTTCCCTAATTTCCAACCTGAATCTTCCAAGGTGCAACTTGTGGCCCTTGTACCTTGCTGGGGGGATTTTTTTCTCTGTCATCTTTGTAACTACCCTTCAAACTGTAGGTTGCTATTAGATCACCCCTTAACTTCAGAAAGTTATCCAGATGAGGTCTAACGAGTGCTTAGCAGAGGGGAAAAGTGACTTCCCTCGACCTGCTGGCTGCTCCTGGTCATATGCTTAGGATGCAGTTTTCCCTCTTTGCTGCCAGGGCACACTGTGGCTTCCTGTCCAGCTTGCTGTCTATTGCACCTCCAGGGTCTTTCCCATAGACCCCAACCTTTCAACCTGTTGCAATCCATGCAATTGCGCATGCATCCAGACTACAATGTCCCAATTTGGATACAAGGACATTTTATCAAACATTGCTGAAAACCTTGAAAATGTTGGAGGTAAATGATGTTCTCCTCTCTCTCCTCACTGACAAATATAGTCATTTTGTCACAAAAGGCAATCAGGATGGCCATGAAAGATTGGACTGACCAGGTGTCAATCCATGTTGGCCATTCTCAATCACCTTCTTCTCGCTTCTTGTGCTCAGATACTTGTTCTAAGAGGATTCAGTGATTTCCTGTAATTTAATGGACTTACATCCTATAACATTAGCTTTAACGTCAGCTCTTTCCTTTTACACACAAAGTTTATAATGTCAGTTCATACAACTGAGAGTCCATTGACTTCGGTGAAGTTACTCCTCATTTATGAAGAAAATTTTAATAACAGAGTAGTGCAGCACCAGACCAGGTTGCCCAGGAAGGTTATGAAATCCCAACATTCAATTATCAGCCACTTAAAGATTTATTCCTTTGGAAAAGTGTCCTTAGGGTTCTTTGTGGTAAGCACAATAAAAATAATTTTAGTTTCTTATAAGTCTGTAAGATTCCCTTTTATGGCACAGAAAATCTCAATGTTCAAGAATCATTTTGTAGAAAAGTAATTTGCAATTGTAATTTGTCCCCATATTGCCATACAAGATTTCACTTAGGAAGACAAATAGAACAGAATGAACTATAAATTTCCCTCCTCGTTATGAATGATCAGGATCCTGCAAAGGCATTATGCCTTATATAAATATGTGAAATATGGTCTTTCACTAGTGAATTTAAGTAAGCTTGGTTTAATAAGACGCCAGCTAAAAAAGTCTTTGTGATCGTGGATGATCCCAAGTCCTGCTGTGAGAGAGAAAATGGCCAAGATGGAAAAAAAAAAAAGTGAGTAACAGAACTCCTTGAGAGGTATTGCTGACCTTGAATCCTAAATGGATCAGAAGCAAGCCATACAAAGACAAACATATTTCAAACTTATTTATATTTCTGCCTTTCTTCTCCTTTATACTTCCCCAAATGAAGGGAAATAAAACATGTTACAAGAGCATTTACATTAACAAAAAATAATTATAGCCTCTAAAACATTTTTAAATTGAGGTAATTGCTTTGTAGGACCTGCTGCTAACTGTGATTCTGCTCATGTTTTGTTAATTTTTTTCCTCAAAATATTTTGTTACTCCATTATGGGTTTTTTTTGGTTCAACAAACATGTCAAGAATATGAGCAGTGTTATTTTATAAATATTACAGCCTGCAGCCTGATAAAATTAATGTAACATTTTGTACTGCTGGATTTTAAATTTGCTCTGTACTATATTATTTGCTATTATTAGTGTTCCATCCCTGGCTTCATCAACACCATTTTGAAAGCTGTGTTCACCTAAAAAGGCAATAAAAGTTCCCCTTTTCTGTAATTTAATGGGCTTAGACACTGTACTGTCAGCTTTAACATAAATTTTTGCTTTTACATAATGAAGCCAACATTTGCAGTACCAGTTCTCTAGTCATTTGTACTGCTACAACTCCACTGATTGTGGGGAAGCCACTCCTGATTTACAGCAATGTAAATATCATAATCACGTTACGCACAACAGCATTACTCTATTGACCAAAGCACTAAGGTTTCTTGTGCAATGGGACAGCACAGAGTACCACACTGCAGAATTCAGGAGAAATGTTATATGAACATAATGCTTGACAGTGTTTTGAAGTTTACGGATTTACTTCTCAAGGTGAGACTTTTCTATGTTTTTTTTGCTGATCAATCACTGGGCCGGAGTGTTATCATAATTAATACAAATACACATCATATTACTGAGATTGTGCAATGGAACTAAACCACCTCCACAACACTTTGTTTATTCAGTGTATAAAGTTAATCATTAATACAGCAGCTTACCTCACCATTGTTACTGAAGGAAGAATAGTGAAATATTGTTTTATACTTTTTTTAATGTGAAAATTGGTGCTGAGCAGTTCCCATCCCCTTCCTTCGCAAAAGGGTATTCTGACAACGTTCCTTTTGAGGAGGACTCTCTGAGGTTCATGTACATCAATTTAACAAGAACTTCCCTTTGGACAAACAGTCTACAAATGTTTTCCAAAACAGACTTCAAAAACATAACCTTTTCTTTATAGGTGTTTTGAAGATATGTTACAGCAAGATATCCACATATTCTAGCTAAAACAAGTGGGATTATTTTTTTCTACTTGTAAAAGGAAAGCCCAATAACTCCTTCTATACATGCATGGTACAGTTTTGTCACTGGCAAAAACGTTTCACTTACTTATCTCTTCCAAATTTCCCATCTGAAGACTGAGTTACTGTACAATTCTAGCTTGACCAAAACCGATGCAAGGGAGGTTTGCTTGCTATATCAACGGAGCCAGGATTTCATCATTAGACAATAAGCATAAATTATGAAACGAAGAAGAATTAAAAGAACACAAAAGGCTGCAGAACCTTATGTAACATAGGGTGCTATAAGGCTTTATGCCCCCAGGTTTTCATATACCTGCAGATACATCCAGAGAGCATGCCATGACCTGTAAGTTTGCCACCTGCCATTTTTTCTCTTCCCCTGTCTTAGACATCATGAAGCTTGGGCCTCAAGAAAACTACTTATTTTTTCCCTATTTCTACTATGTCCAGCACAATTGCACTATAGCAACTTTTTGGGGAAAAAAAAAAATAAATCGGCGCATACATACTTTTGTAAATGACAAAAATATAAGAAACCAGAAAATCAGTATTTATAACAGAGTAGCTCCTAGGCATTGCAGTAGATAAGCAGGACACCATTATCATCCACACTGTATAAATATATACACAGCCTTTTACAGAATCTTCTTCAGAGAGTTTGAAATTTAAATGGACAAGACAGAGAGGCAAATAGAAAGAAAACTAAATTACACAGAAGACAACTTGTCCAAGGTCACACAGAAGCTGTTTAAAGTCACTGTGTCGACACAATGGAGCCACTACTGGCAGCGCTACTAAAAGTTCCCTTATTTATTTTTTAATCTTTAGCCTACAGCTCTATCTATGGGTCCATGCTGCTAATCAGCTTTCAAATATGTTGAAAGTAGCAACATAGGGTTGGTTAGTCATTGGAAGAGAAGATAGGAGGTCTCCTGCAATTCAAGTACTATTACTCCAGTCTGACAAGCTACCAAACAAGCAGGAGAAACAGCAAGCAGCTAGATGTTAAAATGTTAAAGAATAGTATTAACCTTCTCAGTACTCAGATTTACGAATGAATTTATTTCAAGCACTAAGAAGAGTCTCCTGGAGATGTCAAAGTCTAATTAATTGCCTTCTTATACCTTCTTACATCTCTTTTCACAACTGCTCTGAAGAAAGGTGCAAAAGAATGGGAAGAGTAAGAATAAAGGAGAACTAGTAGAAGTATTCCTATCTCCGATACTTAATGGTCAAAACAGTCAAACATGCAAAACATTTCAATATACTGCAAGAAAGCTGATAGCAATTCCAACATGAAAGCAAGCTGCAGGAATATGTAAAATGGCTTATTGTTCTATCATTATCATCATCAAATGAGAGATTCAGAGCCCTGAAAAAAACAGTTTTAGATGGAATACAATATATGGCAAAATACTGTTGCAAAAACATGTTGAAATAACCACAATAATATGACATAAAATTGAGGACAATTGAACAGAGGAGAGGAACTAGAAATTCTTTGCTACAACAATAAAAAAGTTGCTTCAGAATAATTGCTTGTAACATATTCTACTATTTATCTAAAGAAGAAGATGGAAGTGTGGATTACAAAACAAAATTTGTTCCCTAAAGCCTATGTAAGTAAGAGGAAACAACGTTGCCAACTCAGTGCTTTTAGACAACACTATGCAATACACGCATGGGAAGCATTAATAGATTGAGAAAGAGAAACGAATTTTATCTGCTGCCTAGAAAAATTACTGCAAACATAAAGATTCATATATATAACAGCAACAATAGTTTTAAGAATAGGTTTTTCTGTTACAGATCAACAGAATGAGCAGGGAGGGAAAACCATTTTATGGAAGGTAGTAAATAAGTTTCATGTATGTGTGCTGGTTTAAGACAAAGAATCCAAGCTCTTAATGAAAGGAGTGTCCTGCCTGATACAATTAATTTCTAATTAATGTTGTACACACTTTGGAAAAACCAAATAATGAATATTATCACATCAAGTTTCTGAAAAAGCTTCAACAATCCCATCTCTCTGACTTCAGATCTACCATGTTTCTTTTCTGCCTGCTGCACCACGAAATGCAACTTCACATGCGAAGAGAAAATAATATATTGGAAAGGGAATTTATGTTCATTATTATTTGCATTTCTCTAGGCTCCTGAAACTCCAGTTTAGACCAACTACTCTATATGATTTTCAGAATGAATTAGAACTCAGAAATGTCCTTTCACATAAAAAGTTATAATTGTAAATCGTAGATAACCCAGCAGCTCCAGTCAACTGCAGTTGTTGTCTAGAGACACATCCTTTTTCCTTGGGAGAACAGCAGCTCTGAATGAATAAATCCAAGCACCCCGAGAATGCAATGCAGATGTAGAGGAAACCATTTCAACAACATATTACAGTAAGGTATTGGAAAATTACTAGTGAAAAGGAGTTAATTTCAAACATATTATGCAGAGCATATGGGAATAAAAATCAAGGTCAGCAATTAACAAGACAGGGCTGGCAGTCAAATGTGCCTCCTGCCAAACATAAGGTCTATTTTGACACCTCTTCTTCTACCGTAACCCATAAGGAAATGAAGAATTTTGAATTTTAGGTGGTTATTTTGCCCTTTGGAACTGTGGACTGGTATTAAGGTACGCTTTATATGGCTGGTCATTAGTTTCTTGCCAATACCCCTAAAATATGCTTGATGGGGGAGCTGTACATCCCAAAGGTCCTATCATGTAAGCCCTTTGCATGCGACAACTACATGCCTTTGTTTCCTCTCCTTCATTTTCCATTCCCCATCAACCTTCGCCACCGTCTTCTCTCTCTGGAGCAATGACTTTTCAGATGCCTATGGACAGATCCAAGTCCATCTGTCCTTGTTTCCATCGGGCTGGAGTAGAACCAGGTACATTTTGGAGAATGTCTATCCATGTTAGAAATAATCTGCCTTCCTTTTCAATAAAGCTTATTCCCTAGCTATAAAGACAAACAATCATGGCTTCACCTTTTCTGACTTGGGTCTGGTTTGCAAGTAGCCTGTTCAGACCACGGACAGACAAGCTCACCTTTGCACTCACCCCCTTAGACCTGACCTTGGGCTCAGCTCTGTCTCGCTTGGCCTGATCTGTTAACATATTTCACCTAACTGCAACGGCTTAGAATGTGATATGTGTTGGAAAATAATGTAGTTTAAAAGCTTGCGTGTAGATACTAGAAAAAAAAGGTTCTGGTTTCAAAACCTGACAGTGACTTTCAGTGCAAATCTCTTTAGCGTGTCATCCAGTCTCAGTACAAAAGGAAAGCAGACTTTAAAGATGAAGCTGCGTCAAAGGAGTGTTTAGAAAAGAAAACATCATCTCTGCAGCTAGTAAAAGGCACAGCACCCGAGCCTAGGCCAATGCACACTACAGAGCTTCTCAACAGCTCAAGAATTTACAACGGCAGAGAATTTAGTCCACTTAGAGCTGTGTAAATGCTAGGAATTTTTAAACTGTTACTCTTAATTTATATGTCTTTGAATATGGAGGGGTTTGTCACCCGTCAGTGTGAAAAAACAGGTACTTCTAACAACAACCATGATTCTGAATATCTCAAAATCTTTAATTAGAGCCACACAGAATAAATTTAACTACAGTAACTTTTGTGTATGCCATAATATCCTCTACTATTTGTGCTAGTCTATTCCATTAAATGGTCATTCCAAGACCATACGGTTGTTCTTACCATCCATACAGCAATGCACATAAAAAATACTAGATGTTGTCCAAAAATTACTTATGCAGGTATAGGTCATCTTCTCAATAGTGACTACTTAATGAAGTACATGTCTATTGAGATAAGATCTTAAGCATCACTTATAAGGAAATATTGATTTTGCTTCTTAATCCTATGACCATATGTAAAAGCCAGATCTTCCAAACAGAAATTAAAACACCTGCTTTGTCTTTATCCTCTTTCTACAACAGCCTAATGACTTGTTTGCATTGTTCCCTACTGCTGTGCGCTCTCTTGATTATTTCAGTGACTTTTCCACAATAATCAACACTTCTTTCCTCATCAGTGTACTGGATGATTGGTTTCTTTTTCCCAGACTAATTATTTTACATATTTCTATACGTCACTGTATTTACCATCTGTTGACCCAATTACCTAAATGATCCAAATCCTCTTCAGCCTGGTTGCAGTTTCTCATTATTTGCTTTAACTTCCATTTCAGTAACACCCATAAGCCATGAGGGCTTATTTTCCATTCTACACCCGTGTATCAGTAGATCTTAATACTGCAATCTAGAGGGTCAGATCTCACTGAGGAATATTCTGAATCTGATGCACTGGACAATTATTTCTTCAAATAGTATAAAAAATGATACTAGCCAACATATACATGAAAGTTCTGGCTTACTTTCAAGTTAAAGTTCAAATGTTCACGAATTTGGTCAGCCTATTCCTCACTTTTAAGGATTTCAGAGATATTTTTGAAACACGTAGCTGTCATTGCATATGTAAATCATTTGCTTCTAAGCTTTGCCAGATTTGTCTAACACTAACTACTAACTAACAGAAAGAAGGCCAACACACGACTGGCTGCTGATGTCCTCAGGTGCTCCTGAGAACATGAGTTGCTTTATCGATATCCTGCAAGGATTAAACATTTCTACAGACGAAAGTGGTTTTCCGAGGTATATCATACATGTCATATGAGAGTGGCTGTGATACCAACTCAAGATGCTACAGTAAACTTCAGTAAGTGGTAGCAGCTTTGAATTTTACAAGAGAAGATACTAACACAGTTTCTTTCTGAGATGGAGCAGGATGGAGGAGGGTTTCTTAGAGATTGTAAAAAGCCTTTTCTCACTGTGATTTTTAAATAAGTGGGAGAAATCAGAAGGGAATGGTATATTCACAGAGAGAGTTAAAAGGCTGGCGGGTTTTTAGGGCGAGGGATTTGCAGTTTGCTCTAATTGCCTGCTTATTCCTTCATTATGGTTGAAGGGTTCTGGTAATTCACCATTATTAAATATTCAAGGACTGGTCCGGAGGAAGCATTCTTTGGGGATTGCACTCATCACTCCAGTGCCAGTTGAAAATCCTGCTTTGTGCCTGTTCATGTGTGCAAATAAAGCTCTGCTTTTTCCTTTTTATTGACTTCCTTTACTAAAAAGGCTTCAAGCATTGTGGTAATGTGAGATTATTTAGGAAATTAAAGCTTGTGCATCTTTCATAGAACTTTCCTCATATTAGCAAGAACTGTGTGGTTATTTTTTGGAAGCACAGAGTAAAAATGTTCCTCCCCCTGAGTAGGGCCTTTATATATCCATATTCCCTCCACTCCCACCATGCTAAAACTCTCCCCTAACTTCATTGTCCTCACCTACAGACCTCATAGCATGAAAAGTGTGTTCTCTTAATTCCCTGTCAAGGTGGACCAGTATAAAAGATAAAATCATAAGTTACAGAGTGGTTTCAACTCACCTGAAGAACTAATTGTCAGTTATGCTAGGGAAATACTGCATTACTAAAAAGGCTCCATCAACACCAGGACCTTGTCATAATGGGGAGTATTTACACATGGAGCAAGGATCTTCAAAACAAAGAAGTACAAAATACCTTTTTCTACTGGGTAGGGACAAACAGCACCTACAAAAACCTGAGAAGAGTGTTTGGCCATTGTGTAATACAATGGTGCAGAGGTTAGTCTCGTTTCTAAGTAAGTTTTTCACTGCTGTCTGAATTCTGTGGTGGGGGTAACAGCGAAGAGTCTTCAAATGCTGAAAAGGGATCACAACTCTTATATTGTAGAAAGCAGTTGTCACCAGCAAGCACCTGCTAAGAAGGCTTGAGAGCTACTGTTGGAATTCCCACAACACGATGGTCTCATGTTTGCACTTCAATGTCCAGTTCTGTACATAAGTGGTCACTTTAGTTTAGCAGTTTATAAGGTGCATATACTTCCAAATTCAAATATTATGAGTTGCTACACAAAATATTACAGAGTAACTACAGACCTTGGAGAGTCAAAGCAGCTATGGCTCGTGTTCTGGATTCTGTCAAGGTTTGCTCATGAAAAAAATATATTTACTTTACCTTTTACCTGAAGCCAAATTCTGCTTTCACTTATATTTTAATAACCTAAGGCACAATCTGAAGAAAATGAAGTTCCAAAATCTTGCATTGATGATCATACACAAGCAAACAAAAAACACTAAACATCCTGATGACAAAATTAAATCTGTGGAATCAGTATTACAAGTGGTAACATAGAATTCTGAGGATTACTCACTCCCTTTGTTTAAATCTTTGAAAATTTTAGATGCTAGGGAAATTATCTGTGTTGCTATTTCAAGTCTACCAGAGTTTGACACAACCCTGTTTTGGAATTCCTGATAGAAACGGAGAAAACAGCTTTTCTCTCTAATCCTAATAACATAAACAAGATTCTTTCATCCTGGAACCATTGAATAAGAAAACTCCAAATAGATCTAGGCACGGATTTTCTGAAAATGTTATATCTACCAAAAAAAAAAAAAAAAGAAATTTAGTTGGACTCAAGCTGGTTGCAAATTTATCTGAAATTCACCAAAGTTTTCCAGCTAAGTGAAAAAAGTGTTAAAGGCTGTTTTTCAGAAAACTATGGTTCAGTGTTTTGAGCACTTCAATACACAGATGATCAATTTCTTCTCTGACTGAAGAAGCTCAAAACACAAATCTTCCCCTCCTTGGAGAGTTTCCTGACTAGCAGCCTGTAAGCATATTTGAATTTTTTTTCTCTGCTTTGCATAACTGATTAAATGAAGGTGATAATTCCTTCACATCTGCAATAAGCATCCTATCCATTGCTGTTGTTGGGTTTTCTTGTTTGTTTGGGATTTTTTAAGGTGGCTCTTTCTTCACACTATTATTGAAATATTAAAGGAGTAACTGAAGCAGAGAGGGGAAGAGGGGGGGAATGGTTCTTTAGTCTGATAGTTTCAAATATCATTTAGGAAGATTTCATGGTTCCTGAATTTGTGTTACTAAACATTAACTTATTTACATAACGTGAAAGTGTCAACAGGAGAGACTGAGAATGCACTTTATCTTCCTCTGAACCTAAATAACCTATAGCTATGTGACTACAATGTTCCTCCTGAATAGGTAGACAATATGGGTTTGATTACCTTCTGATGGGGAAGGATCTGGACCCTGTCTTCTATATGTTTTATATCTGATCTACTGCATAAAGGGGCACACTTTTCATCAGTTTGGAAAAAAAAAAAAACCAACCAACAACTTTTTAAAATAAAAGCCAGAATTTTCTTTTAAAAAGAAACAAACAAAAAAAAAAACCAACAAAAAATCCAGCCAGACTGGATCAGACCATCCAGTCTCTGATAGCAAATGGTAGTGGATGGCCTATAAAAGACTGCAAAAACAAGACAAGCATGTACTGATATTTCATCAGAACACCTTCCCATTTTCTAACAGTCGGTATCTCAGGGACCTCCTGAGCTTCTGATGGCATCTTTGTATTTAATAGTCCCTGATGAGATGTTTCCTGCCATGAATTTGTCCAACCACTTTTTAAATCCATGTAAATTTGTAGTATCTGTGACATCCTGTGCAATAAGTTTCTCAGTTTAATTACGTGAGGTGTGAGGACGCACATCCCATTGCTCATTCAAATCTACCACCAGATAACGCAATCTGATAGCTTGTTCATATGGGTGGAGAAGGAGGGAGGAGAGAGAAAGAGAGTAATCATTCGCTACCACATCTTCCATGGCACCTGGGATTTTGCAGTCTTCTGTCATATGCCCCCTCTGCTGTCTTATTCCCAGACACGGGTCTTACACTCTACAATAATTCTGTATGCTCAAGCAGATCCATACCAACCAACGCTGTCACCTGCCTATCAATCTGTCCTAAATCCACTCCCTCTTTCCTGAGGTGGAAGTGAACCAAATTGCACACAGCATTCATGTACAGCATGGATTGGTATACACATACACCGTGGATTTACTGAACAGCATAGTAATAGTGGCTTTGGAGCTTATCCCTTTCCCAGTTCTTAAAATGTAGTTCATTTTTGACCTGAAAGAATGCTGAGCTGAGAGCTACCATAACCTCAGATCTGACAACAGAATGTTAACAATTACCTCATAGCCTGTTACACTGCGCATACATACACTACTTTGTATTTATATTACTAAGTTTTGCCTGTTTTTTTGTCACACAGTTACTCAACTTCTCAGAGTCAGCCCTCACCCATGGTTCTCAGAAAAACTGCATACTGACAGCAGCCTCTGTCATCTCATCCTTCACACCCTTTCACGCTCTTGCTGGTGACTTCCCAAAAGTCATCTCTTAAAACTGCGACCTGCTTTTTAGACAGGTTTTCATACTGGTGAGGAGCTTCTTCCTCACCTGTTTTGGTTTTCCCTTGGTGCTGTTTTGGCACTTATGTTCTCTCAGGGTTTTTTGATAGCTGAGTGCTGGTGTTCGCCCTTTGCTAACATTCATTTTGTCTATTTGTTCAATAGACCTCCTCTTTGGCAACTGATCCTTTGTGGTTCTTTTGCTACAGTCTTATCTTCTCTTAGCAGTCCTTTACACATTCCTAATCTATTGGCCCTCTGCATACTCTGGAAGAATTTCTGTTTCTGTTGTGTCTGTAAGTAGATGTATTCTTTTCTCAATACCTTTTCAAATTGCTGCTAAAAATCTTTGCAGCCTGACATGCTATTTTTTGTACCCAGTAAAAAATGCCAGAGGTTAAGTTATTTCCTGTTTTCCTCTTTCAGACATAACATTAAATTTCTGGAGGATGCCTTCTTCCTGCTGTTGTCCTCCCTTATCCCCTTGTTTGACCATGGCAGCTTTTTATAGTCTTTCCATAGTCTTTTTAATAGATGACATTGTCTCCAATATGTGGTCTTTCAGCAGTCGCCATGCTACCTGCAAAGATTTTGTGCTTTCAGCTGCCCCTTTTAGTTTCCTTTTTTAAGGCATTTCCTCATTTTTCTTGGAGCTCCTTTTTTGCCATCAAGCATATGCAAAGTGAATCCTGGCCTGCTGTCACTCCTGCAAGAACACATGGAAGGGCCACATGGTCACTGCTAGGGAGCACCTTCGTGTCCACGGTGCTTTGGACAGTGGTTGTGCATGCTTCAGGCCCAAGACAAGGCTAACATTTCATCTCCTGGGTTTCCCTCCACGAATTAGTTGTTTGTGGCAGCACAGAGAACGAGGAAGCCTTGCTGTTCCCATCCAGGTCTGAGATTTCCATCCGCATTGCCTGTTGTTTCACTTACTTTAATGATGTGAATTAACCTTAAGCCTTCTCTAGCACTCAAACCAACATGACCTATTCTGTAACACTATGCTTCAAAGGGTTCAGAAAAGGCAGTGCCTCACTTTATTCTGTCTGGTATGTGCCCAACAGATCATTTTCTGAGTTTCATTTCAACAGGGGATTGTGGGAGATGCAGGGAGGGGAAAAAAGTTAAATTAGAGATAAACTTTTTTTTTCCTTTCCCATTTCTAAGTTTGCAGGCAAGACAAAAGACAACTATTCCCCAGCCCTAGTTTCAGCAGTTTTCACAGAAGGAGCACTGAAAATTTTCCTCGTTTCGGTGTTTTTTCAGTTGACCATTATTTATTGCTGTCAGTTAGATTTCAGTATATTTGCATATCTGCATTTAACAGCTTAGAAAATGTAAATTAAAAGTTAATTACACTGAAATATAAGGGGAAATATAATTATTATCTCAACATTAATAGTGTCAACGAAACCTATTTCAATACTTCAGTTAAACTGTGTAGTTATCGGGATCTGCACTAAATTATATGGCTTATGCTATCCGTAAGGGCAAACTAGATTATTCTTTAACCCTTCTGCCTTTACTATTTCTGAAAATAGTCCTCTGACATATCATAATATTTAATTGCTTTTTATTATTTTTTTCCTTTCTCTGTCTTTTTTGGCCCTGAAATCTTACATCCAAACACCAGTAACTTACTACAGCAAGTTATTTTGACTTGATCTACCTCTGCTTTACTGCAGACACAGCAGCCTTGGCTGGGACTCTAACTTTGACAGGCAAATTCCAGTTACTTTAGTCATCAACCATTCTGAATTACCAAAGGAAAACTATTAACAAATTTTTGACATGAAAATACTGCCTCTTGTCACTGTCATGCAATAACTACAATAAGCAAGTAAGCAAGTGCTCATTTTCTCGTTGAGCTGACATATGTCTTTAGTCTTACCCACCCAAGCTTTGATACTTAGTGTGTCACATACCCACAAGAACTATGAAATTTAAAATGGTAAACTTTTCCAAAGAAAGTTCCAATTCAGTTTAAAACCCTGTGATGTTCTATACTTGCAGAAATGGCATTTGGAGGTTGCAGGCACGTAACATGTGAAAACAATAGGACAAGGAACCTTATTCAGGTGAACCTCCTCTCCTTTACTTACAGCTCTAAAGCCTGAAGCAAATCAAAGTTTGAGACATTGCAAAGCTTGAGACATTACAATTAAAATAAAAAACAATGTCAGCGGAAGAGCTTCCCCAGTGGCTTTTGCCGAAATACAGTGAAGTACCCCTGTATTTGCCTAAGTTTACATATGTAGATAGAATCCTAGAATAGTTTGGGTTGGAAGGGACCTTTAAATGTCATGTAGTCCAACCCCTTGCAATAAGCAGGGACATCTTCAACTAGATCAGGTTTCTCGGAGCCCCATCTAACCTGACCTTGAATTTTTCCAGGGATGGGGCATCTACCATCTCTTTGGGAAACCTGTTCCACTGTTTCACCATCCTTATTGTAAAAGGTTTCTTATATCTAGTCTAAATCTTCCCTCTTTTAGTTTAAAGTCATTACCCCTTGTCCTATCACAACAGTGCATGTTAAAAAGTTTGTTCCCATCCTGTAGGCCTCCTTTAAGTACTAAAAGGCCACAATAAGGTCTCCCCGGAGCCTTCTCTTCTCCAGGATGAACAACCACAACTCTCTCAGCCTCTCCTCATAGGAGAGGTGCTCCAGCCCTCGGATCATCTTCATGGCCCTCCTCTGGACCCACTTCAACAGGACCATGTCTTTCCTGTGCTGATGGCTCCAGAACTGGATGCAGTACTCCAGGTGGGGTCACACCAGAGTGGAACAGGGGGGCAGAATCAACTCCCTTGACCTGCTGACCACGCTTCTTTTGATGCAGCCTGGGATATGGTTGGCTTTCTGGGCTTCAAGCACACATCGTTGGCTCATGTCTAGCTTTTCATCCACCAGCACCCCCAAATTCTTCTTGGCAGGGCTCCTCTCAATTCCTTCATCCCCTAGCCAGTATTGACACCAGGGGTTGCCCCAACCTAGGTGCAGGACCCTGCACTTGGCCTTGTTGCACCTCATGAGGTTCACACAGGCCTGCTTCTCAAGCCTCTCCAGGTCCCTCTGGATGGCATCCCACCCATTAGGCATGTCAACTGCACCACTCAGCTTGGTGTCATCAGCAAATTTGCTGAGGGTGCACTCGATCCCACTGTCTATGTCATTGATGAAGATACTGAACAGTACTGGTCCCAATACTGACCCCTGAGGAACACCACTTGTCACCATTCTCCATCTGGACATTGAGCCACTGACCACCACCCTCTGGATGTGACCATCCAACCAATTCCTCATCCACTGAACAGTCTCCCATCAAATCCATATGTCTCCAATTTAGAGAAAAAGATGATGTGGGGGACCATGTCAAAGGCCTTACAGAAGTCCAGATAGATTATAATATCATGGATGTCTGCTTTAAAACAAGGAACTCTTCTTCAGCCTAATTCAAGAACTTTTTCTCACTTTGGGTGAATACCTAAATTAGTGAAGGGAAAGGAAGGAAGATGCTTATTTTTAAAAATGTGGGGGTAGTCTGTTTGTCTTAAACTGTCTTTTTCAAATCTCCTCATCCTAATTTCCAAAAAGGTGTCTCATTCATCCAGCTACAAACTAAAAGTATTTTCATATTATGACAGAACTTCTTCTCTGTTGTGCCCATGATGAATGTGATAGCAACAAGTTATATCTGTATGCACAGGGATTCCCTAAATATTGTTAGTCGTGACAGAGCAGATACGGTGATAATCCTGGCTGGATATTTTTATATTATCTGTCAACTCTAGGAAGACATCTGGAAAGAGGCCACAGTTTTCCTGTTGTCATTATTTTGAAAATACACTTTTAGAGTGATATTCATTGATGATAAGTGCAGATTTGAGTATATAACACCAGTGATTGAATCATTCAGAATTCTTTCTGAAAAGATCTATTCAGAAGAAGAAAAATCACATCATCTTTGAATAAGAAATTATTATTTCACTGCCACTGTATTTTTTTAATCTTTAAAACTAGTTACAGGGTTTTGGGTAGAATCAGCAAGTCAAATCCCTTAGAAACCTTTGAAAATGTTGAACTTCAATTAAAGTTCCCATGTTGCATTGTGGAGATTTCACCTATTCCATCAGGCAATTTGGGAGCAAAAGTTACATTTTTAAAAGTTGCTTACTGTTACAATACTTTGCATAAATCCTTTGGGCTGAGAGAAGTGGTAGCTGTTTCCCGAATCTGTTAATGAATTGCACTCCAAATTCTTTGTAATCTTCAGAAACAAGGGACTTAACCTAAATTGCTTTTCCATAATTTTGAAAATATGGCAGTCTTCCCGACGGCAACATCTGCTTTTTTTTACTGGTAGTGTAACTCACAGGTGTAAAATCTGACTATAGTAGTATTGTCCTGGTTGAGTTTCCTTCATTTCATACCCCCTTGGAGTAATCGCAGTAGCCTATGCTGGCTGATCAGCAACTGGGCTAAGGCACAGATGGTAGTCAGAGTAACTTTCAGTTTCGAGTACTCCAATTAAACTATTCCCCTGGGTCTTCTATTCGCAAAACAAGGTCACTTGGGGCCTGCCCAGTGACAGTGACAAACAGTGCTTCTAATTTAAGAAACCCAAAACACTGTTAGTGCTATTTGCAGTTTCTCAGGGACTAGTAAGAAAAATAATTTGGCCTCACACTTTGCTGATTATTATGAAAGAAAACATATATTTTAAATTAATGAGAATATGCAATAACAAACATTTGGCCTTAATTTCATTCATGTGCATGGTGGCATAAGAACATATAAATGAGAAATACCAGTGACAGTCTGTTACAGTGAATGGAAACAACCACACTTGGTGGACTTGTGTTGCTGCAAAGCATCTTTACAGCCTGCTGGAAAAACATTCATTATGATGTACCACACTCATGTTTCATTAATACAGAACCAATGTACAGAATTGCTCTGTTAATTTTAAAGACGAATGACTACTGTCAGGGTTTTGTTACAGACTTATCTGTACCACCAACACTTATGCACTGAGACAATAATAGCAACATTGCGTTTGGTCTTGAGTAAGGGGAAAAAGAATGAATATTCCAAGTAATTAAAAATACTCAGTTTAGACAGTTGATCTTATTTTCCAGGAGCTGGTACTGTATGTCTCACTAATGAGTCATTGCAAGTACCAAACACCAGTGCTAACCTACAAATTTTTAACCTGCGGGAAAAGCAATTAATGTTACTATGTGATTGTGGGCTTTTAACCAGTTTCTTTAGCTCCTTTCTTTCAGCCAGAAACAAATCTACATAAACTTCAAGAGATAAAAAGGTAAAAGGTCAAGAAAGGTTCAGCTCTAATTAACTTTTGACTGCATGGCTCTGCAGAGAACTTGGCTTAATGGCCATGCTCATATACTTGGATTTTTATTTTTATTTTTAGCTTGATTCCTGGTCAGATCAGATTAATGTGCACCTGAAGTGATGGTTTTACAAAACAGCAAAAAGGAAAAGGAGTTTTGCAGACTGCATTTGGATTCTTGTGATCGTCTTAACACATACTCGCACGTGTCTGTTTTAGTCTCTATGAGTGAAGTGACATGTCATGGTTCAGGATGGTCTGGGCAAACACCAAATTGGACTATATTCAACTACACGGAAAGCAAGTTCACTTAGATCCCCAAGCTCTCTCTGCTAACACACTGGGACTGCAGGGAACTGAGAGCTTCAGGGAACATGACGTTTCCCAGTCTACAAGTCCAGCCTTGCTTCTTAGTGAGCAAAAGTTGTCAAACTCTCATAGACTGTTACCTAATAGCACAAATTTTAATGTGGGGTGTGTGTCCACATCACATGAATGTGGTGACCGTCTTGTTAACTAAGCACTTGAAGGATTTGTGGAATTGGGTGCAAGAAAGGCAGACTGCATTGTTTTAGGAAGTTACAAATTACCAAGATACATATTCTATAAAAGAAAGTGACCTTTTCCCTTTTTCTGCAGTTGAAAAGAGCAGAAAAAAGAGATTCCAAAGAAATATGATTTCATCCTGTTATGAAAATGATGACTATTTTGTCATCAAATGTATTGATGGCATGGAAGTGTATTGAATAGAAACATAACATTAGATCAGTAACAAAAACTGTTTCATTCCCAAAAAGCCAATATATTACTGCAATTACTTTTTCAATACTTCCAAAAAATGTGTGCTTTCTATGCTGTGGTTCAATGTGCTCTGCTTCATCTTTCCTACAACCATTTTTTCTATGTTTAAATTAAACTGTGTTCTTAATTGTTTTGGGAAATGCCTGTCATTATCATGATTTTGCCATGATTATTTTATTAGATTCCATGGGAGAAATGTGTCATATAAGTTTAGCAGTAACTAGGCTATCCTTGGAAAAAAGTATTCAACTTAATAAAAAATTGCAGTCCAAATTAGAAGATTTCTGAAGGGAAATGAGAGGGTTGGTAGAGAACAGACTATAAAATACCAGCTATTTGGGGGTCCTAAGATCAATGTACTTAAATTTGCTATTAGGTTTTATTAAGGCAAACATACTTAAACTCGCTGCTTGGGTTTATTTCCTAAGTTAATGGCATCTTTTCTGGGGCAGTTGTTCTTCATGGAACAACCTCCTATCTCTATATCTGTCCATTCTATCTATCCTGAGTCTAATTTCTCATACCTGACATAAAATTATATAATGTACCTCATTACCCAGCACTGAAGCCTCATTTCTAATCCGTTAATTGCATTAAAACTATTTACATGTTTTAAAGTACACTAATTTGGGGTATTTATTTTCTTGTCTGTATTTGGAGGAGACAGAACAGCATAGCGGTAGAGAAACAAGGAGAGAAAAACGGCTTTGAAAAGTTGTGAGTTAAAGATTAGAGAAATTCAGACAGACATTCTGCCTCAAAAAAGGATGGGATCTATAACCTAGGGAGGGAGGATGAGGTTACAGCCTTCAAGCCATGCTATGCAGGAAGATCCACAAGAAAATCTAGGTCAGTCTCTCACTAAAGATTGCAAACTGCTCAGTAGTAGTGGCAATCTATATTTGGTATGTGTGTAAGAGAGAGGCAGGAGAAGATCCTCACTTGACCCCAAGCACAGCACCAGACAAGAGGTGGTGGTGGGAGAACAAGTGCAGGAGTAGTTTTAGAACATAAATCTTCATGAGGTGCCCCATTTCCAAGTAATCCAGATGCAAACTCCTTCCGCAGGTTTTCCCCTCCTTTATCTCCTATTACTGGTAACTACAGACACCTCTTTTTTTGGTATGCATTTTAATATCTGCTGCTGACTATCATTTTGAATTGCTTAAACATTTATAAAGAAAATTAATTATTACCAGCACAGTCCAAAGATTTCTCCTGTTTCTTTTACGGCAAGGACCTCTCTCTTTTCCAGAGCGTGCAAAATGTTGCCTGTGGGGGTATATTTTCCATTTGCATCCCTCCATGTCTTTGCCTCTTCCACTGCATCGCCAATGTACTTCTGCTCTTTGCTTTTAATACCTTTACTTTACCATTCATTTTCACCCAACACTATTATTTTATCAAGCTGTTCACCTCCAACTGCGCTGCCAGTTGAAGTCCCAGTTGCACCAATCTTCAAGTCTTCCCCATGTAACCTGTCAAGAATGAGAGGAAATGGGGGAACCATAAAAGTTCACTCCATGAAGAGAAATACGTCCTTCTCTAGTAGGCCTCTGAGTGGCTGCCTCTCTACATGAGTAAAGAGAATCTGAAGACATAAAGCCAGCCTTTGTCTCTATCCCACAAATTCCCGTCAAAGATTTGAGAAGTTGTCATCTTAATTCCTGTTGGTGAGCTGAGGTAAAGACTTTGTTACGTGACTTCTTCTATACTTCCACAACAGTCACTCCTCATCCCCACAGTCCCTTGCTGTCATGGAACTGCTTTGTTCAGTGGTGCAACCTTGTCTGCTGGCATGACCTATGCTCTGTAGGACACACTGGCCCTTCAAAATATACTTATTTGTACATTGCACAGTATAGCATAACATTTTACTGAGATTCATATTCCACCAAAATACTATCACAGTGAAGTTGTTGCAGATTAAATTATTTAATAACTCTGCTTAATTAATTAGACCTCACTATAGGCAGGATGTGCTGATTGTTGGCTATCACTGCAGAAGACAGCTGGAGACCATATCTGAGGTAGCATCAAATGAGCCAGCATGGAGCATCACCCTGGCAGATTGCTCCTTGCTCTATCAAAGATAGCTCAAAAGAAAGCTTTAAAGGTGGCACATCTATGCTGCACCAAGGTCTGCAGCATGTGACTGTGTGTGATGAAGTACTACCAACATTTCTCACCGGGCAGATGCAGTGGAAGAGGTGGAAAAATCATGGGAGTGTGGATTAAGAAAACCTAAATGGAAATATCAAGGCATTAGTATGGCAAAGTGAGAACCAAGAGTTCAGCTTCTGACTGTATATGCTCATTCTTGTACCTCTCTCTCCATGCTTCAATTCCACATCTGTTAGAGAGTATGATGGCTCACCTCTACTTCTCAGAGCACTGGAAAGCTAAATAACAGTACTCAGTACATGAAACACAGTAAGGTCCCTTAAATACTATTGGTAAATAAGATATAAAAGGTCCTATGGAGAACAGGAAAGAGACAGGTTGGAAAAAATACAAATATTGTGGTTTGGCAGAAAACAGAGAGGGAGAGGCTGAAATCTTTCTGAGCACCCCATAGAATTCAAGTTACTTTTACTTAATGAGTGAGATGATACCAACATTTACTTGACAAGGATGTTTTTTCTCAGAATGACCAGAGAGGCAGCACATTGTCTTTCCTAATGAAAATGAGGTGAATGAATGGCCCTACTGTTTTCACTGTTATTCTTTTTCTGCATTTTAATGGTGCATTACCAAAATGTGAACTGCCTTGTCCGACTTTCTCCTGTATTTACAGATACCATTAAAAGCAGCCAGGTTGCACTGATGTGTGTTCTAATGGCCGATGGTAGCATCTAATGGTGTGAACTAGATGGGAAATACCTGATGTTCCTTTCAACGACAGAAGAGTGGTGTATTACAGGTCATGGAAGTAACACAGACTGCCATCAATAACGGTCCCCTGGAAATGGTTATGCCTTTTTCCCATATTATTCTCACACGCTGTGTTTGTGGATTTCAGAAAAGCTAATCATCCTTGCCTAATGTGAAAAGAGTTCCAGGACTGTCTGTGTGGAATGCCCACTAGGTGTCATACTAGAAGGCCTGTGTTTAATGCACATTTGTGAGTCACCTCATGTTCAGATAGAGGATACATCATGCACCCTCTGCAACACAGGCTACAAATAAAACTACTAATAATAATAATTTAAAAAAACATGGTCCCTGTATACACTATCCCTTAAAACAAAATCAGCAAAATAAGTATTCCTGGATGCATTCCCAAGGCATATGCGAGAAGAGTTTCAAAAGCAGTATTCCCAAAGAAATACATTAACTGAAGAACAACATTCCAGTACAGAAGATTCCCCAGAGAACTGGATTATGTTTAGGTGGCAATATTTGCACATTGCATCTTCAAAACATCAAAGTGGGGTTCTTACTACTGGCTATGTTATAGTTAAAGTATAAACCAATATGTATATATATAGATCCAAGTTGGCCAAAAGTAAAAGAAATGACATTACTCACTATTACATATGAAAAATTACATTATCAAAAGCACCAAACATTATCATAAATTAGTCAGTAATTCAACAGTTAAGGTGAAAAACACACAGTGAGTACATTACTGGACTAAATGTCACTTGTAGTAGTTTAAATACGCTGTACAATATTGTAATATCATCCACCAACGGTGATGAATACATAAAAAAAGAAAAATAACATGGGGCTACATTTTTTACACCTGTGTGTAAACAATCTTTTCTTCTGCAGCTGTAGAAGATTTCAGTGTTTGATTGTGCCTTTTTAACTACCTGAACATGCTCATGGTGGGCACACTTCGAGTTTACAATGGCAGCTCAGAACGATGTGTAAATCTGCTAACAGGGGCAGAGAGGTTTTAAAATCCTAATTCCAACATACCCTAAATCAGGCTGTTTCATGGGCCTAAATCTAACTCATACCCAAATCTAACTCATTTGGCAGGTCAGCTGCCTCCCGAAGCAGTAACTCACTCAATCGGCTGGCAGGTCTGCAGAGCTTTAGAGATAAATGAAGGCAAAATCTCTCCAGAAATACTATCATTAATTTAAATGATTTGCATTACAAATTTAAATTAGAAAGATTTTAACCACTTTCCTTAAGGAATTCTTTTTATTTCTGTCTAGGTTTAAATGGTAAAATGCCTGCTTTTCCTCCAGCAGGGGTTGATTTTCAGCACATTGCAGTCACTTTCCCAAAACTACCATTAAGAAACACATCACACCAGCTCCTTCTTGATGATGGCCTATTTGCACAGGTTTCTAAAAAATCAGCTCAGGATTGTCTGTCCCAGTTTTAATTAAGTTAATCAGTTGTAATTACAGGTCTAAACACTACCTGTGCAATTGCCAAAAAAAGCCTTACATTTTTTTCTTACTGCCTCATATTAAATACTCTTACGAAGTGCTCATACAACACCTGCTTCACATTAAGATCTGCTCAAGACAGGTAACAGTGATACCAATTTTAGTATCATGTGGTAATATCTAATTACTGACAGAAATTCATCATAAAATGGTTATGAAAGTAATAATTTCATGCCTCCCTCAGAAAATGTCTCTAGAAAGTCCAAGTCTGACTTAGAGAAACTGATTTACTTCCATTAGAATTCATTTCAAGTAACTGCCTAGTTTTGTCACTGTAACTTCAAAAAATGCTAATTAATTCCAAATCAGAATGTATGTAATTACAATAGTTTTCTGCTGGAAAACAAATTACCTGGTGCCCTTGGGGTGAATGAGACAGAAGATATTTCATATTCCTTTCAACAGCATAAATATTTTACCTTTTAGGCCATGAAAATAACGTGCCAACCATAAACATTCTTTTTTTTTCCCTCTCAAATGTTTAGAGACTGTTTTCTTCCTCTTAGCATGAAGACATTAAGCGAGTTGACAGTCTGCTTGCCAGTCAGTTTAATCTCACTCTCTCGGTGGGTTTGTGGGAAAACCGTGGCCTGCCAAGTTATTTTTGGCCAAATGTTACAGTATAAAGAGCCTTCAGGAGCTTTCATTTAGTGAGTGGACTAACTGGCAGCTGTTGTACCTGCAGAATGCGAATTGATGTTGCCATGGAAATGAAGTAACCTTTTTTGTTGTTGTTGTTCTGTCTTTGCGTATTTAGATTTGCCCTATTGCAGAAGTCAGCTCGGGAAGAACCTTCAAGAACTGAATGAAAGACAAGGAGGCCTCTTGGAGAGAGATAAAGAGTTATTTGCATCTATTTCAGATAATGGTCATTTATGAACAAACAACTTGATTTTCTCTTCCTAAATGGTAAGTAGGTGAAAAATAAAAATCCACGTCACCCTTGTCTGTTGTTTACTACCATATAATTTTCATTGCATTTTCCATTCTGACCAAACTTCACAAAAATGTGCCTCTTTCAAAAAGCAGTGGGGACAGTTCTGTTTGCTTTCTTTAACACAATTTGTAATATTAAAAAATACAGTAAACGCACATAGGGCTTACAAATTTGTAGTAAAGGAATTTACGCTTTTGCATGTGATCCAAAGACACAGAGCTATGCAAAAGACAGACTTTCCAGCTGCATGACAACAGTAGCCCAAGAAGTGAAATTTATGTACCTCGAGATGACGCAGTTCCAAGAGAGACCTCCCCACCCCAGCCTGTCTCCATCTTTAAAAAAAGTCAAGGAGACGTTTGCATCCAGTCATAAAATCAGCGTCATTTTATCAGACAGTATCTTAACCTTGGACTTTTCAAATCATCTAAGTATGAAGTCACTGAAAGTGTTGCAAATCATGTTTTCGCAGGGGGAGGATTTCAGAAAAGGGAAGTATTATTGACAGTCAGTAATGTTTATTTTCTGTACTAGTCTAAAGACTTCAGTAAAAAGGAAAGAAGCTCAGAATTTATCTCAGTTTGACAAAAAGCCAAGAACTCATCATGTCTGCAGTGTACTACCATGCCCATTGCAGTCAGACAGACCAGAATAAGAAGGTAAAGATGCATGGGCTAAGTACAAGCGATTACCATATGATTTCTGCCCAAAGAGGAATACAGCCAACGCATATTTCTCTGGAGGTAGGGATGCTGGTGAAAGACAAATCCACAACAGGTTGGGATTGTCACCTAAACAGATTAGAAGCACAAATCTTACTAGAAGCCAGTAGGGCTTGTGCCGTTCGTATAAGAACTTAAAAACTGATAAGCACTCTGTGGTATAGTGTATAGGATTTGGGGCATTTTTTTTTTGCCTTTTTTTTTCTTCTTTTTACGTAGTTGAGATCCCACTGTTTTTCTTATTGTGGTAATTTTATCTCCCACGCAAATCTCAGAGGGGAGGAAAGATCTTCCAATATACTGGCTGTCAGCACTTTAACAGCTACAAACTGATCAAGGAAGGAAAATGAGGCTTTTTCTCGTTGCTGAAATATTCTTTAGATTTAGATAAATCTAAACACTGTTGCCCCTCCAGGTCTTCGCATTTTCTTCACTTTTTCTCATTTGGTTCCACATCTACTTTAATAAATATTTAACTACATGCACTGGCACTTCCCATTTACTCTCTCCTTAGCTTAAAGATTAATGTAGATATCTGAAGAAACATCTTAGCTTAAAACCATGGAAAAAATCATTTTGTTCATACATGCATTTAGACATAACCATGTTTATCTGATTTGCTTAATGGGATAGAAGATTTCACAACTGCGCATTAGCCCAGGAGTCAGAAATTACTGAAAGAAAGGTGAGGAAAGGGTATTTCTCTGAGAAAACATCTTATGGACTCATTTATGATTATGGTTGAAATCTTGTCACACTGGAATCAACAGGAAAACTGCCATGGTCTCCAGCAGGACAAGGGTTTCATTCCTGTTTTGGCTATTACTTTTATTTTTCCACATAAATGAGCATATCTGCTGAGTTCCTCAATTTTCTTTTATATTCCTAGTGCAAGGGATGAAACCACAGTCCGATATACAAATGAGGCCATTTCTGTCAGACTCATCAAGGACAAAGAAAGAACTGTACATGCATTGACTCTGTGCACAGACTAAAGCAAGACTGCAGCGTGCCTCAGCATAGTTGATGTGGCTGTAACCCATCTTGTCGGGGCACTGGCACCCGTGAAACCCTAAGAGAATGCAGAAACCTATCTGAGCCCTGCAATACTTAAGAATGAAGCTGTACATTTAGTACCTGAGTAACTGAAGTCAGCTCAGGTATACCTCTAATTTAATACAAATTCAGCTTATTTGTTGAACTGGAGGTGTGTCTGTCTGGAAGCTCTACATTGGTACATACAAGTGCCACGACTATTTGGTTTACGTTTGAAATCCATTCAAGTTATCTGCATATTACACTAGTTAAAACCAATATTTTTAAAGTCACCAGAGTTGTTTTCTAATCTATAATGTAAATAAGAGGTTTTGCTTTCTGAAAAGGCTAGGGGGCATATTTGTAACTCACTGCCAATCGGACCTTCCAGGATCTTTCAGCACACTGTGTATAACAAGAAATTGCATTTATCACAGCTATGTAATATTCAGATTCTTTCAGGCCTTGACAGGAGCCATACTATCTCAGATTTATTTGTCAACAAGGTCACTCTTTCCCCAGATCAGCATAAATGTTTTTGCTTTGGTTCTAGAATTGCGACCTGCAAACTCAAGCTGACATTTACCAACACCCCTTGTTGCTTTCAACTGATTCAGGGCCAAAGTAATATGGTAAATTCATCAGCTTCAGTGGAGTTCCGTGGTGATGAACTCGAATCCAACCTCCTGTATTTAATACGATTTTAACATGAAGGACTAGTGAATAGCAAGAAATCTCTAAGAGTAAACTGTATTTCAAATTTCCTACTTGTATTTAATGAGTTCTAGCACTGTATTTTAAGATGGCACTATATTTAGGCTGTGGTATTGCATCCATAAATATAATGTAGTGCCAATAAATATTTCTCTGTTGACATGCAATGCAGAATTCTCACCGCAACCATACATCACACTTTTTGTCAACCTATCAGTCTGTCTGACTACAAGCTAATACATCTGTTTCTGCTCGTGTTTTTAACCTTAGAAAAGTCTAACTTGGGCTTTGCTTATTCTGAAAATCTTTCTGAATATCTTTCTGAATCTTTCTGAAAATGTTCACAAATAAAATTTTCTCTAGAGTATCTATTAGCTATTAATATTCAATATACGAAAATTGAAAATAAAGAGAAACTCCAATTATGCCTTTTCTTCTTTCTTCTCAGTTTAACAACTCCCCTTTTCCCACACCATTTTGTCATTAATTCTCCTGCAGCCATTAACCATTCTATGTCAAACGCTTCAACTCTTGTTCTGAAAAGAAGAAGAACTATCTCAGATTAGAGCAAACCAAGTTTCAAGTTCTTCCTCAAATATTGCAGAGAAAACGGAAAGAAGGGAAGAATAGAGAACATAAACCTCCATTTTTTAGATCCTTAAGACACATTTACAAAATAACTGTCACATTTAGACCAGTAACAAATGAAGGTAGGTCTGCAGAAGCAGGCTGCAACCATAAGGAAGAACAGTCGCTCCTACAGCGGTGGGTACATGCCTGCACCTCCCCACTCTGCTAATGAAACTTCACCGTGCGCGATCCTCCCTTGTCAGAAAAGCACAAAGACACAGCAACACAGCAAATGACCTTGTCAGTTCAAAAAACCTCCCCAAATTTCACTGATTTTCATACCATTCATTTAACAATGACTATCAAATACTGCTTTACCCACCCTCATGAGGGTAATTCTCCAATCCCGTATAGTATTCCTATTATCATCTCACTAACACTAAGTGCAGTCTCCTTAAGAAACCTAGCAAGATAAACAATGATGGCGCTTGTATGTACCAGTGTATAACTTTCAGACAGACACACCTCCAGTTGATGATGATTCTATAATGATTCTATAATTGTGAATCATAGATCCTTGAATATGAATCCATTTTGCTTAAAAAAAAAAAAAAAACCCCAAAACCACACACACACAAAAAAAAAAACCACCCAGAAAAGTTCTCAAAAATTTCAGGAAAATGTGTAAATGCCAATACTTTGGACTCATTTCTCGACTGCTGTTCTTCCAAAAGCATCTTTTCCGTCAGGGAGGATTTGCCCTTTAACGCTTAAAGGGTATTCCTTTTTTAACTCAGAAAGGCTGCTTCCCAATCCTCCTTGAATGCAATTTTCCAACTAGCTTTCCCACCTAGTAGAGAACATCTAACACCTTTCCACAGGCCTGATTCAAGGGCAGCGAAGTCAATCCACAGCCACTGTTTCTGATGACCAGAGGCCCCTCTCTTTTGCAAGTCAGTGCACTTTATTGTACAAGAAGGTATCCAGATAGGGAGAATTAAAAAGCGATCATCTGCTGAGACTAGACCAGATTACAGACTGCAGTCTCTTAAGTTGTTTTTTTTGTGGCTGTGTGCAGGCTTTGTAGATGAAATGCCAAAAGAAGAGGATCTGATTGCAGTGACCTCATTATTGCTATAAAGATCCTTCAGTGGACAGTAAATGTGATGAGCTGCTAAATAATTGATTATTTCAAGAACTTAATGCTGAGTGCTTTTCACGCATCAGTACAACATACTATTTTATAGGTGTTGGTGTGTCAGCAAAACTCTGAACCACTCACCTACAGTTCTCGCTGAGTAGAAAAAAAAAGGAAAGAAGTGGGAGTAGGAGGCAGTTCCCTTGAAAGCTGAAAAGCATGGTTTGCCATCAGCTTCTTCAAAACTGAACTGCAGTAAAGTTTTGATTCAGCTCTTTGCACTTAAATGCAAACTTCTAATATCAGTATTGCTGAGGAGGAGATGTTATTTGTTTATGGCAATAAAGCAGCAAATTCTCATATGCTTGGAAGCTTTTAATGGAAATTTTCCCAGCAGGTAGAAATTTTTACTCCACCCACACACAGCATATTGCTCTGCGGCAACAGCTATTGCTCCCAGCCATGGGACGGGATAATGCAACATATCTTAAGTTTCTTCTTCTCAGATGACCTTGTAGCTTGCCAGATAATTTAAAGGTCAAGAGAGGTGCCCAAAGTGGTACGAAACAGGGCAGAAATATTCCACAGTAGGAAATTAGAGATGGAAATGCTCCATTTAAGTAAGAACTTTTTAGATCCTTAGAGTTGTGCCCAGCTTTGGGCTTCCCAGTACCAGGATGATGTTGAGATATTGGAGTGAGCCCAGTGGAAGCCAAGGGGCTGAAAAACATAGTGCATGAGGAGAGGCTGAAAGAAGTGGGGACATTCAGCTTGGAGAAGAGAAAGTGAAACGAAGATCTTACAGCTGTCTGGACCTCTCTGATCAGAGAATACACAGACACTGGAGCTAGAAGTTCTTGGAGGTGTCCAGTGATAGGAAAATTATTTTTTTTTGGCATGAGGATGGTTAAATACCAGAACAGAGTCCCAGAGAAGTGGTGGGAGCTCTGTCCTTGGAGGTGTTCAAGTTTTGACTAGTCATGGCCCTGAGAAACCTGATCTAATTAGACCTTTTTTGAACAGGGGGTTGAATTGGGTTAGCTTCTGGAGGAGTCCTTCAACATAATTTATGATTATGAGACATGAGAAGGAGGGAAAGACTTGGCATCTCTATCCTAATTTCCAAACTAATATAAAATATTACCCATTTAAAATATATGCACTGTGTCACTATGAAAAATTCTGGTTCAAAGTTCAAACCTGTTATGAACATTAGCATTATTAATAGGGACTTAAACATAAAATTATCGTGAGGAATTAAAACAAATAAACAGAAATTCAAATAAAATCTCAATAGGAAAATAGGTAATAAATAAGTAATGGACTTACTTGGGTTTTTTTCCCTGTCCTTGGCCATGTTTACTTGTACTGGATCTAAGGGAAATGTTCCCCTCCCCTGGAATAAGCTTCTTTTTCCCTAAAATGCCATCATATCGGAAGGCATGTAGGAACAAACTTGACATTCTGAAACCATACGCATTCACAAGTGAAAGAGAAAAAAATAATAGTGACAACCAAGCTGTGAATAGCTATTAACATCTTTGGAGATTGTGATCGGTCTACAGACGAGTCAGAAGGAGAATACGTTTTGTGTTTCAGTTATTTAGCTGTTCTTAATTTTCCACAGTTCTGGCAGTGTTTCATCCAAGTGATATCACTTGACTCTGAATAAATTAAGGATTGTAATTTGTATCTATAGCAAAATTCATTGGTTTGGGCTCCATTAAAATATAACATTTAAAACAAAAATCAGAGCTAAACTGTACAGGCTGAAAGAGTTGGGTTTTTTCAGCCTGGAAAAGAGAAGACTCCGAGGAGACCTTGTAGCACCTTCCAGTATCTGAAGGGGGCCTACAAGAAGGCTGGAGAGGGACTTTTTACAAGGGCATGTAGTGACAGGATGAGGGGTAATGGCTTCAAACTGGAAGAGGGTAGATTTAGAATAGATATTAGGAAGAATTTTTTCCCTTTGAGGGTGGTGAGGCACTGGAACAGGTTGCCCAGGGAAGTTGTGGATGCCCCATCCCTGGAAGTGTTCAAGGCCAGGCTGGAATGGGGCTTTGAGCAACCTGGTCTAGTGGAAGGTGTCCCTGCCCATGGCAGGGGGATCGGAACTCGATGATCTTTAAGGTCCCTTCCAACCTAAACCACTCTATGACTCTAAGACTCTATGGATGCATGAGGATATCCGTTTAGAGTCTAATAAAAGTGTCTAAGAGATCCAGGCACAAAACCCAACCTTGGTGCAAATAAATTATCAAAGTTTACATGATAGATTTACTGATATGAATCATTTACCTTTCTAATACTCCCTCCTGTCTCGTTTCTTTGACTTTCTTTCACTTGACATCTGTATTTATTTAATATGACTGGGTGGCCCAAAATGATAGTTACTCTGACAACCAAAGAAAATTAGAACAGCATGCCATCAGCAACAAGAACAGAATGCAGGAACAAAGAGACTAAAATGGAAGAGCATAAGATTTGACCCGACTCACTTTTTCTTCCTCTCTGATTCTCTTCTCTCTCTCTCTTATTTCTTCACTATAATACATGCCTCTCACATATTGTCTTCGTAAGTTCTGAAGTACTAGATAACTCCAAGAAGACTGAATATTTGTGTATATGCAACAAGAAAACAAGAAAAGATTTGGCAATTTTTTTTTTTTTAATCTTTCTGTGAGCTGTGTCCATGTCCTTACTAATACACAAACAAGTATGTAGCAGCAATGCCACAAGGCAAAAAAAATATGGTCGTAGGATGTTGAAACAGAACTATAGCTGCTCTACAAATAGGACAATTCACTGTGAAACAAGAAATATTTTGGTATACAGTTACTTCTGGATTACTATTTACAATTATCCCCTTGTCCCTGAAAATATATTTGCTATCATAGTGGTAAAAGCCTCCAATACTCAATATGTACTGAGTATTCTGTAATATGGGGGCAAACAGAACAATTCCTATGACTGTTCATCCATGGGAGCAAGGTGTCAGCAGGTCAGATAGAGACCCCATTGTTTGTGCAACTGATATTCTTCTCTGCTTCCATCCAGGTGATGTGGAAACAAAGGGATAAACAGCTGACCTGGATAGAGAGGTCTGAAGAACAGAAGCAATCATAGCAGGTGGCTCACGCGAAGGGCACAAGGAAAAAAAAAAGGACAAAATGTGGCAAAATCAGAAAAGAAAAAGTGATGGAAAAAGTGTATAACTGGTGCAGAAAGGTCTTTCTCTAAGCTTGAATGTACCTTGGAGTTTCTCTCTGAAACCATTGGTACACAGAATTTTCTTATTGCCCAGCTAGTTGCTGAAGCCCTATAAAGAAAAACACCATTTTGCTGCCACCCTTTCCCACCTAAGCCCTTCAAGGACAATGTTGTTGTGCAGCTAGATGTCCAAAACCCAACAGATAAATCATATGGGACCTAAAGTGGTGCATATGATAAAAATATTATTTAAGCATTCTTTTCTGTTTAGGAAAATGCACTTAAAAATTTATATTGACATCTGATTTGGGTTACAAAAGCAGGCAGGCAATCAGAAGCTGGACAATACCAGATATGAAAAAGCTGGTGTGATCTTTTTCTTTCCTTTTTCCTCACGTCCTCAAGTTCTTCATCACCATTAAATGCTGCTACGCTTACATCCTGTCTTGGCCTTAAGCAATCTCCTCCTCATTGTGTGGCAGGAATGGCACCAGCAGCTCTAGGCAAGACTGCAAACGGATATCGCTGGATCTAAGAATCATTAGCTGAAAAGCAATAGGGCATATACTGTCTCTTGGAAGGATGGTTGCCGAAGTTGTGGGAAGGGCAGACATGACCAGAAAGCAAAAGCCAGGGGCAATCTACAGCAAACTCGAGGCAATGCCTTATTATGACCATATCAGCGGTTTTCTCTGACACCTCTAACAAGTTTCAGGGAAACACCTGTGAGCATTGGCTGTAGGGTGTGTCATTGCAAAGGCTTAGCGTGGCTGAGACACCTTCAGTGCAAACAGAAGGTTCCCATTTTCTCTCAACAGCAGATATAACAAGCTCCGTGGAGTGTAACATCTACTGCAAATGGCAAGTTTTACAGATTACAGCTCAGCCAATTTTGAACAGCCTTTCATTAAGACATCAGAAGGATCCTCTCTGATATCAGGATTAGCTCCTTGCTCTGCTACAAGCAGGAAGACATCCCAAATATCCAAAAGATATTTAGATCTTTGTATAAATGACAGAAGTTTGGTCACCTTGCAACCCACTCTTTTCCCGGAGACTGCATAAGCAAGTAACTGAACTGCACACTTGGTGGGATTTCCAGGAAATCACTGGGCGTTGCATTTCACAGAGCTAAAAAAGCTTTTCAGTACTCAGTAATATTCCTGTATTTCTCTCCATCACCCCCAATTTTCTGTAGCTGTTAGTGGCATCACGCACTTGGAAGAAGCTGGTCTGTGGATCCTGAGAATGGATGCCTCACTTAAATGCAAAAAAGGGAATGTTTTCTTTTTTCTTTATGAATGTTAATTGCACTGATTGATATGACAGTGGTCTTCATGCATTGTACTTTCTTTTACTACCTCCTAGTGCTCCTAATGGAGCAGTGGAACTCCATTTGAAAAAGTCCTGAGATAAGACCTCAGTAACATTGTAGAAAACAAAAAAATCTGCAAATAACATCCTAGCTTTGGGGGAAAGTTGGTGGTAGTTTTTTTATTTCAGTGCAACTACTTTTTCAATTTAGTTCAGTCATTCCTGCTAGTAATGATTATTTTGCTATATTCCATCTCTCCTTAATGTGAAACATAAAATAGATTGACTCTCATCTTTATGCAGAAATCCTGGATATTAAGTAAAGCCAATAACTGCACTACTATTACAAACAATATTAGGTATTATCAGTAATATGAAACAATCAACAAAATTTAAAAAGTAAGATTTTTTTCTCCAGAAATGTATTTTTCCCTCTTATCTTATATATGAACTTATGTATATGCATACTGTATATGTCTAGAATTCTTTCATTTGATGGGTTCACTGAAAACTCAATGATTTCTGGCAAAGATCCAGAAAATCAGGAATGAATACACATACTTATCTGAGAATGCATACAACATTTTGCTATTGCAAAAGAATCTTTAATGTCCTTTATATCCCTCTCTTTCCATGCCCTTTATTATTTAAATTTGCTGCCTAAATGCTTTACATTTTTTAGCATTTCATTTTATCTTGTGTTGAGGTGATTCCATGATGGTCCTGAAATTCTTATTTCCATCCTCTTAAATAATCAATAAGGACAACTTAGTCAATCTTTTTGAAAACCAAAAGGTATCTGTGTTTTCCAGTTGACTGTATTGGCAAATGGTCTGAATGTCAAATACTTAACTCTGAATGAGACAGAACACTTCCAAAAAAAGAAGCTCTGAAAACTTAACAGGAAAATTCCTCTTGAAAAATAGCTGAAAACTAATCAGATTATTGCCATACTCCAACAGCCCTTTGGAACACTGAAGACTTTTTTGCCCATGAATGTCTACTCTACATTACTGCTACAGGTGTTGAAATTTCATTGTCATGTGTAGACATGCCAGGAATCAAATTATATCTAAAATTGCAAGAATTTAAGGACAAGGTCAAAGGTGCGTCTCAAGCTTAGGTGGTCCACCAGGTTACTGTGATTAAGGTATAGCAATATTTGTGGTGATTCATACATAAAAAGAAACTTTTTCAAACATGGCTTAAAATAAGCATGAAATAAAGGTATCTCGCTATGGTAATGATGAGTTGGCAGACATGTAAATCTCAGGAATACAAACAGACAAAATTCTATCAACCCACAAACAAAGCATATATAGTCTCATTCCTGTAATATCCTCTTGGAACCAAATGAGTTTATGGGTTTAGCATAGCAGGGTTTAAAAAAGACAGGATGTCAGAAGTGATGGAAGAATATATTTGCTGAAAAAAAAAATCCACAAAACAAAAACAAACCAAAACCAACCTAACAAAGAAACCAAAACCCCAGCAAAAACCAACCAAGCAGAAACTACAAGTGAAAATGCTGTTGTCTGATATTTGTAAGTGGAAGAGATCTCTGTCCTTCCTTAAGTTTCAAGGTTCTCCTCCTTTACTCCCTTTTCACCAAGCAGGAACATTTGGCTTTAAAGAGCAGAACTAGGAACCAAAAAGACATTCAAAAATTTGTCCTTTTTGTTTCTTTGACTTTTGCTGACTGGATATCTTAATTCTGGCTGCAGAGAATCACCTTAAAAAAGAATTATTTGGTATGTAAAAGGTATTACAAATCAAAGAGTAATGACTCTTAGAACCAAATTTTCAAATGCAGGCACCTACACTGGGCATAGAAAATGTTTCTGTACCCTGATTTGATAGGAACACTTTAGAAATCCATTTGAAAATATGATCCTGACTAAAAGCTAGATGAAAAGCTGGCTCGGCAATCTGACAGAAGAGAAGTTTTTTAGTTACCACACCCCCGAGAAGCTCTAATACAGGACTGCTGCTCTGAAAGCTAATGGCCCAAAGCCTATTCAACTCAATGGAAGACTTTTCAATAGCTCCATTAGATTATTGGATTGGGTTCAAAAAGCTTAATTTAAAGGTCTTTCATGACAGAATTTCACTCTAGTGACAGCATTATCCCAAATTGTGCTGTACCCAAGCGCAACAACCCAATATTCATTTAAGCATCTGAGTCGATGTTAACTGCTACAGATTTCAACTCCAGAATATAGGGATTGTCCCACCTGGCAAATGCTGATTATTACATTATTCTCATCCCGAAAGAAAAGCTCTATATATAGAAAGGCAAAACAGTTCTTTTCACAATGATTATTGAGTCACAGTAATTACGTTTCATATGGGAAATATTTTATATCGAATTCAGTATGTGAACAATTACGTACACCATGCCAAGTATTAGTTAGCATGTGCATCAGTTAGCATGTGCTCCTGATGTGTCACACAGTTAATATAGACATATGTAAAATGAAAACCATGAAATTAACAAAAAGTAGCCCACTTCTGACTGTAAGCAAAACACAGAATTTCCAGCTCACAGGAAATTACCACATATCAGCATCTGTTAATGTTGTATGGGGGCTAAAAGCTGACACATCAATGATCTTCATTGAACAGGTATCCATGTAAAAAAGGCTTCAGATTCTGAAATATGTCACTTTAAGGTCCCAATCAAAATGAAACAGCATTCCCAAAACTTTTTTTTTAATGACATTAAACTCTTGTTTTCTGTCCATTCAAAAATAAGCATAGGTATTATGGAAGCTGAGGTTTGGATCACCATTCTCTCCTACCGAACAACTCCTTGAAGATTTGATCTTCCCAGGGGTAATGTAGCTGTGCTTCTACCAGGGCCCACATGTCGCCTTGTGGGAACTGGAATTTGAGAGCTGAATGGTATTATTATTTCCTGTGCAGAGCTTTCTAATCCAGCTGTGTCTGCTGTAATCCAAACAGCTGACCAAAATAAATCTCTGCTGTCTTCGGAGAAATACGTTTCTCAAACAAGCCTGGCCTATGGGGAAGCATCCAAGCTGTAACTCCAATAAGGCAGCGCAGAACTAGGGAACTGTGTTTTGCTTAGCTGCTTTGAAACAAAATATTTCTGGGAAAATAATAGAATTGAATTGAAAATCATTTCAGTGGAACCAGCCTCAAAAGTCAAATCTGCACACAGAGAATTGGGGGGGGGGGATCCTAAGATTTGCTGACATGCCATATCCATGATTTAGTCCAACAGTTACAACCATAATCATACCTCTAGGCTGTGGCAGACCATGCTGTGCAGCTGAGAAATGCAAAAAATGAGAGAAAGCTCATCTTTATATTTCCTTTCCTTGGGCCAGTTTGCCAGTGTAAGTTAGATCATTCTCTGATGACAGATGGCTATAACCCCTGCAGGGCCAAGAACCCTAGCCAAAAGTTCACGAAAGTCCACATGAGGGTTTGCACTGATATCGCACGCTTTTGGTTTGGGCAGCTAAACCCAGAGAGAGACAGAGGGTGAAAGCGTTTGAAAGTAGCTTAAAAGAGTTCCAGGTTGCAGAACCGCCTTCTCTAGTAGAGACACAAAGCACTGACCCTGCCTCCCAAAATCCAGTCTTAACATGAGCTCTAGCAATTTAGAAGATTTACAGGAAAAAATGGAAGAGGAAGATGGGCAAAGCAGAATGCATTTATTTCTACAGACTACTGATTTCCACCCTGCAACCAAGTCTAGACATACACACCAACTGAATCTAAAATACGTCTGTCTGGTATCTTACCAGGAGATGCTCTTTCCATCTTGCTATGTTCTACATCCTGTTCAGCTTAATTCTAGCAGTTTACAATATAAATGATTAAAAGTCGGAAAAATTAAAGGTTTGGGGTAGCAGAAGTAGATTGCCTAGATTTGGGACACACCTATCATGAAACAGAAACAGAAAGAAGTCTGCGAGTTGGATTCATGTTAAATAGCTAGGCAGTTCATTGTTCCTGAAATCTGTAGCCATTTTATTGCTATGCTTTCTAGAAATTTTTATCCAATGGCCGTACTTGTAATCTAACACTGGCACAGTCACATCTGGCAATGCTGCCTGGCCAAAATCAATCTCCACATAGAAATACCCCTCTAAAGAAAACAGTTACAGCGATGCATGGCAAAAATACCACTGCAGATAGGCTAGTAGGAAATACCTACAGTAACGATTTCGATCAACTATTTCTCTTGAGTCTCTTGCAACTGTATACCACCTATACTATACCGGTCAATAACTAGATGGTGCTGTGAGGAATTGCCTTAAAAACTTTAAAAGAAGAAAATACATAATTTCATTATTTCAAAAGATATTTATATCAATAGCAGCAGCTCAACAGAATATGCGGCGTAAACCTAATAAAAGGAAATCTCCTGATATTGAACACTCAGTGCACCACTGATATAATTCTCATCTTCTTTTTAATAACGTACACTCACATAAACACAGCATGTTCTCAGCCAAGTATAGAAGTAAGTTGAGAATAAAAATACATCTGATTTCTTAATAAATTAGAAGAATAAGGAACTCCTTTAGGAAAAAAAAAATCAACAGAAAAAAGACCTTGCAGTCACTCTTAGATGTCAAATACCATTAAATACAACTTTGTCTGTTGCTAGAGAAGATAAAAGCTGTATTTAAAAGCCTTGCCAAAAATGTCCTTTTCAGTACTAATTAGCATCAATGGTCAAAGCCGCTAGAGCAAAAGAAGAACAGAGAGAGGGAGGACAAGAGAAATAAGTACCATCACTGACACTAACAGGATTTTTTTAAGCTTTGTCTCATGATACATTAAAGGATCTTTTTCTTTTAATATAATGTCCTAAGCTTACAAGCGCTATGAGCAGATGCCCTTCTCAATCTGCTCTAAAATCATATCCAATAGCACACAAAGGAAAGCCACAGCAGAAGCTGCCTCTTCCTAGAGTCTCCCCAGACAAGAAATTAGCAGCTCTATACATAAAATGAAGCAGAAACTTCCTTGTCATGTTTGAGAGCACTTCTGGTTCCTACTTCAGACTGTTCAGCCCATGCCCCAGTTTACAGGCAAAAGATTAAAGTACAGTTAAAGAACCTTGCAAAGAGAATGGGTCCACACAACTGCATGGCTTTTGTCTTCACTCTTTTTACAGTCACGTGAGTTTTACATATTCACAAAACGGGAAATCTCACTGTTGCAGCAATCACATTCATTGGGAATTGCAATGCACATATTTTTGTTTGCTTGCTTGCTTTTTCCAGCTTTGACTGTGCAAAACAGATCCTTGATAACAGGTGAAAGCATTAGAGTTCAAGAGGTGCAGGTGTTTCTCATGTATGAGAGTTGCAAGCAGGTTATCAGGTCCGTTCTACCACGTTGCCAAAACCAACTTGATCTTATCTTTCGGAAGTGCTGGCGGCCAGCCTGTGCACTTGTCTTCCTTTTCCCTGCTGCCTTCAAAGCACCTGGCACAGCTTCAAAAAAACAAAGCAAAAACAAAAAAAAACCAACCACCAAACCAAAAACAAACCCAAACCTTTTCACTTGCATCATCACCCACATTTCATTTTCATTCCCTTCCACGGTTTAATTTCTTCCAAAAATACAGGGCCTGCTAACTTCTCATTCACACAGTTAAGTCTGGAGCAACTGTGGAAGCAGTATAGTTATATGGGTGTAATAAGACATGAGAATTTCTATATTTCATAATTACTACTAAGTCAAAATATGGGTCAGAGCCTAAAAACTGATTAGTCCCTTGAGCTTTTCATGTCTCTTCTCGTCACGAGTGACATGACAGGGGAAGAAGAATAAACAAGCCTTCCCCCTCACACTCAGCATACAGGCAGCCTGGGGCACTTAAACCCTCTACGCATAGACTAGAAACAGCATTGGCATGATAGCTACACCAGCTTTCCAAATCTAACCTGTCATTATGTTTCAGTCCTTTTTATGAGGGGATCCTCTTTCACATTCCTTTCAGACTGACTTCATGCCCCAAATTCTCTGAATTGGTGCTAAATGCCTGAACCAAACTTCCCAAAGATGAAAGCCTAGTTCGTCCTCAGCATCCTGCCAGTGTTTGATATTGTTACTGGAAATATCATCAAGAGTATAAGCCATGTAGTGGATTTGAGATATAGGCATCCTGTCATTATGGACTTTTTAGACAGCATTTTAGACCGCTTACCTAGTACCGAACAGACGGAAATGGTGTTACTCCCCATCGTTCTTCCATGAGAATCAATGAGTTAATGATGAATGTCCAGATGTCATTGTTCAATTACTGAGTCACATTGTGTTTGGTATTTCAACTGCATGGATGTTCATGCAAACATAAAAGTGTTTTCCCTTGTATTCTGAAACAGCTTGTTCCAAAGGTCCAAGGGACTGTTTTTAGGAAATGATGTTCAGTGCATGCAGTGCAATAAAGCCAGTCTCTTTCCATGTAACAAAAACTAGATCATTCTTTGTCTTTTCCACAACAAATAAGTACAGTGAGGCACAGCATGTGAACAGGCACAAGTTTTCTAGGATGCATCCAAAATAATTTGGGGTCTAGACTGAGTCATCTAGCAAGCCACCAATTGGACAGCTCAGGTCTATATTAAAATAAGTAAAATAGCTGACAGATAGGGTACATTTTACAATAATGGCAACAATCCTGAGTGTGACAATCTTCATAGCTTCACAGGCTAATTTCTAGAATAACCACCAGGATATCTTTTGTGAAGAGAAGAGTTAAGAGAGCCTTGTATTTTACCACATCTGTACATTCATTCAAAGAAAAACAAAAGAACCTGAAAGTGAAAACACTCCTACATTTTTTTCAGTTCTGAACTACAGGTAGAATATTTATCTAGGATATTGAAATGTTACACATTAAAATATGTTTCTGAAGAGTGTGGTGTGTGCTTACATGCACATACTACACGTACTAATTAAATCTTCCACTCAACACCAGATATGAAAAATCAAAATGCTAAGAAAGAAAATTAGGGTTGTTTTGTTAAGACAGAAAAAAGTGATTTTTACCTCAAAACAAAAAACTGCCACTTGAACAAAAGTTTATGGTATTCTTTATTTCATTTATTTTAAGTAATTGAGCTCTGCAACTGGTATGACAGGAAATGATATTATTGCTTGATGATCATTTTCTCTTAATTATTAATATCATTCCATTGGGAACCCCCTCCTTGCCCTGGGAGGCATAGCTACAAGGAATTCAAACTGCTTTTGAGCAAAGCGAATGCCCCATCCTGATCTCCGTGGAAATCAAGCTACCTCATATTTCTCTATGGGAACCAGAGCCTCACATATTGCTGAAGATTGGTCTGTATAAGTAAGTCCAACCCACATGGGATAAGAAGGAAATGAAGGCCATCAAAGAATATCCAGTTCTTTCTCTGTAAATGTTCTTTGCTTCACATCTAAAGTTGTGACTAGGAAGGGCTTGGTGCAACACAAGAAGAAGAAATAGGAAGGCAACACGAGATTTTTCTTTCCAGCATGTTTCATGCAGTCTCAGAAATGCTTTTTGACAGCACCTCATGCGTTGAAGAGGAATTCTTCAATGTGCAATCAGCAAGGGGGTCTCTGTAGATGCAGGTTGGCATATGGTATCTCAAATTTCTCGGTGACAAGTGGCATGTTAGCAGAGCAACAGAGTAGCAGGGAAAAAGACGTTTTGCTAATCACTCCCTGTTGCCCACACCCTCAGGCAGAATCATATTGCTTTATGCAGATGAGCTCATAACAGTTTCTTCAATTTAGCTTTTATATAAAAAAGTGCCAGCTCCTAACGCTATGTCAACAGGCACCCGAGGGCCTTCCACTTTACATTGCAAGTGTATTACTATTTAAAGATGAGCTTTTAGCTTAACATCATTGCTTGCCTTCAGAGTTTAATTACCGCCCTCCCCATGAGGCCCAATGAGCCATCCACTCCTCCCACGGGAGTTCTGCCTGGCAATGATCTTTAACTAAATAAGTAAATGCCAAATAAGCACTTCTTAAAGATGCAGTGTCTTGTTTTCTGCCCGACTTTGAAGCCTGCAGAAGCCAGGCTCTGATTTGCATCTCACTGGCAGCAAGCCATATTGAATTTAGAGATCTTGGTTATAAATCTCATCTCTGATATAAACTAGAAAGGGGATTTAAAAGACAGAAAACTTTTTTCTTTTGCTGTTTCTTGTGCTCAATTATCCTACATCATTACCTACAGGCAGACATAAATCACTGAAACAAGAACCTCTAGTACCCAGTTACACCATCTGTAAGCGTCTTACACAGCTACAGCACTCTAGACAGCCTGCATTGGCTACAATACTCCTCCAAATTAGCTTCCCTTATTTCTTTCCACCACCTCTGTGTGTAATAGAAAAGTAGCATTACAAAACAATTCATTCCCTTGAAATAAATATCTGAGACTTAAAAGAGGTCAACATAGATGCACTTAATTCTATAACAAGTCAAGCTACTGGGCAAGACACAGAGGTAACAGACTCAACAGTGTCCATAGAAAGAGGAATTCAAACACATTTTTCTTTTAAAGAAGGAAATAACAAAAATTGACACAACCAGATATTATTTCTGAGAGATGACAGTATTACAAAGGAGCTACACACTGAAAAGATGATCCTAGTTCTTGGAGTCCTATACCTGAATACGCAGTGGCACCCAGCATACAAAAAAAGAGCCAGCGACAGATGATTAAACAATAATCTGGGACCCAACAGATATCCTTGCAACTGCCAGTCACTCAGCAAACCAATAAACAGGGAGGACATACAGCACTGCAAAACAGCAAAGAGCTGTTGGAAACACTGTGAAGGAGACATGAAGTATACTCTCCTGGCACCAGCTACTCTTCAAAGCAGAATATACAGCTGTGACCAAGCTGGAAAGGAACAGACTAGGTGATGTGCTTCACCTTACTTCTCTGCTAACAGGAAAATAACACACTTTTGGCATATCCTACCAGAGTAAAAATCACGACACTTTGTTATTTCAGAAGGCCTAGACATTGGCTGTGGTTTCTACGGTATTATTCAGCACACTTTGCAAATGATATTGTCAATGTCTCTCTGGGATTTGTGCCTGGCTTCAGAAACAAAATTCAGGCTTTGTCATTAAGAGTAGCTTTGAAGAAGAGCTGGTCTGAACTTAAAATGAAACTTTTCAGCATATAATTACATAAACATAATGAGTTTTTTTGGTAACAATTGCAAGAAAGCACTTTCTTCCAGTGTGTTACCAAATATAAAATCTCTAATCACAATGTTCTGAATTAAATAAAAGTACTTCCATTTAACATAGAGAGGGGAAAATACTGTTTTGTTTGTGCATCAGGTTGGAAAAACATGCAAGCTTCCAAGAAAACAGAGCTCACAACAGATTCACCATCTTCAGAAGAAAGCAGAAAGCTGAAGTTTCTTGCAGGCTCCCTATGAATTATGTGGTTATTATGGTAGCACACTTCCGCCAACATTTTGTTGTAATGTTAATTTTCCTCTTTTTTATTTTCCATTATTTGTGTTTATAAAGAAATTTATCAAGGCCCAAAACCCAGGAATGACCTTGAAATAGTTACTAGCTTTCTGAAGGTGTGAACTGTAGTTGAATGAAACTGGTTCTTCCTTGTCTTTAAGCTTTTATTTTTGTATTGTGTTCCTCACCAGAGCGCTTGAGTGCTTTACAAACATGACCATTCCTTCTTTTTAAAACACTAACTAAAATGAAAACTAAGCATGCATTTCTTCACCTGTCAGCTCCCGTGCATGTTGCAGGGTTTGTTTAGTTACTGTGGCAAAGCAAAGCCAGGCAAGTGATTTGCTTTTTCTGCTTTTTCCTTAGGCAAAATCATTCATGATAATTGCAGTGGAAGGACATGGCTACCTCTTTCTGTGTGCAGTTTTAACTCTGAATCACCTTTCTGAAACAACATAAATGTACAGGAATTATGTCCAAACACAGACTCTGCCCATTCCCTTGAGAAGATTCTTCACTGGCTTAACCAGATTTGGAGAATGGGATCATAATGGGTTCTCTGCTGCCAGCACACTTACTTGAACGAGACAGCTAATACTGGCAAAGATATCCAGGTACGTGGATCCTGGACACAGATCAGCCATTGCTTCTGTCCTCCATGGCATGCAGCTTTTGAATACTGAATAAAAATAAAAATAATAAAAAAGTTCCTCCTGAGCTGGGTATCATTTAGGGCTTCTATTTGTTTGCATTACCAAAGGGACCAATTTATGCGGGTGTTACCTCCGTTGGCCTACCCGTGGATAAACAGAATGGCACCTCCTCTTTAAGTCTGCGCTCTCACCGCTGCAAGGGAGCAGGGTGAGACCGAAAGGCTGGAAAAAAACACTGGAAGTGAGGAGTAAATAGATGCTCAGGATCTGCTTGTGGGGACAGAAGTGAGAGAGAGCACTACTGCAGTGATTATGAAGGGAAAGGTGACTTTCCTCACTTTGCGTGTGTTCGTCCCTGGAGGTAAGGGCAGGAACACTGCAGCTAGCAGGGACGCCCAAAACTGCATGGAAGCCAGCAAGAAACCTTGAGCCAGCCAACCTAGAAGGACAGTAAAGCAGAGAAAGACTGCCACAACGGATGACTGCTGCTGCAGAGCAGCAGTGAAAGCTTCCATATTTTCTGGACTTTAAGCACCTGTCAGTGTGGAAAGCTGCCAGGAGAGGGCAGGGAGCAGGGATCCTCCATCACAGCTTGTTCAAAATGGTCTTGGCTGGGTTGCTGTTTATCTGCGGACTGTCCTCTGCTGACTCCTTCCCTAAGCAACTTCCTGCTCCTCTCATCCAGAAGCAGTCAAAGGGCTAATTGGGTCTCACATGTTATTAAATCACCGATTTTAAAGAATTTAGAATAGCATCAACAAAATTCCTTACATTTCAATGCTGCAAGTTAATAAAAACAAGTAAATTCACATAAAATAATCCCTTAAATTTTTATATCCAAGCATTAAAAATCAGATCTTCAGTGAATATGAAACAACATTGCTGTCTTTAGCTAAAAAAGCCTCACAATTTTGCTCCATCAAAAAAAGATGGCCTTTAACACCTCTACCAAAGGGCAAGCATATATTTCACCAAAAGAATGTTTTGAATATGAGAACTAATTCAGCATCAGCTTGCACCATCTTAGGTAGTTTATACATCCTTCCATGGTACCCACCAGGCCCAAGTGAAACACAATCTCAGGCAAGTTGCGTTGAACATGTATGCAATGTGTATGCAACTGCGCACTAATACAGCAGTGTTGGTGTGGTGGTTCCTGCTGACACAAAAGCTCCTGTCTTGCTAAAAGCTGCAGAGGGCTTAAGGGTCAACACAAACTGTGACTGACAATGTACGGCTGCTGCAAAATATACCCCCATTGCTCTGGAATCACACAGAGGTGATTACTCACATATCTTTTAAAATGATCTGGCACGAGCCAGACTCTTTTCAGTGGTTCCCAATGACAGGACGAGGGGCAATGGGCACAAGTTGGAACATAGGAAGTTCCGTTCAAATACAGGGAAAAACTTCTTTACGGTTCGGGTGACAGAGCACTGGAACAGGCTGCCCAGGGAGGTGGGGGAGTCCCCTTCTCTGGAGATTTTCAAGACCCGCCTGGATGCAGTCCTGAGTAATGTGCTCTGGGCAATCCTGCTTTGGCAGGGGAGTTGGACTAGATGATCTCTAGAGGTCCCTTCCAACTCTGAAAATTCCGTGATTCTGTGATTCCATGATACTCCCCCTGTGTTTATACAGTTATTTCATCAGGGATGGAAACTACCTATACTAAATTTGCAATCATTTTCTGTTAGGGAAAAATTGCCATATTCCATTACTTCAAAGTTTGCTAGATGTTATTCTAGTAACAGTTCAACTAGCAGCTGAAAATTTAAATATTCACAGAGCACGGTAAGACCCAACATGAATAAAAATATAGGAAGGTGGTTGCTTGGACCCACATTTACTCCATTCCTCCTCCCTGCTAACCTTAGACACATAAGGGTGCAGTGGGACAGGACTGTCTATCGTTAGAGGAGCAAATAGTTAGGGAGTGGATTTCTTTTAACAGCTTAAAAGGTCTATCTCATAGACTCACGGCAAAGGCATATTTGAAACCTATCAAGAGTCCCCATCCTGCTTTGAAACAGTTAAAAGTATTACGCAGCCTTAAGACTTATATGTTTGCTCAGGGCTGTGTTTTAAGAAGAGAAAGACAGAATTTGCTAAAAAGATGCTGGCAAGTGAACCATTCTGGGAGTCTTCAGCTATTTTCTCCACATTAAGTAATTATACAGAAGAGTTTCCCACATGTTACCCAATTTCTTGACGGTGGTATTCCAACCATAAAATCAAACCTCCCTTGTATCAGAAGACCCTTCTTGCATGGTTAAATGAAAGCAGCGAATTATGCCACAAGCAGCACAAACTGAAGAGCTGGGTGCTATTATACACCCTTCTTAAAGATTTAGTCTTTCCCTAAATATGATAATGGTATTATTTTATATACATATTGTAATCACTGAAATATGTCAGCTGTCTGTAAACGAGCATTAAAGATCAGATAAAAACAGATTTCTTATGTTTCAGACATGGATTACTATTAAAATCCAACCCGGAAATTGAAGCAATCCTAAGCATCTTTTTTTATCAGCATTACAGCTCCAAACCATCTGTACTTAATTGTAAGACAACAAATTCTCTAAAAACCAGCGAGGATTAAGAGGACAAATCTTCTTATGGACAGTTCATATTAGAGAAATTTAAAGACTCCTAAGATCACAGTACTTCTTGTGTACTTGGTTTATTTCAGTCAGGTCCCTATGTTTATCTTCTTCTAAAATGGAAATACATACAGCACGTTGATCGTTGCCACAGCATCAGTAAGAGGTTTATCAGGGTCTTGAACTTTGATGAGAAGTCCACTGCTAGCTTAAGAGCTTGCTGACATTTACTCCTAAAGTTCATGCCAGGCAAGAAGACCGACTGCTGACCTCCAGTGTCCCACTGACTCCCAGAACTGGAGAAACTGGGCCAGTAGGGTAGGATGGCAGGCATTTTGCATACCATGCTTCAAGTATAGAAAATCAAATAATTTCGTTTATGCAGAATAAGGAACAGAGATTTGGTTACAGCTGGGTGGTAGGGGAGAAATGGAATCATCGGTCACCAAACAGGTCACCCAAGCACAGACCCTTTGGCATGAATGGCATTACGTCAATTTGCTCCTGATGAATACCTGCAATATACCAAGCAGCTCCTAAAATTTTTCATATGTCATCCCCATTCAGCTATGCTTGCATTCTTTTAATTTATTCTAGTTGCTAGCCATGATTTGTTCCAATCACTGGATAGAAGTAATATTATGCAATTAAATAACAATTCATGAGATGAATAACTAACATCTACCAGTCAAAGTCAGCAGTTTGCCTACATGCCGACCACAGTACTCTTCATTAAAACATCACTTGGTATATATTCCAAATAAATATATATATGCAGAAAAGAAAAACCTACACATCTGCCAACAGCAACTTCTTTTGGAGGCTCTTTCCTCATGTCTTTAAGTTCCTCTTTAATTCTTTTAGTCTCTTGGATCTCTATTTTTTCGCTTTAGAAGCTGTATATCTTCCTTTTTCAAATCCACTATCCCAGCTGACCACAGTACTTATGACCCTTGCTGCTGTTTACCTTCTCCCCATCCATTCTTCAATATTCCATGTAACAGTTTTCATAAACAATAAATGCTGTAAAACCCAGATAGAGAGCAGGAAATGCACTGCAGTCATCAAGACCTTTGCAGACAACATTATTTTGGAGAGAAAAGAAAATCTTTAGAAAAAAGGAAATTCAAGCATTCTATAAAACACGTCAAAAACTCTGAAAAAAGCTTTAAGTGGCATGTCTCCTGGGATTTCTTATGCAGTAAACGAAATGAATTTCCTTAAAAAATGACTGGTAAAATATTTAAAGATAAGTAAGATGTTACAACTAAATAATCTACTACTTAAATTAAATATGCACATTTTTTAATCTAGTAAATAATAGTGTGCCTGGCATGCAGACTACTCTAAATGGTTCTCCAGTCTTACCAAAGCTGTATAGTATTGGTGGAGTCCAGATTACAAGTTTGTCTTCAAAGCTTTTTCTTTTATGTGTTAATGCATTACTTTTAACACAAAAATGTCCAATATCATCTAGGACAGACAGTAAGCAACACCATCTCTACGTTTTCTCAGTTAAGAGTTATGTTTAAGATTGCTTTATCTGAGATTCATGCAAATGGTAGATGATGTCTTTTTTTTTTTTTCAAACAAGCCTTTTCCCCCTCTTCAAAGACTTTCATTACCAGGTTTTCCTGCATCTCTATATTCATTTTAGATACATGCCTTTCAATAAATTAGTAATGCTTTCAAAAATAAAGAAGAACAATTTTATTATTTTTTTTAAGCAAAGGTAGCTCTACAAGCTTAATTTTAAATAAATTTTTATTTTATTTCTAATTTGAAAAGAAGACAAAAAAAAGAGCTACAGTGATCCAGTTTCAGGCACAATGGCATAACTTTCCTTTGTATTGAGATGGAGATTATTTCAGAATTAGTGCTGAGGTTCAGCGCTCTGCTTAAGCACACTGCCTCACTGGTTTTCCCAACTCACAGGTCTAATTACGATTTCAGACTGCATTTTAAAAGCTAAAGAGCCAACATGCAAACCTACAAAGCAGCGCATCCTTCAGGTCAAATGTCTGTAGCCTCATAACCTCTTAGTCTCAAATAAAGCTGTTCGATTTTTTTATGCTTTTTATGTCTAGACACATGCCAAACTCTTCTGAGAAGTAATGTTTTTAAGGCAAATTTGTATAGATATGGTGAAAAAGTGAATTTTTTCCATACCTCCTGGGCAAGAAGGAGCTTTCTGAATGGGACAGTTCAGGAGAATCATGCTATTTTTTTTAATGGCCACAATCCTGAATTTATACTTCAATACTTTTAAAAGAAATCCTGTTCCACAATTAATATAGAAGATTAAAATTATATAACTAGTAGTATTTTCAATAAATTTTTAAAGTTGTATTTCTTTAGGAAACAAAAAAAAAACAACCCTCCTAATGCTCTGTAGGACATTTCTTCAAATAATTAATTTCATTTTTCATGCCTGTTACGCATTATTACAAAATGAAACAGTGAATAATGCAAAGTAATTTTTATTCAGGTATTTTTTCAGTGCTAATTATTAGTTCCACTGTTTACCTCTAACTGAATTTCACTGACTTATTTTAGTTAGACAAGGAAGATCTTGTCAAAATGAAGGGCTGTTATAACTATTTCTTAAAATAGTTTTTTCATCATTTTCTTACATTCTTTTTCATTTGGAATTATGAGAAAGACTTTGTATGATTTAGATATCTCTTTAATAAAACACAGCTCACAAATACATATGGCTGACATAAACCCAAACAGCAACTTCACTCTTGTCCATATGCTAAGGCATGTTCTACACAGAACATACCAGCTAATGTTATAGTTCCCATATGTGTACACCACACTTCTGTCAATGAAACTGTTGCAACCCACAGGGTGGAAGGGGAAAAAAAAAAAAGAAAGGAAAAAAAGTGATAGCCACAACACCAAATTGAGTTTGGCTTCCAGGCCCTAGCTGCTGAGATTCTTCTCAGCCCCTGAGTAAAAACCATTAAAAATACCAGTAAACGTGTATCCTGCACATACTCATCTGCTCATTTTACTCAAATCAAGGAACTTCCAAGTTTTCTAGATTGCCTAAAGTGGGTCAGAAACTCCAGGAATAACTGATAACTTCCAGCTTCTAAAATTTCTCTAGGATTCAGCCTAGATGTTAGCCACAGTGACTACTTTGAAAAATTCTCATTTATTCTAGAGGAGCTACTCCAGGCATGTTGGACATCCTTAAAATTCCGATAAACATAGGCTTATCATCAAAGACTGCAGAAGAACACAGATTCTAAAACAGAAAACTGTCTGGGGAAAAAAAAATCCCACACACCTAACCCCCAAAAAAATTCCATTCATTGAAGCTCCTCAAAATGAAATATTTGCTCAAATTTTCCATTAGAAAAAAAAAAAAAAAAGATCCTAAGACAACGGAAATATTTTGGCTTGTAAAAGTAAGGTAGTGAATGTTTTGTCCAGGGCACGTCTGAGCTACAGTGAGACAGTTCAGGGTTTTTCATGCCTCTTATTTCCCTTTTAGGCTCAGACCTGCAGTCTTGGATACATCTCACAGGATGAACCATGCTGACTCATGGCAATGTGTTTCCCTCCTGTCTTATAAAAGATGCTGCTCAGAAGGGAAAGCTGGTCCACAAAGACAGATGTGACACTTTGAAAGGGTTAATCTATTACAGTTAAATCTTATGATAACTAAGTGTTGTTATAATCTTATAATCTTTATAATTACTAAGTATGCCAGTGGGATCGTGTTCTGTTTCCTGCTATACAAAGACACACAGACATTCAAGGTCATAAAACGACTGATCTTGTGGACCAAAGTGGATTAAAACACTATTTATGCATGGAAAACTAACAGAACAGAAGCAGTAAAACTTTATAAAACTGTGAAGTGGGAAACAAATAGTGCAGTATTTGTTATGATAGTTAAAATATTACATAACAATGAAGGTTTTGCAGACATTGCTTAAAAGCAATATAATAACACAAATATTTATTTAATAATTAAATTGCATATATAGTATTCTTTCTAACCCTACCCCTTAGGTTCTGGAAATCAATGCAATGGAGCAATTAAGTTGGTCTTTATAAAAATTAAAAGATAAGAGGTCTGTTTCCATGGCTAGAAAGTATTACAAAACAACCCTCTTCCCCCTCCCCCTCAAAAAAAAAAAAAAGTAAAAGAAAAGAAACATAAACTGCACATCAGAAATATACAGCTCATCTTTTTAATAATTGTTAAGAACAATTCCAATTAGCTGGTTATACTATTATTCCAATGTAAACACCACCCCCAGCAGCTGTGATTAGCTCCTAATCTGAGTCTGCAATCCCTAAATACTAGCTGGGATTTTTTAATGAGTCCTGACTCATTTCCTAATATCACCTCTGCCCTCACAGGAGAAAGAACAAAAAAAAAGAAAACCAAACCCAAAAAAATGTTTTGGATTTATACGTCATCATTACCTCCTGACTGGCTTAAAACAACACAATCAACCTAGGCATAAAACTCTCAGCCTGGAGGAAGCTGGAGCCTGGACATAGTGCACCTGTCCCCTGCTCTCTAAATTGGCTCCCTACTGGATATCATGTCAAGTATAAGAGTTCACTCTGAACTTCAAGTTGCTTAACGATCAGCAACTGGGATCCCTAAAAGACTGCCAAAAGCTTGAGGACTGCCTCTGCCTACTCTAACATCCTGGCACTAAGGAGAATCAGAGACCTCCACGCTAGTGCTCTTGTCTAGGGAAGTTTTAATAGCATTTTGTCAAGATACTAAAATTCTGCAGTGCACCCAACATTCATACAGATTTCAAGTTACCATGAAATGCTGGCATTAACTGCTCTATCAAATTGGAAAGCCACCTTGTAATTTCATTCATTTCTCCTTTCCATTTAGTATGTGTTTTGGTGAGTCTTCCCTCCTTTTTTAGGAGATACTTTATCCTTATGTTATTTTCTCCTTAATTTAGGAATCCACCAACTGTCATTCTCCCTAAGGTGTTTCTCCTCCTTAAAACTCTTTCTTTCCTCAGCAGCCCATTCTGGTCTTGCTTACTGGTCTTCCAATTTTCTATTTTTCCCAAATCATTTTTTTTCATTCCTTTTCAACTCATCTACCACCACCCTTTTCTCCCCCATATTCCTGCGTTTTCTGCCAAGGCACTGAATTCCCTCCCCCACATATATATATACTCACAATTCTGCTCCCAATAACTCTGTCTCTGTCTCTTTCTGACCCTGTGACACCTGTCAGACAAATTATATCATGTTCCCTAAATAGGATATACATCTCCAAGCAGGGAACAAGTGGCAGTCCATTCTCCTCAAGAGCTGCATGTTACTGAGGTGGGGAAACAGAGGGATAGCTGTTCTTCCCCATTGCTTTCCATCCACCTGCTGGTAAAATAACGTAACCAAAGGGATTGCTAATTTTCCTACCCAAAAATGGAAGAAAAGACAGCCTACATAACTGGCCTAAGAAATACTGAGGACTGCTAGGGCACAGACCAAGTGACAGGAAGTTCTGTTTGCTTACTCTGACAGCAGACTAAGGGCAACAAAAAATGACTATAGGAGTTGGGCCACCTGAATATCCCAAGGAAGAGACCAGCCCAACAGGCCAAAATTCCTGGGAAATGGTTGCCCTATCAATGCCAGTCTAGGCCACACTACAGACTTGGAAATCATCAGTGAGGTAGTTCAGACCAAAGTCTTTCTACTGCATTCTTGTATGCAGTTATATCAGAGAACCACCTCAAAAACATGCAAGTCTAAAATGAGATCCACCTCATCCAACTTTGGTAGCCTGAGATGATCAGGTGGGCACCCACTAATCAATGGAGAAAGTAGGACCTTTCCAAAAGGGCATGTATAGTGTTCTAAGGAAGGTGCCTTAGATCAGGGAGATGAAATTACTCACCTATTTCTACAGCTCATTGGTGAGAGGAGACCAAGATGGCTAGTTTTGGTTAGATCACCAGAGAAGATGGACCCTTTCCACAATAGACAGAGTGCCAATTCCTGCTTTGAAACACTACCCCAGTATAGCAAGCAATCCTACCTTCCAGTGTTTCCAAGTGGTTATCTAGGATGGAAAAATATACTGCAGAAAGCATTAAAAGAACCGTATATGTTGTTTGGATGCAGTAAAACTTCAGACAATGACAGTGAGGACTCTCGAAGCTCAATTTAAACTGTGGAGAATCCTACAGGACAATGAACTTCTAGGGAGAGTCAGCCCTATCTGGCCATGCTTTAACTGCATCCTTAAAAAACATTGTGTTCTGAGTCAGAGCAATACAGTTTTATGGAATCTGAATTGACACATTACTTAGAAAACTGATTTAGAGGTGGTCATAACTGCTCCAGGAAAGTAGTTTCTCTGCTGCAATAAACCAGGTTTATTGAGTAGTTGTCTAGTAATCAGTCTGCAGTATGATTATTATTATTTACTATCACCTGACTTCACTCTTTATTTAGTAACGGTTGACAGATGAACAAAATTACCAAAAGACTTTCATCTGTCTTTCCCAGTGAAAATATTTTCTAAATATTTTGAGAAGTGTTGCGTTTTCATGCACACACACATTTATTTGTGTACATGTGCACACACGCACAATCTTATATTTTATTTCAGAAGACATCACAGAAGAGGACAAGCTTAGATGCTAATTCTGCTTTGGTTTAAACGTTCCAGTCAGCCCTTCACTGTTAATTCTGATGCTTACAGTTGTTCGTTTCATAAGTCACCACGTGAGTGCCTGCTGGAAGTGATTTTAATACCTGATTGCTCTTGGCTTTAAGTAAAGGACCGTCCTTCATCAGGGACAACAAGATGGGGTTGGTGAGAATTTATGAGCCAATGGCTAGCTGTGACTACTGGATAGAAATCACTTTTATTATGTGCATAAAATGGTGTTTGGATTAAAGGACAACTACATTTCTCAAGATGACAACCAATCCAACACCTTAGACAAGAGAATAATGCCTGCAGTTTGGTGCTTGATTTTAGTGACTTTTATGTAGGTTTTCACTTTGACTTACCTAAGAATCTAAGGGATAACTGATACACAATGGATATTTAGTTTTTATGTTTCATAAAAAGGCAAATTTGACAAAAATATCTTTTGTAAAGTAAACATTGAAACCTACTTAGATACTGAAGATAAGAATTTAAAATAACTCTAAAGAGGCATGAGTCAGAAATTTCTTGATGATTTTCCTTCAGCCCCAATTCTGAGAGTAATCAAGGTGGTCTCAAAGGTGTTATTATTATAGGATTTAATAAAGATAGCTGATATGTTCTACCAAAATGTATGCTGCTTGTAGCGATTAATACACCTTGCCATTGCCTTAAAGGTATGGTTTGAGACATCAGAACCTGATGGCTCTATCCTAAAATAACTCTTTTAACTATTATAATTCTTGTACATGTTGCTATATGAACAACTTCAGTCATAGGGGTTTTCCTGTATATATTTTACAATAATATTGTGAAAAATAGAGAGGAAAATAAAAATGAAGACTCACCACAAAGTAACTTTTGCAAAGAGAAGGAATTTGGGGAGATTTTAAGGAAAAACACAAACTCACCCAGCAATAAGGGAGAAAAAAGAGATGACCTGGAAGCTTGAAATGTTGCTACCACCTCCCTCCCACACACATCAAATGCCATTTTTACATTACAGTTCCTCTGTTGGTAGATCCAGTTTAGAAGATCCTCCCTATCGGATGGCTTTATGCTCTCCCTGTCATGTCCATGATGGGTTCTACTGACTATCATATCCTAAAGCAAACTAATACCAAAACGGAGGGGGGGGGGCGAGGTATTGCTTAAAAAGGAGTATTTCATATTCAGAGTCTCGTCACACAAAGCTGATCACACAACAGAGCTGGCCATATCCTCCTGCAAAGTGAAAGCAGTGATCAGCTGAGAGAAGAAACCTAACCTGGAAGTACAGCTCTAGATATTTTAAGAAGTCATTTTACTATTCAGATCTTAGCAATCACACCAAAGAAACAGTTACAGTGGTGGGTAATGTCCTGTGGAGGGGATGAGGAACAAGTCACTTAGTGAGAAGTAGATTGAATGGGAAACTCCTCTGGCCAGGTTTGCTGTTGGAGGATTAGCAACTACATGGAAAAAGAGAATAAGGACTGTGATGAGAACGGATGGCTTACTTTGGAAGGCAGGACCAGTTCCTGACCCAGTACCCAATTCTTGGACAGTTAATCCCACTGCAGGGTGGTTCCACTGTAGCCTGCTACAATGCACAACCTCATGCACTGACCTAAACCAGCTGAGATAACCCTGCGGCATGGTAGGAAACTCAAAGATACCCAAGTAGACATCTAGAGCTAGAACTCCCTTGCTGGTCCACTAGAGCCTTCAACTGCACTGACCTGAGCGAGTGAGTGCAGCTGCACTGCAAAATGACACTCCAGTAACAAGCAGTGATTTGTTTAGCGGGCATGCTGGCAGCATTTGCATTTGATGAGCTATGGTCATCTGGAGCTTCTCTGTTTTTGCTTTATTACCAGCTTTGGTTGAGCAGCCTTTCACCACATAGCAAATAACCTCCTTTTCCTAAAGTACCCAACTATTCAAAAGAAATTATTTGTGTCAGGTGGAATCTGACTCAGGGCAAATTTGAAGTGTAGCTTGAACATAAATATTTATTGAGGGCAAGAACAATAAAGTGGAGATGTATTCTGAGAAGATTAGATTTGCTGCAATTGTTTCATAGTCCTACCAGCGAGTGCTTTCCTTTCACATATAGCTCTGTTTTTCACCCTTCTCTGAACAAAAGAAGGACCATACAAAAGGAAAAATTTTTTCAGAACAAAAATTACTATTGTCTGCTCAAAGTGTCCACCTGAAAGCTAACAGTCTGTGCTTAGGAAACAACTGGGAACAAAGGCAAGCAGAACCAAGTGCCCTATTTGTAGATATTGAGATACCAAAGATACATTTAAGTAAGATAGAGTTAAGTATTTCTGAAAATACCACTATGTTCAAGGCATCTACACGCCCACACAAATCTCGCCTACAGTCTCAGCGATGCTAAGATATCACTTGAGAACATTGTCTATATCAGAGTTGCACTATCCTCCTGCCACAAGGGTGCATAACGTGTTTTAGGACAGGCAGAAAGGTTGTGATATGACTAAGAGGTATCTGATGCTATTTTTAAGTTTATGGACTTCATTGTCCTCTCATTGCAGCTGCTTGCGAACAGCTTCAAAGAAACAAATAAAATGAGTCCAGTATAAAAAGAAATGTGCCAGGAAGAACAAAATTATGCCAGCTGGTCTTTGCCTTATGTTCTTCTGCTATTAGACCTGAAGCTTTTGAAACCAAAAATTCATACCATAATTATTCAGTTGTGGTCTTGGAACAGATTTTGTGTTGATTCTATTTAGACACAGTCAAGAAAACATTTCTTGACTGCTTTTTTTCAGCTCTCATAAAACAGCCACCTTGCAATTTATTTTTCTCAGACTTTTTTTTGCAACAAATACATTTTGGTATAGTAAGATTCCTCATCATATGTAATCAGACACCTTCTGCTCCAATAGGAGGTACTATACTTTCTTCCCTTACTATTGTTGTTTCCCTCCTAGACTTCATTTCCCAGGAGTTTAGATATCATTTAACTACTGGTCCCTTAACTCAGTACTGTTACTTCTGTCTAATTACATGAGACCGTAGTTGAACATTAATGTTATTACACATTTCCTTCCTTCTTCCAGTCAGTAGTCCCTTACAGGTTAAGTGCTTCAGACAGGAAACTTGCTGCAGATTTAAAGGAAAACCATCCTTCAAAGTTCCAAAGACACCATTTGATAGGAATTCTAGTTCTCCTATGCAACTTTATTTTTCTCCCTTCAGCAGATATTTTGATTTGGAAACACAAAGAACATGGAAAGGTGTAATATGGTGAGGATATGTATAACATTGGATTTACATTCCTTGCTGGTTCTCGACAGGCAGCACAAAGAAACCTGATGAAATCTGACCAGGAAGCTGACACTGTATGAGAACTCATCAGAGGTGCAAAACTTCAGTTAAAGCTCTAATGGATTTGCTATTCAAGATGGAAAACAACCCAGTCAGTAACTCTAAGGATCTATTGATTTATAGTTAGCATAAACTAGCGTGCAGAGTACATTTAAGTGCAAGCTTTGTTTTGGCTTCTGCCTAGTGGTAAAAGTATAAAACTAAGTCAGAACAGAACTGTATGTTGGACAAAAAGGCTAACAACATTACTTGTGTCCATTCATTTGATATGAAAGGATGGTAAACCTCTCTCTAACTACCAGAAAAATGTTGCAACAGACCTCAGTGTTTAAATTCACACCATTTCAATGACCTGTCAAAAAATTATATTACGATTTACTTAATTAAGGTTGCACAATTTCCTAAAAACTGTTCAGTCACTAATTTTATAACTCCTCCCAAAATGTCTTACTTGTATGAAATAGCCTGTTACCTCTACATCTTTCGTGTTTATTGTTCATGTTATTCATACCTCATGCTAGGGCTCTGACTACCTGGAACACTTCTTTGAAAGTTCCTTAAGAAAAATCCAACTTAGGTTTATACAATATACTTTCCTCTGACACATACATAGAACCACAAGTCTTAACAAGAATAATATCCTGCATTCATTCTCTAAGAATAGTAACCATATGCTGAAGTACCTGTCCATTCACCAGCATTAATTTATATTAAAGAAAAATTGAATGAGAGTAACTAAACTAATTTACTCATTCTTTTACCAACTTCAAATGATGCCAAACTGTATGTCACCAGTATTTTTGAAAACGAAACATCATCATAATTCAAAAGAAAACACACCGTTTAAAAAGAAAGAAGTCTAAGGATGCATATGTACATTGCTCCTGTGAGAATATCAGCTATTAAATTTTGATTTAAATCACCTAAGATTAATTTGTTCAATAAGTGTATCAAAGGTATTAATAAAACAGGAGTTCTGTGAAGCAAACATCTTTTAACTCTACTTTTACAGCTCTATTCATTGTTAAACAGCTCTCAGCATTTCTACCATTTTATAAATTATGTCCAATCTACCTCTCTTCAATTTGAGGAGTCCGCAATAATCCTGCATTTGTTTTTCTTATTTATGATGGTGAAGTTTTATTGAGCATATAACACAAAGAAAAGCTATATGTATCTTAAAGTTACAATGCACTTAGTAGTAATAATGCAGCAAACACAAATTGTCCCCCCTGTTTATTTGACCAGCGTGACACAGTTTTAATTCTCTGGCTTTATAGTATACTAGTAATGCTGTAGATTTTGTCAAAACAATGAGGAACTTGGGAATGCGTTCCTGCAAAGACATCAGCTTACCTAACCTTTTCTAGCAAGTGAAGAGAATAGCAATGTGTCAATACTATGAGACAGAGACATCGTCTTTTTCAGTTTTGCATAACCTTAGGAAAAAACCACTGGATACACTTAATTCCTTCTTGTATGTATTCCATATTGCTCTATGTGAAGATACTTCTTGAAGTGCTTAATTAGCTTAAACATCTAAAACCATCAGCATTTTATCTCTCATTTATTAATGAAACTGTTTTCAGTTTAGTCTTTATTTTTCCTCTGGCATGCTTGCGCATATTGATTTTTTTCTGTAAGACTTACTTCTGTATTTATAGGTTTCCAGAATATGGTGATTTTTCTTTGATCTTTTTTTTCCTTTTGATCTTTTTTCCCACCAGTAAAAGCTGTTCTTCTATACTCCATTTTGCCCACACAAGACTTTAAAACCATCCCTTTCTGTTTTGTTTTCACCACATTTCTTTATTTCCTGCCTGCTTTATCTTTTGATTTCACACAACACTTCATAAAGTTACTTTATTACTCACTGTTTTTTGAATTTTTTTTTGTAGTAACACCTATGACTAAACTGTAGAGTGCTCTAGGTTACTGTAATGTTTTCTTTCTTTCCACTACACCACACACGCTCCTCATACTCATTCATTTCTACCTGTTCAAATTCTTGAAAGCTTATACTACACTGCTCTGGTACTGTAATCAGTCTTGCTTGGTGCACTGCATTTAATAAACTTAGGGCCACTGTCATTAAAATTTTACATTTTTAACCAGATCTTCTATTAAACATTTGCAGGTCCAAGATGGCTTCCACCTCGGCTCGAAATCTCTGTTGACTGGGTCATGATATAACCCCTCTCTAAGCTTAAAGGCAGGTCTGATTTCCCACATTTAAGCCACCCAACAAGCAGCCACACATTGTAAATACCATTTATAAGGTCCTCTATGGTTCCCACCTAACTGTAGGTAATATGAGCGTTTGAAACTCTATTTTATTTTAAATCTGTAGAAATAGTAAGTCTTTCCCCACATTTTGACATATACCACTTTCCACATTTTTTTTCTTCTATCACTAGTTAGGTTCAAGGTGATTATTTTCAAAAGGTATTTAAAGGAAGAAAATGATAGGAAGACAGGACACTTCAGGTAGGAAGGGACTTCAGGAAGTCTCTAGTCCAACTTCATATTCAGAGCAAGATCAGCTCTGAGACAGGTTGTTCCAGTTGTGTCTTGAAAACCTCCAAGGACGGAGATGGCATAACCTCTCCGGGCAACCTACTCCAGTGTCCAGCTGTTCGCATGGGGAAAAAATTTTTCCTCACACCTAGGCTGAAGCCATCATTTCTTGTTGCTGCTCATCCTTCTGCTGTGCACCTAAGAGTGGCTTGCTATAGGTCCTCCCTGCCGTGAGGATATGCTGTGGCCTCCTGTCCAGCTTGCCCCTCCAACCCCCAGAGCATTTCCCGCAGACCTGCTCCCCATCCAGGCAGTCCCCAGCCTGTGTCCTGCCAGGGCCTTGGTCCATCCCTGGGCCTTGGTCCATCCCATGTCCAGGGAGAGGAAGGTGGGTTCATGAGGATGGGAATCAGGAAGCACAGCCCCTACTTGTCAGAGGTAGCAGAATTGTATAGGCACTATATGTACAGATGAGACAATGAATCTGAAGTTTCCCCCCTTCACACACAGTCTTACTTATGAAAGGTTTAAAAAAAAAATTAAAAAAATATATAAAAAAGGAAGCAATTTTTTTTTTCCTGAGTTTGCCGCTTCCATTCTTAAAGAAAAAGGTAAGGACAGAAGAGATCCCTGAATGTGGCATCTTTAGGATTTGCCGTTGAGCTCCAGTCCCACGCTGAGGCAGACTGAAGCTCACTAATCATGGTGTTTTCCAGCCAAGAATAGCACCGTTATCAGCCACATGCAGGCTTTGACCCCCAAAGGCTGTCTATTGTGCGGCAGGCCAGCAGCATCTTGGGCCGCCAGCAAGGACAATAGATTGACCTGCTCAGCCTTTGCAAATTGAAGCTGCCTGAAAATAAAACAGGTTTAATGCTGCTAGCTAGCTGAGGGGAAAAAAAAAAAAAAAAACACCAGCACAAAACCATCAGGAATCTTCAACTGTCACTGCCAGAAGCAGATACCTGCAATGAATCTGATCTAGAGAGCAAAGAATAGTGTTGCAGGATAGAACAATTGAATGTATTTAGCCAATTAAGAATGCTGTAGGTTTAGATCACATGTTTTATTTTCAAATAAATAGAAATATCACACAATAAACTGCAGAAACATTAGAATGAAACAGAAGTACTGCAATGAATATGCAGCAAAATGCAAAAATAAGACAAAATCTAAATCACAATAGCAGAAATGGAAAAGTAGTTCTATTTTTTTAAGGCTACTAGTAAAAGACAAGAAAAAAAAAATCCAAAAAGAATTAATCACAAGAAGATTCACTTTGCTCAAGGACATTTTCTTGCAGAGATAGTATGGCTTTCTGGAATGTTCTAACTGCTAAATAGGTTGAAAAATTAGTGACACTAAGAAAATAAATTATCAACAACACTGAAGCTAAATGTTTTCCACTGTACTATGAACTTCATCCATGTTGGGTTTGCAATAAGGGTCTGTTTGTACCTTTCTAACACTAAAAAATAACATTAATGGTAATAATATACATTATTATGAGCAGATGATACAAAATGTGTAAGGTAAGAGCACTAATTTAATTTCTACCCAGGAAGACTTTCAAAGGCATATATATCTCCCATTTTTCATATTTAATGACACATTGCATTATGCTCACAAACTGGTACTTGAGCCTTATTAAATTAATTAGTAAATAATAATTATAAAAAATCTTTCCTGCATAGAGGTGGATTCATCCCTGCACAAGGAATCTACAGCCAGGTTCAGTGTTCACTTGTCCAGTGCCTCCTGAATGCAAATTTCTGCACTTTCTAGGCATTGAATGTTGGTGAACTCAACTGAAAGGTCTTAGCAGAAATATACATAATTAGAGGGCTAGTCCATGAGATGTAAAGGTGGGGACATTAATCGTTAACAATGCTTAGTTAACGATAGCAAATACCATTTGGCTTTAAATTTTACATCTCTATGTCTTTAAATTGCACTTGGAGAGGAACCTTTCTGGCCTGCAACATATATATAATTTCTTTACCATCTTTTTTTACACTAACTACAGGAAAATATCTTGACTAATTAGAGCAGATTCTCAAAACCAAGCAAATATTTCTTTTCTAAAATTAAAACAGCACATCCCACAGACTTCAAGGTAATAGAAAGAAATATGCCCAATACCACAGCCCAATACACTTTTTCAGGTAAAAACTAGCGCGAGTCAGAATTCACAACCATTTCCAGGCTCCTTTGTGTCACAGAGTTATTGACTTTGGAAAATTGGTGAGTCACGTCATGCCTAAAATGCAGCCAGACCTGTGACTTTGCATTCAAATCATCCTTTCTAAACCTCATGTGAAGCATTTACAGTCAACAGAAAAAAATCACTATGAAATAACTATATTCCTGATATTGTAAAATCAACTTTCAAAAGGCCTAATACTTTCATTTAAGCAACTTTATACGTTGCAGATTTCAAAGTTATACAGCATCTTATTGCTTGTTCAAACAGAAAGAAGGTATTTTCTGTAGAACTTAAAATCCATTTCACAATTTCTGTATAAATACATGCGGAAAAAAAAAAAGAAGAAAAAAATATCAGTTCATGTTGTTATGCTTTGTACTGATAATTACCTGATTCTGTATGGTAGAATTTAATATCGTGCATTTATCTTCCTTTCTGGGACTCACCTGGGTAATTGCATTAGAAAGTAGTAACTGTGGTTTCAGAATAAGATGAGGATCAATTTTTGACAGGTCACCATTGGCAACAATTAAAAGCAGCTGCTCCTAGCAGTTGGGGCTACGCCAGTATGCTAGTTTAATGCACATTATACAATCAATCCATAATGTAAATATCTTTTGAGGACTGAATTAATGTTTGACTGAATGAAATCAGAAATTTTACAAGTCAGAGCAAGCAAAGTACTTAGAGTTATCAGGCAAATACTAATTTAAATAACGGCAAGGACATGGGTACAAAAGCTGGAACAAGGTGGGTAGTTGGAAGCAAAGGGTGGCGTGATTGTGTTCTGCTCATGTCTAATTTCCCTTTTTAAACAAAAAGCCACATATGGTAGAGGGTAGCAGAGACAAGAAAGAGCAGTGCATGGCTACCCAGAGCGCGGGCCCCGGCGGCAGCATGGCCCCGGCCTAACAGGGAGGTGAAGGCCGGGCAGCTGCCGGGCCACCACCGCCCGTGCTGGGCTGCCCGATGGCCTCTCCTCCAGCCTGCTGGGCTGTAGGGAAAGGGGTTTCTTCCCCATCCAGCAGTACAGTGCCCTGGCCTCCCTGTGCACCAGAAGCAGGGAGCGAGAGGGAAAAGACAGCGTAGGACGCTGGTGGCACCACCTTGGGTGAGGAGCAGGGAGTGTCCCACCTCCCCCGTACACACCGGGGCCTGCTTTCTCCCCTTCCTACATGAAATCCAATAAAACCACCGCTATGCAATCTGCAAAATGCCGCAAAATGCACAGCATAAACAAAAATTGAGCGGGGCTTTTTCTCCCACTGCTGGTCCTGGTTCACACGTTTGTGGTTACCATGCTACAAAATCCATGAAAGGGGATCAGGTTCGTGTTACAGTAAAAAAACTGCAAAACCAAAAACTGATAACTGAACCGAAATGAAAACAGTTCATTCTACTTCACGCAACATAGTCAAAAAAGTAACATTGCATTCCCCAACCTGATCTGCCACCATACCAAACTCTTGGTATCCCCAATTAGCAAGATACCTAGATTATTACTTGGCCCCAATTCTGAAGTTTAAAGTAGTATGTGGCACAATCTGGCATATTGGTATATAAGGTTTCATCTTATATTTTACAAACATGGTGCCTCTGGTGTAAAATCTGGCAGGCAGACTACAATTTTGAAAAGGGACCTCAATACCAGGATTTAAATCATGGCACTGATATGCAACTGAAATCTTTTAATTAAACACATAGAAAAGGAGATGTTAAAAGGTGAAACTTAAACGTAAGGGCTGACAATTTAGTTTCATGACTGAGGCATAAGAAATGTGTGCTCCCCAAAGACAGGCTTGCAGAAGAAATTTTTGAACACAGAGAGATCTGCAAGAGTTAAACATCACAAACCTGTAGCTGTTATGGCAGAGGCCTACTTTGTATCAATCTATATCCAGAAGAAAAATCCATTCTCCATAGAGGTTTTTGGGGAGGCTAGTTAAAACAGCAAAGACCTTTTTTTCTGTCTGGACCTCCATTTCTTTGGTAGGAAGCACATGATGGAGTCACTAGATCCACACAAAGACTCTACATGCCCCCTGAAGGTCCATTGGCTCAAACCACAAATAAAGACAAATATACCCTTTCTTGGCAGATGTGATCAAAAGGGCCTGTTCGGAAAGCACATGAGCCCAGGATATGCGTCACTGTGGTGAGAGCAAGAAGTTGGACCACACGCCCTGTGGACTGAGCTTCCCCATCTGCAGCTGCTTCTCTAGGAGACTTGCGGGGAGCACCACCGGGTACCTGCAGACCTCAGACCTGCTCAGAGCCTGGCTTAGCTGGGAAAGATCTCTTCTAGATAGAGAAACCTTCAACCATCCATGGGCAAAAGTTTGCCTAACAACCACATATCTCAGAAAACTCCTTAGAAAAAGGCAAGCCCTCAGTCTGCTTCCCCAGTCTCAAGCACCTGGGCTGGTAACACTGGATGATCTTTCAGAGGATGGAAGGAGTAGGGGCACAACTGAAAAACAATACACATTCACCATCACTAGTGTTTCACCACTTTCCTAAGGCAGCTGAAATTTAGTAAATAATCAGATTTGGTTTAGATCTCTCAAACTTGTAGTGTTGGAATGCACTGTATTTTAATCCAAACTAAATCAGCTAACCTTAATAAAGGTTTTCTGAAGGAGACTGTGCAATGATTTAGCCAGACCTAGATGTAGACTGACATGTTAATCTGTTGTCTGTATCAGCTACATTTGGATTTACCTGTAATCTGTGCCCTTTCTCCTCTAGTAGGGAAAGATACAAGATGGGAGGCCATTCAGATTCAAACTATCTTGTATAGGTCTCCTAACAAAATTAACTGGCTCTGGCATTTTATGCACGGGCATCCATTCTATTTGCCCAAAACAATGCAGGCAAAGTCAAGAGTACATTTTCACACTGCTTCTGGGCATCCCATGCCAGAAGTATCCAGGAAGAGGCATAAGAGATCCGGCAAAAATGCCAGTGTCATAAACGCCCTTTCTTATAGATCTTGCTTGTCAAAACCTCAATCCTTATATTCCTGAAGGGAACAAGATAGGGTAAGATAGAAAGGGAAGGGTGAGACAGAAAGAGAAAAAGTCTAATTTGGAGAAGAAAACTTCATCTTCATGTGTAATATCTGAAAAATTATTTCCACCAGGTACCACAACGAATTTGAGATGAGTATGGGGTGGAAGTGGCACCTTAGTGGAAATATATTTATATCACTAAGTGCTACTGTACATGTAGTTTGGATAAAATATAAGTGCATTAGAGTTATAGCAAGTGCAGTTTAGACATATGAAACTATTGAGTTTCTACATCATTAATTCACCAGTGATCAACCTTACTGGCAATCCTGGAAGATGGAATTCTCTGAATGTAGACATGGAGGTAGAAAGTCATTTTTCTTATACCTATAGGTGTTTGCATATATTTAGGGTTGATTTCATGGGGTATACAGGGAGATTTAAGTCCACCAATTCATGCATCGTCCTTGGCCTGAGACTAACAGCGTTTGCAGCCAGTGTTCCTGCAACTCAGCAAGAAGCGAATGTAATCAGAAAATACGGGGAAGGGAGGAGAGAAACAAAAAAATCCAGCCTCAGTAATGTGAAAAGCATTCACAGATATACAAGGTGCATTATTCTCTTGTTAACAACTGTTGAAACTTAAGCAAGGTGTTGATGAGCACAATTTGAATGGAAAAATAAAATTTGTTCCTACTGTGGCTCAAAAGGATTTGTCAACACAAAAGGTATTAAATGTTCCGTAGCATTAAAATCAAAAGTTCTTCAGAATTTCAAGTATTCATGCTTATATATTTATGTCAAAAATAAAGAAATAACAGGGAAAAAATGATTATTTAGTGGACTGTATTGCAGAGGGAAACAATGAAAATTGTGTGTGTTTTACTATATTAAAATGCTCCTGTGTAATACAGGATTAATGACAACAGCCTTTACAGAAAAAAAAAGCAAAACTTTCATCCAGAAAAGGCTTTTTGTGCAATTTTTGTGGCGGTTTCATTGTTTTTTGTATGCGGTATATGACCACCTGCTCTGAGCACTAGCAATTTTTCAGAGCCATATTTATTTTTAGGCTGTTTGCAAAAGCTGGCTGTCCAACCCCAAAAGCAAAAGCATCACTTTAGTCAGATTCCCTTCTATGGATACATTATAGAAGTCTTCAAGTCACAGCATATTTTAAAATCTTCCATTCATCCCCCGATTCAGTGCTTAAGGGGTCTCTCATACAGAGTCTACTGTATGTTTCGTTTAAATTCTAGTGCTGTCATCTAGGCCAAGAATCTCAGCTTTGGGATTCTTTGCCCGTCACCTTCAATATGCGTTACTATGGGTACTGGAAAGCCTATTACTGTACACAGAGAAGAGCCACAAGAAAGAAAAGGCACATAGATTCATAGCACTAACACACAAAAAAAAAAAATAGGCAAAGGGGAAGAAGATTGACGGCCGCTAGTAGAATATAATTTCGTAATATATCTTTCTGATATAAAAGCTGAAAATCTTACTGTAGTTAGAAACAAAGAAAAATTGAAGGAGAGATCAGCTTTTCGTACACCGTAGTGTCACGTAGAACATATATTGCACACTGTGTCTTTCCTATACTTCTCACTTCTGTTGGAATACTATGGGAACTAAATATCATTCACTTAAGAACAGCACTCTGTCAACAAGTCTTTTTTACCACTGAAATAATCAATGAAGAAACAGCAATCTGCCCTGCAGCCTTCTGCACTCTCCAACATCTACAATAAGATTTCTACATGTTGGCAGTCAATACAGTTCAATTAATGTTTAATTCATGTTTTCTTCCTGAAGCAAGATGAAAAGACAGAACATTTATCAATAGCAGAGCTGCAGCAAAAATAAACACTTTCTGTTCCAATATTGCCATCTTTTTGAGATGCAAGGCACTATATCCGAGAAAAACCAAAATGTCATCTGCCGTTTATTTTCCAGAGCTGCACTAAGTTCTGCAGATGCTTAAATAAAATATTTGTGCAAAAATATATGATGAAGGAAATTCTTTAGTGAATGTAGCAGCCAAACTGAAGCAGAACATAGCCATTTCTGCTATTTTCAGTGAAGATATTCTGGAAACTGTACACAATCTCATCATATTTAAGTGCCTGTCTGCTAAAAACTCAGTCTCGGTAAAAACCTTTTATTTTCTCTCCTGCATATTTCTGGTTATCAGCTAGATTGCTGGTCACTGAAGTAAATGCTGACTGCTCCTAAGAGGCTGGCAAAGAACTCCCTGCTGAACTGCCATGATCCCTCTCTCGACAGCAAGCATCTGTCTTGCTGAAGATACAGAGTGCTTATCTCCATGGCAGGCTTGACTCAAACATCCAAGGCTCTAAAAATAAGAGTTTAAAATCTAATTCATGTCTACAGCCCACCTAATCACCCAGCAGGCTTCAGTAAATGCTTTTTGATTGTTTTGTTTTTAGCTTCCTCTGCTTAACCAGTAGATACAGTTATTCACAGTACAGTTACACATTAACCCCTTAGATCCCAAGAGGAATCCAAGTCATTCACCAGGAAAGATTGGTGAAAAGGAAGTGTGAGCCAACCAGGGCTGTGTTATATAATGAATATCTTCAATATTTTGATCAGTTGTGATAGTTTAGTACAAAATATACTCTGCCATTATCTGGAAACTTCTCATATCAAAATGTTAAAGATTTCAAAGCAGCAGAATGAAAAATGCTTTGCATTAGGTACTGGACCAGTGGAAATGACAGAAGAAAGGCAGGCAACATTTTCACATACTCTCAGACTACCAGACAAAGTATTTTCCACAGAGGTCATCATTCTGTACTGAAGACATAGTTTACAGCACATGCCAAGAGACCAAAATGCCACTGACCATAGGTTGATTAGAGCAGGACCTACCATGTGAAGTTTTGCTTGGTTAACACCACCCTTGAAAGAAAATAGTTTTATAGCAGCATAGCAGCAGCAGTTCTGTGCTGAGGTACACAAGAAGCACAAGCAAAAGCATTCAGAAACTTTCACGCCAGGGTTTGGAAACCCCAACAAAGACAACTGCAGACATCAATAAGCACATTGGTCTCTTCCTGAAGACAAATGTAAATTTGTGCATGTATTGTGGAAATCTATTAGCAAAATGCTGAGTACTGACCTGGACAAACAAGTAACTAATATATCAAGCAGGACATCATATTCTGGATGAGACTAATGAAAACATCATTAGGTCTAGAAAACAGGACATAGGAAGGAAGGCTGAAGGAGTGAGTGTTGTTTAGTTCAACTAAGAAAATACTTTGAAAGAAAATAGCAGTATTCAAACACCCCAAACTTGTAAAAGGCAGGGATAAAGTGGGAGAGACAAAAGTTTTGCTTCATCCACCATAGGCTTGACAAGGTGAATTTAGGTTCAATTCAAGAGAACAGTTCAATTGGGAGTAAGACGCATGGGGAAGGAATAGGTGACCTGAAGGTCTCTCACTTCAACAAGTTGGCCTAGCATCTCTCAGAAATGGCACATACATCAGGTCATCCTACTCTCAGGCAGGGGGACAGCTCAGGTGATCTGTCAAGATCCTTTTCAGATTACTCTAATTGTAGGATTGCACAGACCATTAGCAAGAATGGATGACATCCAGTGTAAACATCCATCCATATATGACATCAATTGTGTACAACCTATCCAGTGGAGGCCCCTGGATAATGGAGCACTTGGTGTAGGCTGAAGAGCACAGGATTCAGCATGTTGTCTGGATAATTAGAACAAAGCTACCAATAAAAGGGAAAACATTGGGGGAAATAACTGTATGTGTAAAGAGCATGCTCTTATATGACTGATTTACAAGGGGCCAGTCACATATCTAACAAACCTGTTCCCTGTGGAATGGGGTTGATGACCATGCATCAACCTTTCACATGCAAACGGATGAGCCTGGCACATCAGGCCACATATTAAGGGACACAGCCATAATACTTGCCTGATCCTCACTGTTCTTAGCCCAACAGAAAGTTTGGGAGACAGAATGAATGGGATCACAGCCAAATGTGTTTCAAACAAAGAATCCCAGTCAAAGGAAAATGCTTGAAAGGAAATATATACTTTTTTTTTTTTTTTAATTGTCCATGTGTGTAAAGGCAGCAATACCTAGAGGACCACTATATCCACACCAAACTGTATGGGACACCTCTCATTTGGAGGGAAAAGACCATCCAGACTCAAGTAAAAAAAGTCCTAAGGAAAAAACTGTCTAGGCAGCTGCAAAACTGAGAGCTCAATAAGGTAGTAAATGATACTTCTCCACATCAGGTGATGGATTTTGATTCTTTCACTTTTATCAGATTATGCTGAGTACATGAGAAAATAAAAGCAGAAAGGATGTTTCTTGTCTCATAAGCACAGTTCAGATAAGGATAAGAAGGAAAGTTGTGCTTCCCTTTCAAAAGGCAATGGACTGAGGAGGTATTGTTATTCAGCTGCCAAGAGCTCTCTCCCTTATGTATAGACATCAGTGTTTTCTCTGAGATATTGTCTGATATCTTAATTGGAGGCTACCTTTCACATATGCCCATAGAGAAGTGAGGCGCTGATTCCCTTTCTTGCAGAGAGAAAGACTTCCATAGCCCCTAGCAGAGCTGATATTGTCTGGAAGGGGGTGCCACGGTGTTAATACACACAGCCTCATATGCTGATGGGCTGTGCTTCAAAGAGTTTCCTTTATACTATCCCGGACTGTTACGGTGTGAAAATTAGCCCCTGTTCCAAGGGAAGCCCAGTGCAACTTCCATCTCTTGGGATTTCCTAGATCAGAAGGGCCTGCACAAGCTGGAGTCAAACCTGCCAAAGTGATGAGAGAATAAAACAAACCAAAAAGAACCCCACGGAATTGTGAGCAGGCAAGTACATCTAGTAACTCCCCATCACACCGGAAAAAGAGAAGAGTCCTGTCTACTGCGAAAGTGGTCACTGCAGTTTTTTTGTTGTTTGTTTTTTTTTTTTTTTTGTTCTTTCTACACTTCTAAAATTATCCAGCTCTACTTAGGGCAAAATTAAAGGATTTTGTATTAACTGTGAACTTGGCATCTTCAACTTACTCTCTAACCCCATCATTTCAATTTTGCCTTTCTACACACTTTTCTGTAAGGATATATAAAAAATAATTTAATAACAGAATTTTTACAGCAGTAGCAAACAGCTCATCTGTACAGAAAACTTTCAATGAAAACTTGTTGGGTTGGGGGGGAGCCACATATGATTTAGAATATTTCATCTACCTCTGTCCATGTCCATACTGATCTAATTTGGGAAGTGGGCACCTGATAATGTCAGCCAGCTGAAATTACTCAAACATTTGCCTTATAGAAGCACTGTAAGATCTTACTCAAGAGGACAGCCCCTATCACACACCATACTTCCACCCTGGTAGGCAGCTATACAAGCAAGTCTGCATTTAAAACAATAGTCTTAGCATGGGATTTACTTGAAAAATTAAAAGTCTGATAAATACTCAAGGGTTTTATCAACAGTTCTGTAGTATTAGTTAGGCAAATCTACCAGTATCCAATATTTTGCCATATCACTTCTCTTTTAAGTTGATTAATTACTAAGTATAGAGTAGTTGTTCATGTGTCTCTATCTGTCTGCTTTTTTCCTTGAAATGTGTAAAATGACATTTGTAATTGCTGTAGATAGAGAATGAGATTTTTATAAGGGAAAAAGTTGCTATAGAAAAGATGACCATGAAAAACATTTTCTGGTTTCTTTCATTCTTAATAAAACAAAATAATCCTATTTGCCTTCAATCTTGACCAACCAAATGGCTGTTAAACACCTGCTAGGTGAAATGCTTTTTCTCTTCATAAGGAAAGGATTTCAACACTTCGCTCACCAATTCAGCTAATGCTTAATTCATTTCCTTGTGTACTAGCTAGATTAAAAAAAAGAACATTTGTCAACAGGAGAAAGGCAGCAAAAATCCAGCTTTGCACTCCAATCCTAATTTACAAGAGTACCAAGGCCCAATTTCTAGACAAAAGGAGAGAGGGTGAAGTTGAGATTGCAAACCATAAAGAAATACTGGGACACAGACATCACTGATGAAAAATCCTTTAGGCAAAGTCAAATTTATGATCTAGTTAAAATGGTATATCCTGGCATGTAATGTCATCACAGCACTAATAGGATATATCTGTTGCAACAAACTGCCTTCTCCCATAAAATACAGTATTTTCTTTATTTCCTTTTTCTCAGCTTGCCTCTGGTTTTATGCTAGGCAGGGAGCACTAGCGGAGCATACTGCAGGTGCGTTTTTTTACCCAGGTGCTTTGCAGCATTTGTGCATTCACTACCACTGTAAAACAGCACTGATATTAAGTAACAGAAAACACGGGACTGACAAAAAATGCAGATTTACATGATCTGCAAAGACCTAAAGAAAAAGAGGAAGTGTAGAGGAAAACACCTTTTATTTTTCAGACATTTGTATTTCTTTCTGAGCCATGAGAAAAGCAGCGATTCATCATAGCCAGGTGTCATGGAACAAGACACACAGTGCGATGTGTCTGTGAAAGGTAGACGTTATCAGTGGAATCACAAATCCCACCTTTCTTAATTGGAGATCTCCTTCGACCAAAATGGAGAGTATACTGAATACACTCATTTTAAGACCCATGACTTCCATTGTAATAATTCAGAGTTTTGACAGCACGATAAGAAGCTGAGAATCCCCAGATTCTGGTTTATTCCTCATATGTCTGCCCTTTCCAAAAATACATTGATTTTTATAGGTATGACAAGCTGGTTCAATTCATCTCTATGTGAAGCAATCTTTCATATCTGTACATGAAAACTAGAAGATATTTTGAGCATACCAGAAGGGGTAACAAATGCAAACTGCTGTAGGCTCACATATCTGGCAGGATGACATCTAGAAAACTGTAGAACTGCTGCAATTTCTACAATATAATGACATTGCATCAGATAATATACTACCTGATGGAAACTGCTAAAAAACATATAAAGGAAGCATAAGAAGAGAGAGAGAGGGAGAAAAATCATATGTATGCAGGAATAAATACAACTACTGACCTTCTGTTTCTTTTCCTCTATTCCCCCCACCCCAGCTGCTTTGATTTTAGTGTAGTGTAGTCTTTGTTGATACTGCAGCATGAAAATGAAAGGGGGGGGAGGGGGGAATTAACCCTAAGAGGAAAGAGAAACCTTTGCAGATTTCATTTATTCCTAGTTCTTCAAACTAATCCATTTGCAAGTCAATCTTATCAAAAAGGAGATAGGCTCGTTATTGCAATGTTCCAGGGGAAAGAAAAAAACCCTAAACGAGCTCACACTGAACAGTCTCTATAGCCAGAGGAATTCAAATGCCGAGCTTTTTCTCTCTGCATCCCCGACAGCACATTTACTGGTTGCAGCCTGTGCACCATACATTTCCAAAAGAACCTTTCAGTTCAACTAAATGATAAACATTTGAGCATTAATGAAAAAAGAAGCCTGTGCATCCACCTAGGTTCAACCCCTAACAGAGTTACAGAAGGCAAAATAAAGGAGTTCTTTTTAGTCTCTGGACTATACATCCTTTCCTACACCTCTATGCTTCCCCAAAATTAAGCATAAGCTCAAAAATATTGTATGTTCTGACCACACGCTTGCAGAATTGGCTGCTGAAACTTTCCCTTACAGCAGTACTGCCTCTAAAGCTAAAGCTTCATTATTTAATTATTTTCTAGCCTGTGAACACAGCCTTAAAAATTAAACATGAATATTAACTCAAGCAGTGTAATTTCTGAGACTACAGCAGAATTCAGAAACAAGGCTGCAATATTATAGATAAAACAAAAATAAAAATCAAAATGTAAAGTCCATATGCTAACATGAACCTCAGTCCTCTCAGCTTTGTATTGCATTAATATGATTAGCTATATGACTATTTAATCACTTCATTGAGGTGCTAAATCTAAATAGGAAAGATGATAGTGAAATGTGAGCTTCGCTAGAGCATCACTGATAAACTGTTTTCACAAAAACACGGTCAACATGCTTATTCAGGTCTTCTCCATTATCAAGAGCCCTAACTTCCCTATCTCCAGATTTCTCTCATGGTTTTATAGGAGTCAGCTATGCATTCTCATCAGACAAAAATTGTTAGGGTGTTGAGACTTGAAATTATGAAATCATAAAACCAAGACTGGAACTGAACACACAGGGTACCTCCTGGGACTATGGGCAAGATGCTGCTGCTCACTTTCCTTAAAATTCCCCTCCACCCTCCATTTTATTTAAGGTAAAATAAACTGCTGGCAAAATTCCACAGCTGAAAACCACACAATACAGACATTTTTATGCAGGTCTTAGGTCCAGCTCGCCGTGTGCCAGAGAAACTGCTTTCAGCCCTTTCCTGTCAGGATGCAACAGCATTAAAAATAATGGCTAATGGGCTTGATATTCCACTGCCATCCAAGACGGTCTTAATTGCAGCAAGGGCAGTTTCTGCCAGCTTTTCAAAACTGGGGCTTCTTCTGCCAACTTCATTAAGCTTATTTTTACAGTGCATCATTCCCCTGTTTACCATCAGCTCCCCCTGTAATGAAATGCCCACCCGAATACTGGCTCATCAAAGAACATTATGGGTATCCATAAGCCGAATCTCATGGTATTGCTGATTGTTTTGAAAAGTTATAAACATCAGGAGGTGTTTGTGATCACCCAAAGAGGCTTTTCTGTTGGGTTTAATTTTAGGTCTTCCTTTTTCTCATTCAGGAGGCAGTGATCAAGATTTTTTTTAAATGTATTAATAAATAAGCTTGAGAAGGAAAGGCTGAGCATCCAACTGATTTATTAGTGCCTACCGATGCTGTGAAATGGTAGTAAACTGTGGGTAACTTTTTCTGTGTAAGCTCAGGCTTTTTCTAGTGTTTTGTAAGTGCCAACCTTGTGCAGTTTTGAATGATAGTTCTTTTTGTCTCTTTTTCCCTCCAATCTAATACCTGTCACAACCATCACACAACCAAGAGCCTTCTCGTAGGCTTTAGTTAACCCACTGATCCATGGAAAAGCAGAATCTGGAGCCTGCAGAAGTGTTTGCTTACTGAAAGCTATATTTGCTTATAGCTTGCCCATAAAAAACTGTGTTTGTGTATATTTTGAATCCTTTACTTACTTTACCATTTGATGAAGAAAGCAGTGAAGTACAAGCTCAGCTGAGGTAGTGGGTTAACAACATCTAAATTTTAAGAGTGTTGCGTGATAAAATACCCCTGGAGATTTGAGAGGATGGGAGGGAGGACTCAAAAGCATATCAAATTAAACATCTTTGAGTCCTCAGGGGCAGATTCAGAGGGGGAAGGGAAAAACTGTCATCTCATTTCTCCAGTCAGTATTGCCTGCAGATGCAGGTTAGGAAACAGGCCTTCTGAGAAGAACAGGGATCCATTTGTTAAAATGTTCTTCCCCCCACATTCATCTCCCCTCTCTTTCTTAGTGCTATTCATCAGTATTTATTCCGTTTTTATAAGACAACTAATGTTTTGTGGTTTTTTTTCTTTTTTTTTTTAAATGAAGTCCTCTGAAACATTCATTCAAATGTTTCACAAAAAAAACCCCTGAGTAACAGGCTTTATTGAGGAAAGATTTTTATCCCCCTTTTTTTCAAATAAACCATTTCATTCCTCCAATAATTGATTAAAATTAAATTTTAAAAATAAAAGCAATGGAGGCAGAAGAATCTATCAATACTTAATTAAGGAATTAAATTGATTAGCTAGGGGTAGCACACATGACAGCACAGGAGTCCTGCACTGGTGATTTGTCACACACTCTGATACCTCGCATCACGTGTTGGAAGGTCTGAAGGTTGAAACGTATGGGTTCTGCTCCTAATTATGGGTCTGCAGGAAAGCTACAGGCTATAGATTGGCTGGTTGTTAATTAAGTGGCAAAATGCAATTCCTGCCTCTTCCCACCTTTGTACTGGATGACCTTCCTTTTCCCTGCCTCCCTCTTTGGAAATAAAATTAGTTCCCCTGGCAAGTGACATTGTTCACCTCCTCTAGGTTCTTCCTTTCAACTTGATATAGTGTTTTCTGCCACAGAATGACCACCATCCATAACTTTCACTAAAGAAACAATGACACAACTGATTTATTTATTTTTTTTAAGACACAGAATGCAATAAAGTTTTCAGATTTTTTCAGCTGCTATAGGCTGCATTGCTATCTGCATCAACACCATCCAACCAAGCCATGATGTCCTGGTCTGTAACCCTTCCTAGGGGTGTGCAAAATGGACCGCTACAGCTCTTTTCTAGTCTTCTCCAAGTACCTGACAGGCTTACAGCTAACTCATCTTGAACGGTGGTTTTCCTAGGCAGCCCAGCTTTGTGAAGAGAAGCAATAAGAACAACTGGGAACAAGAAAAAGGCAGATGAAATTAACGTCCGTTAATGGCTGCTCTGTGGCATGGTCTCCGACAAACCCTCGGCAGCTTGCCACGTTACTCTGGCTGAATACGGTGCCAGAGCGCACACCCGCAGCACTCGCTGCGGCCGGGGGACTGTGATTCAGTCATCTTGGGAGCAGTGCCTGAGGTAGCGGTGGTGAGTAGAAGAGAGACAGAGGGGAGGGCGAGAGCTGAAGGAATTTCAGGTAGCTCTCAGAGGGAAGCTTCAGAGGTTGGATTTCTGATTGTTCCAATTGTGATTTTGGACCAGCGTCGGGTGATGAGTCAGTGTTTGTCACTAACGGGGTTCTGTAATGGGGATATCTACAGCGGTGTGACAGCCTGTCACCACCAGCAAAGTGAGATGGCACTGCAGAGTTAATAAGCCAGGGAGACCGTAAACACAAAGAAACCAGAAATAAAGAGAGTAAGGAGGAACATGAAACCATAAGCAACAAAATGCACAGGACCCCATGCACCAAAAATAGCATTTCTGCACATGGAACTAGCTTTGTTTTTTTTGTTTTCAAACTTTACAACCCTGTATTCTAGGAAAGCAGCTTTAAATTGCTCTCAGCAACCCAAAAAACTAAGTGTAACCACACACACAGCCCAAAGGCATGATGCACTCACTCCTGCCTCTGCCAATACTCAGACTTACAAAGTAGTTTGTGCAGCCTGCTAACAGCGTGGGACATCCCACATGCTGGCTTTCTCCTGCCCAGGGATGGAGAGTCTCCTGCATAAACAGTGACACCCTTGCAGTGTGCCTGTAGCCCACCTGAAAGGTGGTACAGGTACTGTCTGGCTCACAGCACACGGGAGAAGGGGGCTCTTGGCTGGCTGCTAGGTGAGCTGGCCAAAGTGCGAACAGGTAAACAAAACCAGCTCTAAAGCAGAAAGCCCCAGAAGAAAGCTGGCTCTCTCCTCTTGATAAGTAAACTGGTACAGTTATGCATAAGATGAGAGAAGACAGATCACGTGAAGGTCACTGGGGCAGGACCTTGCCTTCAGGGCATTACTGCAGCAGGGAAATAAGGAAGCAGACTTTGGTAAGAGATGGAAACTGGGACCTATCCTGACAACCTGGAATTTCTTTGGCCACTTGCTCTGTTAAGCTGGGCATCCCTGATGTACATCACAGACAGAAAGTGACATTAACTACGTCATGCGCCGCCAATATTTGGTACTGATCCAGCTCAGAGGCCAGGCTGCACACTTGGTCTGCTGCCTTAGGCAGCATGGGCCTTCAGAGCCTTCCTCAGGTCTCCCAGAAGCACAGTGAATATCACATACAATGTTCCTGTTATTTGTAAATAGCAGAATCCATCATGTTCTTGGCAGGGCATCACTATTTCATGATTGGTTTGCTTATTGCAAAATAGTGGAACATGGCAAATACTGAAAAGAGAATTGTCTGAAATGTCAAACATTTTTTTCCAGCACTATGTGTCTATTTAAGGGTTCAAAGATGACTAAAAAGCCTCTATTTAATGAGTAAATCAGACTGCATCATTTGGCCCTTAGTAAAAAGAGACAGTTTGAATGCTTAGTCTATGTGGTCTCAGTTTCCTACTGATTTCTTTGCAACTAAATGCACACAGATGCGGCATCTCTTCCCTCCTTTCTTTCTCCAAACTCGGCTTTTTAACCCAGTAACCTCTTTTCTTCTTACTTTGACTGCCTCCACAGTTGGACCCTTTTTAATTTTGGACACACCCAAGTTCTAAGAATATCCAGAAAAAAACAGCCAATTAAGTCATCCAAAGCCCTGAGCATAGTTAACATTCATTTACAGCATGAAAAGAGCAGAACACCTTTCTGGTGTTGCCAATTACACGATATTTCAGCCAAATGTATTCAATGATGCCAGAATGAAAATTCTAAAGTGTACATGATATTCATTTCTAAACCCTGTTAACTTAATTAACTCTTGGTTAAATGTGCACTGATCTTAGACCGAAAGCATGTTTGATGAGGTATTTTTCATTAGGCAAAAGAAAGAGTTTGAAATGTGTAAACCATTTGTAACAACAGAGGACTCTCTTCTTAAAATTGTATACAATGCACACCCAATTCATGACCAGAGAGGATTTATATTCTATTTGTACTTTGTTATGCTCTTGTCAGTTTTACTTGGATCACGAAACATCATTCGAGCAATACCATTCACCAAACACAGAAGATAATATTCTGCATTGTCAGTACCATTTAAAATGCAAGATCAAGTAGTATGAAAAATGATTAAATCATCCAATATCGGTTGTATTTAACCTGTGTTGCCATGGCTAAATTCACACACTGAGTGGCCGCTTGGTGAAATTATTAGAGGCAAATGTCCAGATACTCAGATCCTGCAACCAGCAGGCATAGAGCCATTTCTAAAAATAAATAAAGAAAACCAGGGAAGGGGCTTATCATTCTTAGCAGAGCTGTTTTTAATGAACCCAGATCCACAGCAGAAATAACTAGAAGATGGTGCACTTCACTAGCTGCTAATAACTTTGTTGTTTGCAAATCAATTATTATCTCAGAATGCTTTGTTGTTTTTTCCCCCCGAAAAATCTCATACTTGGATGTGACACACTAATACTAAGGCAGAGGTTATAGTTGGCAATAAGAAAGTAGTCTGGCTACCTTCCAGAGCAGGTGCCATAAAAACAAATTGTTATTACCAGAAGAGACAGGCACGCCTGACTGTCAGAACAGGTAGTTAAAGGGGATAAAGAGTCTCTGCTCTGTCCTAGAACTGAGGCTGCAGAAAGTTCGTTCCCTGCAGCATCCTGTGTGGTGTAAGAGGCAGCTTCTAAAAATCACAGCTGGATGAGTCTCTCCTCCTTTCTCTGCTCTCTACCGAAGCATATTCTAGGCCAGCTGAAGAAGTAAAATGCTGTATTAAACTAATGTCACCCACATTGTGCATCCCTCACCTACTGCTTCACAATAAACAACAAGTGAACAGCACTCTCATATAGGCAGAGGAAGGCATACATGGCACAGAGAGTGTTATAGTGACATACTGAAACTTATGCAGATAGGGCACTCTGTAGCTGTTCTTCTGTCATTAGGTACATTAAAACACAAGAAGAGACAGATACCATGACAGGTCCAAAAATAACTTCACTGAGTTAAACAGAGTTATGGTCTGTGACCGTGGGCTGTATTTCATGTGGCCAGTCAGTTGCCAGCACAATAAGATTTCCCAGTTTTCCTGAGTGTTAAACTGAGAGAAAATACTTCCCTGCCACTCTCAGATAGGAACATTCAGACTCCAGAAGGATGTACCATCTCTGTCTTTTAGCACCAGCAAGTTCAGAAAAGCTCCAAAGAGCATTTTGGTTTCTGTTTCTCCTTTGTGATTTAAGAGGCGGGCAGAGTGGTGCGCAAGGTCCTGTGCTTATTTCTGCTGCAGTTTCCTTTGATGTACAATTTGCTCCATCCCGTCACTGACTTCATCTCCACATTCCCCACTCGTGAAGCTCCTGTACGCTCAGGATTTCCCTTGTGCCTGAACGACCACAGCAGGTTTATGCAGCACTTTCTGAACACAGAGCTACTTTCGCCACACAAGCTTCAGTGCTACTTCTGCCATTCATACCAATTCTGCTACTTTTGGTAACACCCTCCAGCTGTCAACATTTCTGGGGTAGTCAGTCTGTAGATATATTAGAACATTTTTAATCAGCATCTGGTTATCTTGTCAAAAGTTGCTCTTATTTTCTTCTTAATAAAATACGCCAACATGTCCTACCTTCCCTGCAACTTGGAACCCGCACATATTTGCTCTTTACTCACCCATTGCAATTTCCATTCATATCATACACAGTACTTCAAAGAAACCCTTTGAACCTGAATAGGACTACAACCCTCACACATATGGCATAATTTTGCTTACTAGAAGATGCTTGGTTTAGCATGAAGTCAATTTGTATACTGATAGATCTCCTCCCCTTCCAGTCGCAACATAAAAAGTTAACGCACTGCTATAATAATTCAGTGTATGTCAAATCTGATTTCTTTTGATGCATTCAGCCACCTACTGCCACTTTAATGTATTTTCCTGGCACATGCATGCACACCGTTTCATGTGAAAACATTTATGTTGGTACTCAATTCAATTAATTTTTCCCTCAAAGTTGAAAATTCAAACACAGATGTATTCACCTCTTCAAAAGAATTAACATTTTAAAGTTAGGGAAAGAGAGAAAGAGGAACTGTTCCGTTTCTCCAACATTTGAGTCAGCAGTAGTTTTACACAGAACCTGCAAAGTTAATCAGTCATTTCTTTATTTATCTTGTGTTAACATCTACCCAACACGGGGAAAAGCACACAGCTCCTCAACATTTACCATAGAAAGAATAAGTCTAAAAGAAAGAAATGAAAAGATGTGGGAAATACACAGGGCATTTACCAGAGCAAGGGAACCCTGCTTATTCTTTCTTAATAGGAAACAACAAGAGTTCAGGGCCAGAAAAAAAACAAAGTGGCAATGGGGGAAAAAATTCATACACAAGTGCATGATGTTTATATGCCATATTTTCCAGTCTCATAGCCAACAAGCCCCTGCTGTTACCTTATTTAGGAAGTTCGGAAATTTATATGCATGAAAACACCTATTTGACTGAGGCTGAGGGGAGACCTTACCACCTTCTACAACTACCTGAAAGGAGGTTTTAGAGAGATGGGAGCTGACCTCTTCTCCCTGGTGACAAGTGATAGGACAAGAGGAAACGGGTTCAAGTTATGTCAGGGCAGGTTTAGATTGGATATTAGGAAGTATTTTTTCACTGAAAGGGTTATTAAACATTGGAATAGGCTGCCCAGAGAGGTGGTGGATTCACCATCCCTGGAGGTGTTTAAGAAAAGGGTAGATGAGGTGCTTAGGGACATGGTTTAGAAGTGGGTGGGTGGTGGTTTGTTTTGGGGTGTTTTTTGTTGGGTGTTGGTTTTTGTTTTTTTTTTTTTTCCTCTCTCTCTTCAGGGTAGGTTAACGGTTGGACTTGATGATCTTAAAGGTCCCTTCCAACCTCACTAATTCTATGATTCTATGATTCTATGATTCTATGATTTTTTACAAAAGTATGTCTTCGTCTTTCTGGCATTTAACAAGTTAATTTGCCAACACCGCTTTCTTCTTTCTCACACAAGGTTCTTACTGTGTTTGCTGGCTATTATTCAAGTGCTATGTTTACAGTACTGTCATACAGACTGTGTTTACAGTCTGCCATTTTACAACTTGCAGTTCTTCAATATCCCCACTACTATCCAACGACTTCTTGGTACTAGCCATGCTTTGCTGTACAGGTGCACAAAATTGCATTACCACTCACGTAAATGTTATTTGCCACAGGTACTTTTTCACAAAGATGCCCATATAGATGATGTAGGAGTCTTCCCACTTTGCAACTCTCTGAATACACATATGTGCTACATACATACATGTACAATATGCTCTTCTGAATCACTTTGCATGGCAAAAAAAAAACCAACCACACAATAAAAACAAAAAAGTCCACATTAAACTCAGAAAAAGAAAAAAGGAATAAGATGTTGAGGATGCTACAATTTAATTTCACTGATCCTTCAAGGTATTAAGCACAGAGGCTGTTGTCCTCCTTTTACAAAGCTTCTGAGACTGTACTGCCAGATAAAGTAGCACTGAGAATTTTGTTTACCCAGATCTGTTTCCAGTGATTGCAGAACATGGGAGAAGAGCTGGCAAAGATACAATGCGCCCTTTCCAATTTTGTCTCCCTACTGGTGTTATTATTAAGGCTGAACCTGCAAGTAGAGAGCGTCATCCATGCTAGCAGTGCTCAGAGGTCCATCAGATTTGCTGTCACTGACTCACTAATTGATTTTGTTTCTCCTATTTCTGGGTCAGTGAATTCTTACATGTGGCTATTTTCCAGGCAAGTATTAACTGCAGCAGAACCCTGACTATTAATCCAGTGTACTTGAGCTTGGAAAATGAAAAAAAAAAAAAACCTAACATAATTTGGTGCAGAGTCTTTGTCATTAGCATATATGTGTGCACATGCACATGTACTCAACTTCCAAAATTTCACCTTGGATGAGAAATCATTCCCTTGAAGACAGAAAGGATTATTCTTTATTTCCAGTAAATGTTTCTTATGAGTTTGAAAGGCAGAGGTAAACTAAGTGTACAACATATTTGTGTGTGAAAAGAATGTGTGAAAATGGAGTTAAAAAACACGATTGTCCCAGGATTTAACGTATTCATTAATAAAACATTTTCCCCAACAGAAAAGGTCTCTATGGTATAGTGAAATTGTCTCAGATTCCTTGAGTCACTGTTTCAGTTTATTTCTTCATGGATTTCTTTGGAGGCCTTTTTAACATTTTGAATAAGGTATTTCAGCTTCACCATTTATCAAAAAACATTAATTTAGACAAGACCTCATATGCCTTAAAAAAGTAATCAACGACATAATTGCACTCTTTTGTTAAGTTACTTTTGTGACTGAAGAAGGGGCAGCAACACCACTGCTCACTGCTCCATTGGTTGCTCAGTTCTGCTGTTTACAGAAATGGTATATTTTGCCATTTTGCTTTAGTGTTGATTTCCGCAAGACCAACTTCAGATGGGAAAAAAAAAGGCCCAAACAGAAAGAAAAAATATTCAAGTTGCTATAAGACAGATATTAACAGCACTTTGCAACCAAAGAACATGCTAAACTGGCTGTAGGTAACTTCTTTGAGTCATCAGGTTGTTCTCCCCGAAGACGTATTTGTTCAGACGTTCATCCTTTCTTCTAGCTCTTATCTTGGCAAGGAACGACTCCACAAGGAAATAAAGCGAGAACAATGCTGAGCAAACATAAATATGCTATTTGCCTGTCTGCCTCCATGAACTGGTGGAAGCATCTCTATCAAAATACCAACAGGCAAGCAGAGTCTGTAAATTTTACAGTGCCGGACTGATACACTTGCAGAGGTGCATCACTGCAGTACTTCAGGCAAGTGGAATAAACAGCCCTTTTTCAGGTAGCGTGAGCAGCTGAGCACACTATGGTGCTGCAGGACTGGAACGCTGGCCTTGTACCACGTTCCATACTTGGGAGAGGTAGGGTCCGGCTGCATGAGGGAAGGCTGACTTCAAGAAAGCAAACTACATATTCCCTGCAGCAGCGCAATTTTGCCACCTCATTAGGAGCATCAGCTGCCAGTGCACAACTTACCTAATGACAGTCAAAGGGATATTTCAAGAATCACTCTATGAAGGGCCAAACCGAGTCAAGGATCACGGAATAAACCAGAACATTCAAGCCTTACTCTGCCACAGCCCCAGTTATTAGCAAGAGGCTTAGAAAACAAGCTGTTTTGATCATGGAATCACACACAAATGACAGAATATGAAAACCAGCATTGAAATCTAAATAGAGAAAAAATCTGCCTCCCTTCAAGTCTCTGGACAGCTCCAGCTTTAGAAACTCAGCACTGTTGGTATATTAATATTCAGTCAGCAGGACATGGACTGGTAAGGCTCATGAAGCAAAGTGCTGTTATGCTGCCCGCCAGCAGTGTTCTCCCTGCCCTGGTGGCCATATCTAAACAAGCTTCCTATCAAAATAACGCAGGAATTATATTTATTTAGTAACCATTTTCCATAATACATTTAGGTAATAAATGACAAATGGGATTCAGTGAAACAAATGTAAAATGGGATTTCTCATGTACTTTCTGACTAACATCAGAGGTCCACCAGTCCCGATGCCATCTGCACACAGGTGATGACAGGGTAAGACGGCAGGAACCATCTGTGATGCAGTCTTGTCCATACTACTTGCTTGGGAAGTACGTGGTTTCCTCTGAGCACTGCAGGCCATAGTATCTGTCTGGCACTGGCCAAAATCATGCCCAAGAGCCCACTAACAACTAGGCAGTGTTTGCACAATCAGCATTGGACATTCTGGCACTCCAGCTTACTCCCTACTCCTGTATTATTTATCAGTAAAGATGTGACCATTAAGCCCTATCTAACAATTTCAGTTGGCTGCAACCATTCTGTTCACTGTAATGCAGCTTGGTTACTTTAAGCAAACTGGAAAAGCTCCAGGTGGAGTAAGAAACATGCTTGCCCTTGTTTTAAGAGAGATTAATCCACATAAGGACTTTTCTCAGGAACATTACTGACATCTAACCTCATCCCTCCTATGACAGGGCACAGAAATTTTGCCTCAGTGATTTTGGCATTGTCTTCACTGCCTCTTAGCTGTCCCAAACTTACCTTTTAGAAAGGTACCCAAGGAGCAGACTGAAAAACAACAGAGTAGGGAAATATCCACAACACTTCACAATCTGTTCCAATGGCTATATCACCCAAGGTTACCTTTGAGCTAGGAGATACTCTAAAAATTAATAAATATAAACACTCTAAAGTTAAAATCTGCAGTTTAAAGATTTTATTGCACTTTCATGAAATTAGCAGAGTTTGTCCCTGAGTGTATACCTATGTCATGATAAAATCATTCTTGAAAGCTAAACATTGCCTTTGATAAGCAAAATAGATCCTGCTCTTTAATTTATTCACAGTAAGGTACATTTTTAGGATGTCAGACTATTTGGGAGCTTTTTTTAGAGCTTTTATCTGAGCTCTAATTTGCAACATCCTTTTTAGCTAGAGACTGATTGAGACACGGTTTCAGCCATGATCTCACCACTGCTGCTTGTAGAATACTGCTGTTGCATATACCTAGGAACAATTCAGTAACAATAGCAGTTCCTTCTGTCACAGATTTACAATAGAAATGCACACTTAATATAGATCAAGAAAACCTTTTCCTTGCAAAAGAAATCAGTAGAGAGATTTACATGTTCTCCTGAGGGAGGTGATTCTGCTCTGGTGAGACCCCACCTGGAGTACTGCACCCAGCTCTGGAGTCCTCAGCGCAGGAAAGACATGGACCTGTTGGATTGGGTCTGGAGGAAAGCCACAAAAATGACCAGAGGGGTGGAACACCTCTCCTATGAGGACAGACTGAGAGAGTTGGGGTTGTTCAGCCTGGAGAAGAGAAGGCTCTGGGGAGACCTTACTGTGGTCTTTCAGTACTTAAAGGGGGGGCTTATAGAAAAATGGGGACAGACTTTTTAATAGGGACTGTAGTGATAGGACAAGGGATAAGGACAAGGCTCTGAGCAACCTGATCTAGTTGAAGGTGTCCCTGCTCATTGCAGGGGGGTTGGACTAGATGACCTTTAAAGTTCCCTTCCAACCCAAACCATTCTATGATTCTATGATTCAGAGTCTGAGAATGACAACAAAGTCCCCAGTTAAACCACCACCATGCACTCAGTGTCATTTGATTCCTCATCTCCTCCTGAGCACTCAGCGCTTTGCAACCTTTGAGATCCAGGACCTTTTGGGGATGAATGGGCATTGCTGATCCTGCCACTTTCCAGCTTCTTGGCAGAAATCACACATCAGTCAGAGCAGCTAACTTTTGCTTGGACTCTTCCTCCCTCCCTTCCTCTCTCCCTCCCTCTCTCTGTTGGTTAACATACACACTTGAAACTCTACTTAGCATTCCCATTGCATTTCCGAGCCACAGAACACATTCATAGACATTCCTTGGTGTAACCTGATCAGACACATCACAACTTTCGGTTGTCAGAACAAAAGCGACAGTAGTTTTATCAAAACCAGGATAACATGGCCTTACCCCACCTCTAATTCCAATGAGAAATGCACAGCATTTCCTGCATAGTTCAAACAGTGAAGAGAATAAACAAGATGATGAGGTAGCAGTAGTACAAAATCTAATAAGAAATAATAATAAAGAACTAGATCGTGAGCACTGTTTGGCCTTAGAATGCAGTGGCCCATTCATTATACATTGGATGAGTTGATTTCCAAAGCTAATGAACCCCTCTGCTTTGAAGTACTGGTTGAAAAACTTCTTCCCAGTGTGGGTATTACCCAGTGCATGCGAGAGAGATTGTCTCTTGGGTCTCAGGATCAAATATTTCCCCTTAGACTCATGACACACCTGTCACAAGAAAAGCAACTGTTTATAGAGAAAAGTAACAGTAAGAACATTATATATATTTAAAAATATATTAATATATTTTTATATGCTTAATGAGGCACAGGAACAGAGAGCAAGGCTTGAAACATGGGGCTGAAGCTCTATGAAGGCCAGCAAGCATTCAAAGGACTCAATGGTCTAAAAAGGAATGCAGGGAAATGAGACTGACAGATGATCAAAGGGTAAAAATATTAATTATAAAAGTGATGCTTCAGTCTCTGAAAGGGGGAAGAGTACAAACAGATCTACTGCTCAAAACATGATAGGTATATCATGTTTTTTTAAAAAGTACAGCAATCAGACGAGTAACTTTCTCATAAACTATCCTGGTTTAGTATAAATATTCAGGGAAGTTATTAAAACTGAACATTAGTTCTGGGGGGTTTTGCTTGCTTTTTGGTTTTTTTTTTGTTTTTTTCTTATATGAGTTAACCTAGAAACTACCTTGGTCATAAGATGGTGAGTAACACGTTGGTCTAGGTTTGATAGATGGATATCCACAGTGTAAAAGAATAAGCAGCATTTTCAGCATTAGCATTTGAAAGACTTTAACAGAAATTTCAGTGAATGCCAAGGGTTAAACAGAATCTAAATAACATATAATTGTCTTAAAATATTAAGGAAATTATTAAGGAATAAATAGTTATTAAATAAATATCTCAAGATCAATGCCAATTTGATAAAGCTAAACTACTAGTAAGAATATGTAGAGTTAGAGCGATTCCTATCTTGTATTTGATGCCTCCACATTTCCTTCTCACCTACTGACAAATACGGCAGCTGTGTAAAGCACTTACCACTGTTTGCACACAAAACTCTTATCCACTTTGTCTCCTTTAAATCTTTCTTATTAAGCTAATCACAGGAATAGGTGTCTTCAATGAAAAGAGAGAAAGACAAACCCTCCTGTTCAAAAGCATCATCAATACAAGCTTTCAGTGTATCAACAAAAGTGCGGGCTGCACGCAACACACAGGACAGAGTCTGTCCATCTGTTTAATAACTGCATTCTCCCTATACTGGGGCGGTCATTTCCTGCTAATCTTTGGCCAAAGCAATCCAGTAAAACATGGCATGTTACCCCACCACTTTGCCAAACAGGCACGTCTAAACACGCAACATCTTTCTGTAGGTGTGGGTTATACGACAGAGAGATTTCTCACTTCAAGACTCAAATTTGCATTCCATCGAAGAAGAGAATATAGCCATCTGCAGAGATCTGAAATCAGATAACAAGATGCCCTTCTCTGCTATCTTTGCATCTTCAAGAGGATAAACTTTAAAGACAGACTGGCAAAAAGCCATTCACTAGCCCAAAAGATTAATCTTACATTTTTGTAAATGCTTTAAAGTACAACTCCAGAGATCAAGGAAAAGTTATATCCTGTCAAATAAAGAAAAACTGTGCTACTTAAAAAGCTGCCACAAGTCCAGGGATAAAAAACATCCCTCAGAAACAACAGTGGTTTTCTTCATTCTGTCTATACATCTAAATTTAGTTAACTAAAGGAGCATCCTAGAAGAAAACAGATCTTAATTATTTTTAGAAGAAAAAGAATAAACAACAGGACAGAAACTGGCAATATTTTTCTGTGAAATATATTCATTTTCCAGTGACAAGTACTGATTTGTTGACATCAAAATGCTCTGGGGTGGCATTCATCAAGCTAGATTTTCCTCAAATTAAAGAATAAATAAACAACCGATTTTAATATTGAAAAAAAAAATTAATAAGTCATCGTTAATATATAACCTTTAAGACTTAAGATTTTACAAATTAAAAAATAAAGCATCGAACTCAGTCCTGTATCGCTCGCTGTACCTTTTCAAGAATTGAAAACTATGTTTTATTTTCTAACTGACTTTGTTTCAATTTTGCCAATGGAAGAAAATTTAAACAGCACTTGCCTAATGAACTTTAAGAATGACCCTCCGTCTTTTGCAAGGTCAGATACCTACTATTAATGGAATTACATTGAGAAAGGGAAGATTTGCTGGCTTTGAGGGGGGAGTTGGACCAGAAGAACTCTAAAGGTCCCTTACACCCTTAATGATTCTGGGAGTCTATGAATAAAACTCCTGCCTCTTAAGAAATTGTTCCCAGCTATCTTAGTTGGGCATATGGTATCAATTACCATAATACTCCAGTTCTTTGCAATCTTTAATGTATTTATTTTCACAATCCTTTTGAGAGGCAAGAAAGTCTATTATCCCTATTTTATAGATAGAGGACTCAGGTACTGAAATTTAAATGGTTTCTGTTAAATATTTCTATTCTATTCCTCATGCTCAAGGTTCTGTGGATGCTGCATATATGTGGAGATTTATGCACAAAATACTGGAAATATCCTTAAGTCCTTCTGGGTAATTTCATTTTCATAATTTCATACCTGATAACTTCAATAACTTTACAACACTAGAAAGCTTCAGTTTGGGCATTTTAATTTAACCATCTGAAAAAACTTAAAACTCATGTCAAGACAGCATCTTCTGACTTGATAGCCTACCCTGGACACAGCCAAAGCCAAGCGCTTTAATAAGTAGCATTATCATTTGAATGATGTGGGAAGTATGTAGTGAAATTGTAGATTATATTTCATAGACATCACAGGGGTGTAAAAGCTTGCTGCTAACACTACCATCACATAGATATGAAATACAGGTTAGCAACTCTACTCAGAGACAAGAAAGGAAGTATGAGTATCCTTAACCAGGGAATCAACGACAAATTACAACACAGCAGTTAAAACAGTTCCTTAAGTTTTCCATTCACAAGGTTCTTCTAAATAATTCAAGGATGGCTCCTCATGTTTGTGGTCAAAAAATATATTAGCAGGGTAGCAAACCAAACCAAAACAATAAAAAAGGAGGAAAAAAAAAATCTTAAAACTTTATCAAACAGAAACTTTGATCCACACTTCAATGCAATAACCTTCTTCTGAAACTGTGATCCAAGAGAGATCCAAGGCCAAAAAAGCCCATGACATTTAAGTATAACTACAGATATTTTGCATAGTTCTACCAATTTAAATGTAGAAGCATATGTTTCCCTTTAACACTTAGAATTCTTCAAACTTTTACTGCTAATACATCATAAAAACAACAAAGTGGAAATAATAATTGCGGATATGTTCACAGGAAAGAATATCTGCATTGAGCCTGTACAAGCTCAGTAGTATTTTCTCATCTGGACTTACTGAAATCTTAATCACAACCCCTTGCTATGTTTATATCCCCGGGAGCCATATTCTTTTGCTTTAGTGTATGCTGTTCTCTTTGTGGCAGATTGTTTTAAAAATATTTTAAAGGAGACACTCAGCGTGCAGCTAAGACTCTTTCTATCAAAGGTTGAACAACAGAGTTCTCCACAGAAAGGGTTCACTCCATTTCGTGTTCAATCTCCTGAGTAGTGTGAATTTATTAACCACTTTGAAGTGGTAAAAATGTGATGTGTGTGTGTGTGTACAGATGATCCAAACAGTATAAAAATCAGCCAGGAAATCAATAAAGCAGCTTTTTAACAAATGCATTTCCAACCGATCAAAAGAATAGCCTAACGGCTACATACGGCTGATCTAACACTCATTACATTATCATTTCAAGGAAACATCTTTTGCAACTGAAAGGTGAAGTCTTTCTGTAATGAGCTCCTTCTGAGTCAGCAACAAGACCCTTTTTTATAGTGCTGAGACAAAATAAATATGTGGCAAACACCGGGGAGGAATTATTCTCTGCAAACAAATGTTTTTCTGCATGCGAGGCCTCTTGCTTTGAATTGGTTTGCTGCTTAAAAGCAAGGAAACGTAGAGAGAAGGGGGTCTTTAATGTAGGACCTTTTCATTAAACGAGGAAAAATGTAACTCATCAGTGGTTGCCTCTGAGGGACGGGTAAGCGGGGGAAAAATCATTCTGTCTGGCATTAGCAAATTCAAATATATGCTGAATGCAGAATGGGATTTGAGCTGGCCCCAAAGAAGTTCTCTGATGTTTTCCACAGGTCACACACTTGGAGGAATGTCTCCCTCACTAGCAATATCAAAGCTGAACACTTTTTGCAAATTAAGGAGATGCTAAATCTAAAATAAAGGCTTTGTTTAGATTTTAAGAAACTATGAAAGGTGCAGGTCACGTCCTCAGGTAGCATAAATTATCAAAGGTCTGCTGAGCCACAGATTACACAAATTGATGGATTGTCCCTATCCATACTAGTGTATCTTTTTGTCTGTTTGTGTGCTGTTTTGTTTAGAATAACTGGTAAGAAAGTAATAAGCAAAGTGGTTCATTTCTGTAGTAGGCATTTAGTTGGTTGACCCAAAAATAACTGAGAGCAACGACAGATTAGGACACAGGGCATCCCTTTTCTCCCTGCCTTTACTCAGAAGATTCTCTTACAAATAAGTCCATGTCCTAAAAGTTACTGCTAAGGAAAAAAGCAGCTGCTATGAATAACCACAATGCATTGCAAATTTTCTGGGAATTGGACTTTTTTTTTTTTAAGTAATGATAGTGGCTTGGGGCCACCACATTGCCCCATAGTTCATTCTAAAGCAGCAAGGAAATTCAATATCCTCAAAATGTCTTTTGATTACACAATCAAATTACACTTCCAAAGGAAAGTGCTGGCTCACAAAGTATCACTGTCTCTACCCTCACCAGTTAAAATCACCCATAGCCATTACCTAAATCTGTGCAATCAGGGTAGCCCTGTGCATCTCCAAGCAAGAGTGCAATATGGGAGACAAAATATTTTTCCACGGAATTCATTAAGTGACTACTGATAAAGCAAGTTATTGATGTAAGACCAAGCAGGCTGAGGCTGACTCCTCTGTTTTCCACAGTGCCTTGTTTGTCTGCAGTAATGTAGTTTGCCATATGAATCTTATTGTCACAAGCGCACAAGAGTGTTCCCACAGGGACCATGAAGAGAATCAGAAATTCTTGTCCCTTTATCTGCTCCCACAATGCTTCAAGAAGAGTCAGAAGATCCCTTTCTCATGTGGTGATCATGACCCTTCAGAACTAAACACAAAACCAGGGGTAATCTCGTCTAATGTTACATGTCTTCACTGTTAATGTCTACATCTGAAGATCTTCAGTCCAGGCTTGCTTGAAACCAAATGGATAAAACCAGATGCTTTTAGGGCATGATTTCTCTAACCAAACAGAAACGTCTTACTCTTGAAAAGATACATCACGCCCTAGAAATATCTGTTTCCCTTGTCTTTTAATGAGAAGATAAGATGACTAGTTCAGAGATAGGCATTTACGCTGTAGATGTTTATATATGATGAGCTAAATCCCATGCTGACAGTCCAGAGAGGTATCCTGCTTTGCAGATTGCTGTATTTTGGTGACATGACATCTGCGCAGTAGCTCCTGCAATTCTCTGTAGAATCTAACAGCTTCAAAAGGAAAAGAAAATAGCACCCTTCTCATGGAATTCATAAATCAGGAGTGAAAAAGAAATCTCTTTAAATCTGTTCTTTTTTTCCCTCCCTGGTCTCTCTGAAAACTGGCTTTTTGCTTCATGTGGCATTTGTCTGGGTTTGCACACCCACACACTTCTCTGTACCAAAATTCCCATGAGCTTCCAGTAGGAACTGGATACCATTTTCTGCTCTAGCAGTATCAGTCTTCATGCTTTTGTTGACATGGCCGGCCAGCTTATGGGTTTATTTCTTCTTCTCATAGTCACTTTTAAACCTTTCTTACGCACTCCTTTTTCTTTTTTCTATTGCTTCCTTTTTACCATCAGCCTTCAGTTGTCTTAAAAGGTTTCAGATGATGTTGAAGGAATAAAGCAGTAGAAAAAAATGTGGAGAGAGGTAGAGGGAGGAGGAAAAATAATGACAGTTTTATATTGTTGCTGTCCCTAAGGCACAAGGCTGTCCTTTTACCTTTCCCTAGATGTCTGGAGCACTTCTGTTGCTTTAACCAGCAAAATTAAATTAAATTGTATACTGCAAAAATTAAGCAAACAAACCAAGTGAGTAGTTGGAAATTTCCTCACATTCATTGTAGAAAATTAATGTCAGGGGCACAAATTGTGCATGAATTTTGCTGTGGATCACAAGGAACAGAGGAAGATCCTTTGGCCACCAGATATTTTGTTGCAAAATAGAAGCTTTCCTTCTGTGGTCACAAGGCAAAAAGCTTTCACTTCTAATATTCACAAGCAGAGAAGCAATCACTAAGGTGATGCAGGCGTTGTGCTTTACTTCCATAATTTATTTCTTTGTTGAAGTTTTTGGGTAGAGGAATACGTCCCCCTCCCAAAACCCCAGTTCAGATTATTCTAAATGAAGTTACACATCAGTACTGAAAATTGCAATTTAAGTGCTACAACCTGCCGTAGCTGGTAACTTTACCACGAAGTAGATGACATTTCTACTATTCTCCTTGCTTGCAATACAAGCTGCTGAAGTAGATGGTTTTTTCATTTTCACATTTCATACTCTTAATTGTTGCGTTTGTATTACCCTTGCCTTGCTACAAAGAAGATTGTACCTTTCAGTATTTTGTAATTTACAGCATGGTCCTGCAATGGCTAAATATCTATTAGATTTTTATTCTTGACCTGCCACTGAGGCATTTGAATATGCCTCAACAGGAATATTTACGCTTTCATTCTCTGCTACAGATGGTTGCTAATGTTAAAATATTAACAACTGAGTGCAATAACCAAAACCTTTACAGTTTGACCCTCCAACTCCACCCGTCCCAAGAGCATAGCTAATTTATATGATAATTAAAAGGAAATTGGAAAATTTTGAGTTTCCCTGAAAGAATCTCTGAGGTGAAAATATCAGCTAATACAATTTTTGCAAGGATTGGAACCATCATAAGTCTATTTTAATATACTTTGTTTAGGTTGCAGTAGTGCTTTCTGTGGGTTTAGTAACCTAAAACATATGAATGTGTTAAAATATTCAATGTACAGCAATAACTCTTACGATAGTAAAGAAATTCCCAACATACAGATTAAGCTGCATGATTTGAAGGGTAAGACAAGCCTGTGATAAACACTGACGTACTTCTAAATAAAAATATAAGAGCAGTATGAAAGAAATAGATCATTAATAAAGAACACTGTGTTCTCAGCCTGGCTTTTCTCTTACTATGCTGGTTTTTGGCAAGGTGGGCATTTATTTTTTTTATTTGATGCTATAAATCAATAATCACATCTCACGTCTTCCCTTCCAGTCAAGTTTCCAAGACTGAAACTTCCCGAGCACATCTGCTGTTGACAAACACCAGGGAAAGTAAAGCAAACACAAATGAAAGGTCCTAGCTGCTGCTGCTGCTGCTAAGAGTATTTGCTCTTCCCTCACTGATCACCTGCTGTCTTACTTTATGCAGATGGCACCCCAGCTGCTATGTGACCAGCCAAAAAAGGTCAGCTTACACACAGCCCAACAGGTAACATATTATCAACACAGTAGAAAATACAGCTTCCCTTCCAGCTCTAAAATAAGGGTCCTCAAACTGGCGCAATACAAACTACACGTTGAACTCTTTCTATACAACCCCTTGTGTCAAGTCAATATAAATTTTCTAGGCCACTAGGTATTCTATGTTATTCTGCATTTTCATAGAATCATAGAATGGTTTAGGTTGGAAGGGACCTTAAAGATCATCAAGTTCTGACCCCCCTGCCATGGGCAGGGACACCTCCCACTAGACCAGGCTGCTCAAGCCCCATCCAACCTGGTCTTGAACTCTTCCAGGGATGGGGCATCCACAGCTTCCCTGGGCAATTTGTTCCAGTGCCTCACCACCCTCAAAGGGAAAAAATTCTTCCTAATATCTATTCTAAATCTACCTTTTTCCAGTTTGAAGCCATTCCACCTCTTCTTATCACTACATGCCCTTGTAAAAAGTCCCTCTCCAGCCTTCTTGTAAGCCCCCTTCAGATACTGGAAAGCTGCTATAAGATCTCCATGGAGCCTTCTCTTTTCCAGGCTGAACAGCCCCAACTCTCTCAGCCCATCCTCACAGGAGAGATGCTGCAGCCCTCTGATCATCTTCATGGCCATCCTCTGGACCCGCTCCAACAGGCCCCTGTCCTTCTTATGTTGAGGGCTCCAGAGCTAGATGCAATATTCCAGATGGGGTCTCACCAGAGTGGAGTACAGCGGCAGAATTACCTCCCTCAACCTGCTGGCCACACTTCTTTTGATGCAGCCCAGGATACAGTTGGCTTTCTGGGCTGTGAGCACACATTGTTGACTCATGTTGAGTTTCTCATCAACCAACGCCCCAAGTCCTTCTCCTCACGGCTGCTCTCAATCCATTCTCTGCCCAGCCTGTATTTGTGCATGGGGTTGGCCTGGCCCACATGCAGGACCTTGCACTTGGCCTTGTTGAACTTCATGAGGTTTGCACAGGCCCACCTCTCCAGCCTGTCCAGGAAGGGATGGCATCCCTTCCCTCCAGCGTGCCAAACACTCCACACAGCTTGGTGTCATCAGCAAACTTGCTGAGGGTGCACTCCATCCCAACATCCGTGTCACCAGCAAAGATATTAAACAGCACTGGTCCCAGCACCAGCTTCTGAGGACACCACTCGTCACTGCTCGCCACTTGGACATAAAGCTGTTGACCACACCTCTTTAACACATTCATCCTTTACTCATTTTCCATTTATTACTTTAAAGAAGTATTTAAACTGCACTCTAAAAGTATCATTTATATGTGGCTTGCATGCACCCTTCACATGATTTGTATGTTATTACTCCACATGCAGTTGGCACTGGAGCTGGGGTGCAAAACTATTATATCTGGTGCTTACTGATGCAACGCAGTGATCAATGTATGATCAAAATCAGTCAGAGGGAAGAGAGGAGAGCAGAGAAGGGGCAGAACACTGCCAAATTCTCCTTCCATGTTTGCAGTGGGCACTCCCAAGCACATTTCAGGCTTTCCGATACATGGAGGTCCTAGACAACAGAGGCAGCACTGACACATGCCCTCCTCAAAGCAGAGTACCAAAGGCATGCAAATACAGCCCGATTGTGGCGGTTTTCTTGACTTTGACTCCTTGACAGTGAAATTCAGGAACAAACCTGGATCCTGGGGAGCCGGGGAAGCGTGGGTCAGCAGTTCCTCTGAGGGCTCTGAGCTCCCAGATGGCTCTTGGGTCAGAAAGGGAAGGTGACTCATCCTCTCCAGCAATGCTCACCTGGCAGTACTAAACTATCGGTGAACTCCTGGCAACGCAGGCAGATCAGCCCTCCTGGCCTAGCATGATTTATTTAATAACAGCACAGTTCACATTTATTATATTTTTTCTTTTTTGAGGGGTATGAGCACTGGCATGAGGTGAAACTACCTCAGGGAGATCACACCACACTACCTGTGTTTCTCAGCTATCGCAAATTGAAAAAAACCTTGCTGCACTTCGGTTAACTAAACTAAACCAACAGATATGAGGAAATATATACTGAGATTGCTTCTTTGTTTTGCAGCGTTAGCAGAATCTCAGACCAACAGAAAAATGAATACAGACTTTGAATGTTAAAAGAAAAACCATCTCTCATGTATTCTGTTACAAGACTGCATTTTAGAAAGACAAAGGCACTTCTGTCTTCATAAAACTCCTTCCTAATTTTAGGGTTTTTTCCATTAAAATAAGCAAAAAATTGGGTGTGATGTTGAGAACTGGTACTTCAAAACACTGTTTTGTCTTAACATATGAAATTTGCTCTTTACTATAGTAATTTTCTATTTTACCTAGTAACAATGAGAAAATAGGCCCTGAAGCTGTTTTTAGATAGAACTCACAGTTAATCAGAATAAATAATGAATATGAGAGTGTATTTTTCAACAATAAGAGACTCCTGGCGATTTAGAGAAACATAAACAAGAAAAGTTGAAAGGTACAGATATTGCAAAAAGTTTGCTAGAAGATAACATTTTTTTCTCCATTTATTTACTAGTTAAAGCAGTTAATAAAGGTTTATGTACTGTATGTATTTCATAAATTTTGCATTATTTTGAAATAAAATGAATGCTCCAAGTTTCTGGAAATTTGATTTGGACAAAGAAAAAATTAATAGAGGCTTCATCTACAACAAATGAATCACCACTTCGAAGGAAATTTTAGAGTTTAAAAGGGTGATAGATAGAAGCCAAACCATAAAAATAACATTATTAGAATCAAAGCTACTTAATCTTGCTTTAATATAAGACCATAAAAAGTAAATACCACCAAAACATGAACCTCAAAATTCTTCCAGATTTTTCCAAGGCAAGCTCTCATTTGTGCATGAGTGGTGTTGCTCCCACCAACACCTGCTCATTCCCTTTTCCAATATTAACCTCCAAACATGTGAATTACCAAAGATAAATATGCAGTCTGCACTATTTCTAAATGAGTTTTGTGCAAGTTAACTCTATCTCCAGTGCACATAGGTGCAAGTGCTTGATAAATAGACACGTAGGTGTCAGCAAGTGTTAACTTCGGGTGTACAAAGAGACCATTTTTTGAATATTCAACATTCACCTAAGCAACAGATGTAACACACCTCTGCAGCTGACAATGCCTAAAGCTGCAGTCCTCATTGCGACTTTGAATTATGTACCACATGAGGCTCATTTAACACTACACTTTCCCCTCAAACTTGCAGCTGCCAAAGCAGGACACCTGTAATGGGGTAAGGTACGTCACCTGAAGTGTTGGCTGTATCTTCACTGGCTTCTGCCATCAATTGAGGGCCTTAGGTATTGCCTCAGGTACTGCAGGTTTATGGCACTGAGATGGAGTGAACTCAGACACTGGTAATTATTTTCTATAATTCCATAGTAACCATGCCACCATTGGCCAGTATTTCTGCTGTATCCTCAAAACTCTTTTTTTTTTGATGAGAGTATCAGAGATGTTTTCACCAGTGGCTCCATCATTCAGGAGAAATATTGGCCAGAGTGATTTATAGTCCCATTTTTTGTGGCAAGAGGAGGAACGCTTATCAGTACTCTCCCAGTGAGGATGACAATGGGGAAGAAGAAGGTAGCAACATCGTCTGCGTACGACAGAATTACAAGTGCACAAGGTGCACAAATCAGGCAAGGTTATAGTTTCAGGTGAGAACCACCAGTTGGGCTGGAACGACTGCCACCAAGAATATTTTATTGTCACCTCTGGCATACAGAGAGATCTATTGTTTTCTCAGCTGTGCTCCAATGATGTATGTATGGCCACTTAATACAAATACAAGCAACAACACTCAATGGCGGAAGAAAGCGTAAAAAATCCACTTTATGTTCAAAATGTTTACTTAATACAAAGTAAATAATTTTCTTAAATTAAAAGAAAGCAAAAATAAACATAAGTACTCATCTTCTCTTTCCTCTCTCCAACCTGCTTATCAAACTATGATCAGGTAGGAATTACTGATTTTGTCACGCTGCTTCTGATCAGTATGCAAGAAAGCCCAACAGGCAGACTTTCAAAAGGATTAGCTCTGCGTATATAATCCATTCCATTCTGCAATAAAAGACTGCTTAGAACTGTAGGCTTAGAGGACTATACAAAGACGCAACTGTTTTAAAACCTCTGACACAACAGTACACCATTATGGCCTGGCACTATTTGTTTAATTCTTTTGCTCTGGGTCCCTGCTGGGCCTACATTCATTTTGTTGGAAGCTGCTCCTCAGTTCGTATGCCCTACATAGCATATGCAGCAGCTACTTATCTGCAGCAGTCCATCTCAGAGTTTTTCTGGATTTTATGACAGCGCTGCTTCAGATTAACTGTTCCCTATTTTTCTATAAGCCAGTTAATCACTGTACTGCTTGTTCTATTACTGGGTAATCAAAAAATTAACAGCAATCGTCCTATAATGGCAATTCTGTGGCATTACATTAGTCAACTTCCTCTGTCCCAAGCCGCTCTTACACAAATTACTCCCTTTTTAATAATTTAATCTATTTTTTATACTCTGAAGTATCTCTCACATTTTGATCCTGACCTATAATGATTAGTTCAGGTAAATTATTTTCATAGCTATTCATATTTAAAAAAAAAATCTTCTCATGTCTGAAGTGGTTTCTTCTACCTAGACAATTTGATTCTCATTAAAACTTTCTTTTGGGCACCCAGGTGCTTTTTTTGGTAATTGATTTTTGGTAGTTAAGCATATTTGCTTTCCCAAAAATAGTCTCAAGCACTCTTAAACCAATGGTATGGAGGTTACCATTCTGCTTCTTCTACACACAGCTAACTCAGCAATGACAAACTTGCCATAGCAGACAAGAGACTTTACATCAGTTTTTTTAAAAAGTTGCAGCTAATTATGTGGCAGGGCCCAATTACAACAATATGGCGACCTTCTGTATATAGTAATGTCATGGTTTTGGCTGTGACGGGGTTGACTTTCTTGCTGGCAGCTGGTGTGGTGCTGTGTTTTGGATTTGGGATGAGAATCATGTTGGTAGCGCAGTAATGTTTTTGGATGTTGCTAGGCAGTCAAGGCCTTTTCTGCTCCTCACACTACCCCGCCAGTGAGTGGGCTGGCAGTGCACGGAAAGCTGGGAGGGAACACAGCCAGGACAGCTGACCCCAACTAACCAAAGGGATATCCCATGTCATATGACGTCATGCTCAGTATATAAAGCTGGGGGAAGAAGAAGGAAGGGGGAGAAGTTCAGAGTTATGGCATTTGTCCTCCCAAGTAACCGTTGCACGTGATGAAGCCCTGCTTTCCTGGAGTTGGCTGAACACCTGCCTGCCCATGGGAAGCAGCAAATGAATTCCTTGTTTTGCTCTACTTGCGTACACATGTTTTGCTTTAACTAGTAAACCGTCTTTATCCCAACCCATGAGTTTTTTCTCACTTTTACTCTTCTGATTCTTTCCCTCATCCCAACTCAGGGGAGTGAGCAAGTGGCTGCGTGGTTCTAGTTGCTGGCTGGGGTTAAACCATGACAAGTAAGTAGATGCTTACAGACCTACAACTTAATTCAAGCAAAAGTTAAAGAAGCCCACTGACACAGGATCTTTCCCTCCGTATAGTACAGGCACACTCCACCTCCCTTGGGATGTCTCAAATAAATTCTATGCGTGACATACTGCTGATATCAATCCTTAAATCTTTGTTCAAGTCACCAACTAAAGTCTTACATTATACTAATAAGAGGGCCACAGAAATTTTTTATAGACACCACCCAATAGAGCAGGTCCTTCATTGGTGGCTCCAGACTCTTCCACAGCACACATGAACGAAAAGGTCATGATTGGTTTTCCCACCGTCAGGCAAACACCCAAAATCTGGTGATCCTGTGGGTGATTTGATTGCACTGAAGCACTATAAAAGTCCCCTCTATCAGATTAGTATGAGTACTTATGGGTCTCTTTCCACTGACCTAAATAAAAGACCAAAGGTCAGGGCAACTTCTGAATGCTGCGTATCAGGAATTTCAGACCATAACAGAAACACAGAGGGGAAAAACTCTGCCAGCAACAACTTCAGAGTGCCAGAAAATTTGGACACTGGAAAGGATGTACCCAAAGACATATCCTCTTGTACCAAAACCTCTTTAGTTTCCAAGTGGTACCGAAACTCAAAGATACAAATTTATTCTGTTTTTGAAACTCCACACTCTGCAAATCAACAGCTCAGCGCCAAGTCAGGGGAACCTGGGACTGCCGGGTTGCCGGTGGGCACAATAACAGCACCACGCATAGGAGAGGTTTCAGATCCTCACAGCAGTCAAAGGTTATCCAGCTGCCATGGCTCAGCTTGTGCAAGTGACGACCTCCGTGCTCCAAGAGCAGCATTGGCATTGTGCTGGGGGCAGAAGGCTTTGCGGTGCAACACCCATCAGAAACCAGCAATGAAAAACTAAAGCAGGCATCTTTTTCCCACAGGAAGTGCTGAACCTCTCTGCACTGCCAGCAGTCATCACAAACCTGGTTCAAAATATCTCTGCTTTCTTAAAGCTTTTCCTGTGAGGTAAGACAGTAGCAATCAGTACTTACCAAATATCCAGAATAAGCACTCACCAGACTGACTGGATATGGTCAGCGAGCATCCACAGGGTACAGGAAACAGGGAATTTCATGCCCTTCACCAGAACCCAGAAAACAACCTATTACCTTAAAGTAAACACATACATGTCTGGCCACCCTGTTCTTGATGCTCTTTCCATTGTAAAAGGAAGGAATGAGACTGTCGCACATCAGCAGAAAACTCAAATTCACCTATGACATTAAGATGTACCCCAAATGAAGGGAAGAGTTTCAGTTAAAGGCAGCATACACTAAAGTCACATGTCAAGGATGCATCTAAACAGTCAAAATCTCTGCTAATCAGCCCTCTAAAAATGCAAATCAATATTACCACTATAGAAGTTATTGAAGGTAGCAATGGTCATGCTCCTTTACCATTTCATCTTGTTTAGAAAGGTGTATGGTGTTTGCTGTTCAAAAAATTCACTGCATCATGGTATGTGTTACAGATTTTCCACTACTTTGTGAATTAAATAATTGAAGTATCCAGTCAACATGAAGTTGATTGGCTTCTTAGTCTCACAGAAGATATGTTCATAGAATCATAGAATTGCTGAGGTTGGAAGGGACCTTTAAGATCATCAAGTCCAACCCTTAACCTACCCTGACAAAACCACTTCTAAACCATGTCCCCAAGTACCACATCTACCCTTTTTTTAAACACCTCCAGGGATGGTGAATCCACCACCTTCCTGGGTAGCCTATTCCAATGTTTAATAACCCCTTCCGTGAAAAACTTTTTTCCTAATATCTAATCTAAACCTTGCCTGACATAACTTGAACCCATTTCCTCTTGTCCTGTCACTTTTCACCAGGGAGAAGAGGTCAGCCCCCACCTCTCTACAACCTCCTTTCAGGTAGTTGTAGAGAGTGGTAAGGTCTCCCCTCAGCCTCCTCTTCTCCAGGTTAAACAACCCCAGTTCCCTCAGTCGTTCCTCATAAGACTTGTCCTCCAGACACCTCACCAGCTTTGTAGCCCTTCTCTGGACATGCTCCAACACCTCAATGTCCTTCTTGTAGTGAGGGGCCCAAAACTGAATGCAGTACTCGAGGTGGGGCCTCACCAGTGCAGAGTACAGGGGCATGATCTCTTCCCTAGTCCTGCTCACCACACTATTCCTGATACAGGCCAGGATGCCATTGGCCTTCTTGGCCATGTGGGCACCCTGCTGGCTCATACTCAGCCAGCCATCCGCCAACACCCCCAGGTCCTTTTCTGCTGGGCAGCTTTCGAGCCACTCCACCCCAAGCCTGTGGCACTGCATGGGGTTGTTGTGATCCACGTGCAGGACCCGGCATTTGGCCTTGTTGAACCTCATACCATTGGCCTCCGCCCATCAGTCCAGCCTGTCCAGATCACTCTGTAGAGCCATCCTACCCTCAAGCAGATCAACACACCCGCCTAGCTTAGTGTCATCTGCGAACTTACTGAGGGTGCACTCAATCCTCTCGTCTAGCTCATTGATAAAGATATTAAAGAGAACCGGCCCCAGCACCGAGCCCTGGGGAACACCACTTGTGACCGGACACCAACTGGATTTAACTCCATTCACCACCACTCTCTGGGCACGGCCATTCATCCAGTTTTTTACCCAGTGAAACTAGCTGGGTAAAACAGAGACTAGCAGAAACAGAGAACAGTTGTTTACGATGATACGGTAACATGACTGAGTATTTTAAGAGATGTCTTGGAAAGCTTGACAAAAGAAGGTACTTCAACAAAGACATTTCTATGCTGTTCATTTTCAACATGAGTAACATTAAACCACCATAAACTGAAACAAATATGCTTTAATTTTTGACAAAAGTGCTTGCCTTACTACTCAGAGTTTCTTACTAAAGATGCAGAGTAGATGAAAGTATTTACAATCATTCATAAGAATGAAGGTGAATTAAAGAATGAAAACTGCAGTGTGGAAAGGCACGTAAGCATGTACCTAGTGGTCTGTAGTGGTTAGGGCTGCTTCCCTTAATCAGATTCTACATCTTGAATAGCAGCGGGGTTTTTTTTTTCTACTTAAAGCCTATGAGTATTCTGTGTAGACAAGAGAGAACACAGATCTTGCTGTATACCTGACAGCCACTTCCAAATTGCATTTAACGATGTGACAAGTGGTGTGTTATATCTGTGAGAATGATTCTAAGGCTTTGCTTAGTATTCCATTATCTTGATTAGGGTTCTGTGATAAGTATATTTTAAAAATCTTATTTGCTTCTGGTTTTTCCTTTGTAGTTTCATTGCTGTCGCTTATTCTGAATTGAATAGCATGTACCATCTTTCTGCCACAGCCTCCTACCTTATCCTAGTAATTTTGAACATTATTGTCCCCTTGCCATCCCCAGATGGGTACTTGCTGATTTCACTGCCTTGTTGGATATGCTTTCCCCTAGGTCATTGTTGCATAAGGACAGATTCACTGCTGGAATAAAATGGACACATCCTAGCTCTTCCAGTCTTAAAAAAAAAAAAAAAAAGTGGTTTGTCTATGGTCAACTGCAAAAATAAAATAGAATTAAGAGGCATATTTCTGGTGATAGTGTCTAAGGATAGGTTTGATCTTTCCTTCTTAACTCCCCTTGGTAGGGATTAGTCTCTGCTTCTGTTGTAGCCAAGTAATGCATAGCCACATATCATTGTGTACCACACTTCTGAGAAATTGTGAAATTGCACAGGACCTCAAGAGCTCATGAGCCTGCCTCTGAAGGATCCTGACAGATTGCAGTACACATAGTGACAGAAAAAACATTAGCACAGAAGTTATTTTGGCAAGATGATCAGCGGAGCCTCCATAGGAGCACTTTGGCCCGGAAAGGGACATGATAGCCTTCCTGCTGAATGCACCAGAGGTGGGATAACTGTCTTACAATTGGACAGGTACACATCTGTGAGCACAACTACGCCCTGCTCATGGCACTTTTCTGATTCTAAGGAAAGGGGGAAAAAACTAGACACACTGTTTTCAAAGTACTGTCCAGATATCTCTATTCCTGAATCCTATTTCACAATTACAAATCAGATCCATATCCCTATCCTTATCCATATTCCTAGTCTGTATCTAGGGTATCAACATTAGGTCCAGAAGGGAGGACCTGTAGCAATGATTGGCACTAGTGAATTGCTGCAGTGACTAGGGTGGGAAGCAGAGGGAGAACAAAAATATCAACTTACATCAACTGGTGGAAGTGTACCACCGGACTTTTGAAAGACACTAAATAACTCCTCCAACCAAGCAAGCATTCAGGGTTCTTCTGAGGACACATGCTAGTGGCCATGCCCAGGATTATGAGGTATGAATGGCAGTCCTTAGCAGAAGAAATGACAAGAAAAAGGGGGGGAGGTGGGTGAGGGGGAGGAGAGAAATCACCACAGGCAACAGTCCCAGAAACTCTCAGGCTGCCATACATGTCTGTAGTTATTTAAGATGCCACAGATGAACAGAGAGGTAAATCTGCATCACATACATAAAACAAACACTTGATATCTTCTTAACTGCCTAAATGGTTAGTTGTGTGATTTTATCTTAGTTACTGAGACATTAAAATGTGGAGAAGATATATGGAAATCCCAGCATAACTCTCTGGGAATAATCAGTCGCAGCAGAGGTTCAGTCACTATATACCACGGAGAAGGCTTTCAGCTGTTCTCCTGCTGAGAGCAGTGAACACCGACCCTTCAGAAAAAAATGGGAACTGTTAGTTGGGGTCCAGGGCGAGCACTCTTCAGTGCCAATCTCTTCTGGGAAATCTAGTCCATAGAGTTTAGTTTTCAGGGAAGGACCATCACATACTTTACACTATTAGTTACTTTTTGAAATTGAGTTTACTGAAAGTGGAAACATTCCAAAGAAAAAGAAAATTAAAAATTACTTACAGATCTACTGATGCCTAAGTAATATGTCCTGAAAACCCCACTCTTTCTGATGTATAACTGTCACCAGACAGCTCAGAAAGATGATGTTTCTAAGTTACACACAACTTCCTGAGAGTGGTTTATATTACAACCAAGTCAGCAGCTGAGATGAGGATGACCTTTCGACTATAACCACTGCTCTCCTCACAAGTAATTTCTCCAGAGCTATATTTCTCTGCTTTATCTTAGCAGATGATACTATTGCTGCTGCCAACGCTACTCTAAAATTCCTTTTATCTATTTTCGAGCTGTTATGTGCCTAATAATTATAATGTAAATGTGCTTTCATAGCTACTGGGCAATTCTTGTTTTTTCTCTCTTCATAATAAATTACTCATATTAAATTACAAACAGCAGCCTGAGGCTATAGATTTGATACCCAGAGGCTATTAAAAACTTTCAACCTCATCTCTGACAACTGGGGAGTTAAACAAACATCCTCACATATGTTACAGTTATAATAAAAGTGAGTTATCTTTGTATTATAAAGGAAGATAACTATCCCACAAATTTATTTTTCTTAAAATTTTATGAGGACACAAAGCCAAATTTTATAGCTTTTATTACTGTTTTCAAAACTGTATGGTTTGTAAGACCATCTCAGAAGCCTGAAATTAATTTTTTTTTATTTTTGTTTTGTTGTGGGGTTTTTTTTTAACATTGGCAAACAAATATTCATTTCCTCTGAATTCCTCACTCTTCCTCAGTCTCCAATAGTGCTGAAAGTACTGCTAGAGCTGTTTTCAAGGTCAGCTTCTTAGTGGATGACATCATCATAGAATTCTACTATTGTTTTTATTTTTATTATTTCGTATTTGTTAATTTAAACCAATGCAAGGTCTGCGAGGTTGAATACAAGACTCATTTTGTTTTCATTTAAAGTGATGAAGAATCACTTCAAGTTAGAACAAAAATAAATGCACCTCAAACGGTCTTAAACACCAGACAAGCCAAATGGCATAAAAATGCACGATGCAACTTTCTTGGGCAAACAAAACTATAGCCTACGAACAGATTAACCCTGGCAAATGAAGCAGGCACAAGAAAGCTGTAGAGCTTATGATGTAGCTCCTGAGAGCCAGAAAGGCCTATTCTGATGGAGATGAAAGAGACAATTGTTTCATGCTTCCAGGTACTTCCTTTGCAACGTGTGAGCTGCTCCTTTGCGCGCAAAGGCACCAGTGCCACTTAGGCCAGGTCTGTGCATTCAGCTCCAGCTTTCCATTTAGACGTCCATGGGTGCAAAGCCATGAGGTATGAAATGCATTTAATTTGTGAAAGTAGGATGGCTTGAAAATAGATCTATTCTGATGGCAAATGATACTCTATGCATGGCCAATTCAGCTTTAGCCACTTGTAGCAGTCTTTTCAACAGAATGAATTAAACAGCTATTAAAAAGCTGTTCGACTTGGAACATACAGACATGATTAAAAGCACCTACCAGCCCTTTTTATTGTTACTTTCAAGGGAATATACAAATATAATGCCACAACATAATAATCAAGTGCACCACAGTTTAAAGTGGAGGTGGTATGTAAAAAGCCATGCAAAATATTGTGTCTTTAGTTATTAATGATGTAGTCTTATCAGTGCACCATAAAAGTGTTTGAACTCCTTTTTATAAAAAAAAAAAATAATGTGTGAGCTATGTACATTTTGATATTGTATTAGATATTTATGCTGCTGTACTGGACCATTTATACTGTAAATATTGGTTATTTACATTACAAGCACAAAACCAGACCACAAACATTAGAAACATTAAAAAATATGTTGTGGGGTTTTGTGGTTTTCTTTCGTCTTCTGGAAGAACAGCTGTTTTCTGTAGCTCTGACCCAAAACTACACAGGGATCTGTGTATCTCAGAGAAAAATATCTACCTCTCCTCTGTGACTTAATTTTCATCTCAATTACTGGGAGGGAGGAGGGCGAAAAAAAAGACAAAACAACATGGAACTGAATGATGTTTGAGACAGACAACAAAAATAAAGACTTTTACACAAATAGTCCTTATTTTATGAAAGCAGATTAGCTAAATATAGTGGAGATTACATATCTGCATAATGTTCACACAGTCCTGTCTTTCTTCCTTGAGATTCAGCAAAGACATGGGTATTCTTTTCTACGTAAAACATCACGAACAGTTCAACAAGGAACAAAAGGTCATGTATGCTGAGTGGGAAAGAAACAATATTTGTAAGCACAATACCTATGGTAAAATACAGTTCTTTGAACTCATTTTGCAGAAAACCTTTAACCTTTCCCTATTGTTCTGCAGAAGGCGAATGAACTTACAGTATTTAAAATAGGAGCTATTCTTCTGAAATAAAATGTTCTTAAATTGAGTATAAAGCAGTTTCAATCTGTTATACTGAGAGAGAAAAATCAAAATGCATATGGTCAGAAGGAAAAGAGGGTATTTTTTTCCCTTAATATTTCCCTAATAGATTATTCCAAACATGTTAAGCTGCTTTCAAGAAATCTAGGTGACTCTAAAAAGATTATGCAAATAAATATTTCGTTTCTTCTCTTTTTTGGTGAAGTATCTCCACCATTTTTAATGTAGCAAAGTCCCAGCAGCCCCTATCTCTACCACACAGCTGGCAAGCATATCTAAAGGATTATGCATAATATGCATGTGAGCCCATGAAGCAAATACATTTATTCAGAACTGAAAAGAAGTAGGGAAGCTTCAGTTCTCTAGCCACAGAGCAAAAATGCTTAAATTTTTTTTTAAATTTTTCTTCCATCCTTTTCCTCAAATCCCCACCTCTTGCTACCTGCATCTCCATTAAAGCAAGGTTAAAGCAACACCAAACCCACCCTGCTCACTGCCAAAACAGAGCATACTCAAAAAGGCTTTTTGGGGGGGTTCTGGATGTTTGTTTTTTGTTTCCTTAAAACTAGATGGGTGTACAGAATCTTTTCTTTCCTCCTCCTTAGGTAAGCATTTGTCACTGACTTTTGTGACAATTACTGATGCCCATCAAGACAAAGCTCCTGTGCATCCACACCTGCCGCTATCCAAGAGAATAATTCATTCTCCTCAAACTTATTCCTGGGCAAGAAAATGTGCATATGCTATTCTAAACCCAGAAGCTATAGCTACAGCAAAGAAAGCTGCTGGCTTTTTATTGACTGCTTACCCCAAGCAATTAATACTTTGCATGATTCATCACTGTTTTAAACATACTATTACCACAGCTAGGACAAACTCTTAGATAGAGTGCCTAAACTCCAACTTTTATGATGTGTAGTTTTGCCTAAATATTTCACTTCATTGTCAAAAGTCCTCAATGAATGTGAATGTGGGTGGGCACATTCCCCCTTCACTCCATCTTTGGAATAGGATGGCTTGTTTTTAAAGATCACAACTAAAAACTTTGCAAGGAATGCTGTATTGAGTCATGGCAGCTGGTTGGATTTTTGTCATGTTTTATACCGTTTGGATTCCCCACAGAGTTTAGCTCACACCTTGTACACTGGCAATAACACTATCTAGAGAGATGAGGTTTTATTTTATGGGCACATTCAAAATGGCTTTAAACTGGGTGGTTCGTGTGCTGGTAGCAATCAGGTTGAGTCAACGTGAAGCCTACGCACCTACTCACCTTCCAGAAGCTGTTTTGCCGTCTGCGCCAAAGTCCGTGCTGCCGCAACTAGGAAATCACCGGTGTCCAAAAGGGCTAGGTGCATCCTAACTGCCCTGCAGGTATGGGCAATCCACTCAGAGGCACTGCTGGTAGGACTAAGTGCTGAGCTTCTGAAGTGGGATGTTTCCCCACCTAAGGCATATCAGCGCAGAGCTCACACAGAGAAATGAATGTTGCTGTTACACTTCTGCATCACATATTTCTACTGTCTTATTTCATAATTTGTACCTGTGGCTTCATCCTGCTTCCCAATATCCAAAGAAGACAGCAGGTGGCTAAAGGTTTGCCACAAGAACCTAGCACACCAGTTTTCAATCTTTGCCCATTTGTGAACCCCTAAATATCCCCCAGTAAAAGTGCGGATCCTACGCTGTGAATTGCAGTCTACTGGCTAGTAAGTCTGCCTTGCTTTGCTGTCCTGCTCAGATCCCTCTGAGAAAAGATCCCAGAAACTGCCAGGTTGACAGCTCTGATGTTTGGCTTTCTGAATCTTCCTCAGTCTTCTTGCTATTGTCATTCTGTATTTTCTGCCATTATATTTAAGAATCAAAATCACGTGCAATAACAGTATCTCCAGGCTTTTGAAAATGAACAAACTGAGTCTGTTCTCTGTCCTTCATCTCTCATATTGAACTGTCCACAAACAAGAAGTCAGCCCTCATGGACTTCAAAGCCCCCGTGGCAGGATGGATTCTGACACCTGACAGAGGCAAACGTAGCACGGGATTGTGTGGCCACATCTCTGTCACCGCAGGCACAGGCTGGCTCTAACAGAGCTAGCCTAGGGAGAGCAGATAAAGGTGCTAAGGAGCAGGCTGAAGCATAGACATAACCTCATCTGACCCACTTTGAGATAATCAGATAACGAAAAAGAAGCAGAAAGTGAAGCAGGTATTACTGACTCATGGCTATCATAACCTTTGCTTCCTCGTTCGAATTACTTCCCTTGACCTACCATCCATTTCAGAGTATTCTTTAATCTTCTTTGAATTAGAAATTAAAATGTAGGCTTGAAAAAAAGAAGAAAAAAGGAGAGAGGTGATAATTCCACCGAGAGACAAATCTTCAGCTGATATAACTAGGCACTGTTTTCTGTCAGCCAAGGATCTGACCTGTGAGGCCAAAACTGAAAAGATGCTCTTACCAGAGGGGTTAATTCAGACAACTCTTTTAAAATGCAAATTTTCTGCTTTTTGCTTTTCTTGATTTCAAGCACAGCAAAGCAGGGGCTGTAATTAGAGAATGGGTAGTCGGCACTGTTCACCAGTTGTGCGTAAGCTTTAAACTAATAACTCAGCAATTAGAAGAAAAATGAGCAGTAATTACACACATTTTACTCACTGCTAGACAGATGGAACATTTTCTGCTCGTTATTGGCAAACTGTCACTGCGTTTATTTCATTTTTAGTGTTTACTGTTTGTTGTAGTTTGATTAGGAATAATTACAGGCTAGGAAAAATATGAAAGAAATGAACAGCCGTTTCATTTTTACATCTTTAAAGCAATACAACCATTTCTTCCCCCAGTTTCTCCAAGACGAACATACTCTCTTTTTAAACCTTTATTGAAATCAGGCTGCACCTTGTGGAGTTTGGTGAGAAAGTGGGGTAAGACGGTGCAGGAAAGGCCACCTTCTCCAGAATGGCTGGTTCAAACACTGATCGGCTCACAGTCAGCTTCCCTAGTGGGCACCGCTCCACATTGTTAAGCTGTTGAACAAATTGGTTTATATTTATTGCAGCTTTTATCAAAAGTGGCACTTGAGCTGGATCACAGCCCACAGGGCAGGAGCTGCGGAGAACCATCGGTGCTGTTACCCCAGGTAAGCAGGTCTGGAAAACACAAGAGGCTGGAGGCAAGACTTTCTTTATGCCAAGTGTTGGCCTGTGCTTCCCTGTCCCCTCCTACCTAATTCTGGATTTCTGAGCATTTATGTTACACAAACAGCACCTTATTCCCAATCCTTGGGGATAGTATGGGGGAAGGGAGCAGGTGGGTGTCATCTGTGGATGGACAGAGCTGCTGAGCAAAGTATCCAGAGTGGAAACCAGGCATTTAGAAAGTTTCTAAGTATTGTTATCCCTGGTGCAAAACATCAACTTCCTGTTTTAATTCTCTTAATGAGAAGATTTTCTAAGACCTTAACTGAAACACCTACAGAAAAACACACTGAAGTGTTCGGGTCACAGATCACTTGCTTTTTCACACAGTCCCAGCATCACTGAGATGCTTGCACAGTCCTTGCCTGCCCCACACCAATCTCCTGGATATTGCTAAGAATTATGATTTTCAATAGAGTAGTGGATGGGGAAAACAGCAATGAAAATGTTCATATCAGTATATCCTTCTGACATTATAGACTTAACACGTCTTGTAACCAGGTGTTAGGGAGTATGAGACGGATCAAGCCTGCTTTGCCTCAGGAGTGTATTCGGTGATTTAACAGGTCTAAAGGCCGAGGTCCAACCAGCTGCTTATGTGAAGACATCCTCTGTTTCCCTTCAACTATTTCCAGTACAATTTTCTTCATCAACCCTCTAACCACCCCTTCCTTCTTTAAATTTACTTTTTTTTTTTTCAACTAAAGGGTCAAAGCATCAAACATGAAAAACAGTCTGATGAATTTCCCAGCAATTAGCATGGGGTTTGGATGTTGGGGATAAGATGCATCACTGACAGATTGATTTAAATTCACTGGTACTGACACATACAGCCCTACACAGTTGAAAGGACCACAATGCTAATGAGGTCCTAAGAAAAGCCGAACTAGTCCCATTATAAAATAGGGCTGCTAACTTTACATGAAGCAGCAGTGGTTAATCTCCCATTTACTTTAGACGTGTAATGTCTTGGAAAAGTTTCCTCTCTTTATGGTAGCATCTGTAAAGCAACAAAATTTCAGAATGACTAGTAAATCCAATATTAGCCAAGTGGAATGGACAACCTTATAGTTGGGAAGGTTTTCCTGCTGCCAGCCCTTTTGTCTGGCACAAAGCTGCTAGGCGCTGTATCTACCTCTCCCTCTCACAACTCATAGCCAGCGGTGTTCTCAGCAACTGAGAAAGTAAGTGGGTTCTCTATCATGCCACAGGAGTAAACTAAACATGAATAAACTCCACAGCTCATGGCATCACATTAAGCAGCATATGCAAGGGCTGAAACATATGGTCACCATGAGACAGGTTTCCCCCCAAAAAATAAGATCAGCTTTGAATAGAAATGATTTTTAAGTCTTTTCTCTTCTGAGTATTCATTAGTTATATCTTCAAGTCTTTCTCCAGAGTAATGAGCACTGGATACGTACCTTCTTCTACACTGCCATCTGAAAGACAAAATGGAGACTAAAAACCCTAGAGCCAGAGATGGTAAGGAAAAAAAAAGCCAACACTGCATGATTTGTAACGTCACTACAGCAACACAGCAGAGCTGTATCGCGCTGCGTCAGAAGAATGCAACAAAATAGTAATGGCGAAGAAATGGAAAGCATGAAAAACATCTGAAAAAGCAAAGCCTGTGCAATAACAGAGGACTTCAAGTGATATAGCAAGATCATAACTGCAAGGCACTGGTGCCTTCATGTATTTAGGCAAGTGCTATAGCAATGCGGCTATTATAGAAATTTCTAAAAAAAAAGAAGAATGTAGCATCAAGGTTATATTTATTCAGTCTTATGACGGAAAGCTATTTTAACCAGGTGTGGAACTGGAAGCTAACCGTCCCTTATTTCTGCAGTTGGAACCAATGTGATCCAACAGAGCTGAGACACTACATCAAGTCAAACTTCTGCCCAGCAAGCAGCAGCTAGAAATTGTCCTTGCAGTATTATTCACTACTTGAACACTTGGGAGCACACTTCTGCCAACCACAAGGTATAACATCAAGGTCAGGGCGCTGTATTTTTTTTATACTAAATTCATAATAACTGCAGTTGATATTTCACTTCAGCTGTGCTCTGAAAGGAATAAAATAAAACCACTAGCAGTTTCACTTTTCTCATTTTCAATAAAATTTGGAAAAAAGCAATTCCCCATAGTAACAGAAGAAAAAGAATTTCTGTCTAGTTGTAAAGCTGTGCTCTTAATGATATTTAATTACACACGCTTAATTACACCTGGCACACCATCTTTGGCTCCTAAGGATTTTCCTAGTCAGATGATTAATGTGCATATAAGTGTGGAAAATTTCAAAGCTAGGGCTTTGAGAGTTGCTTAACCTTGATACTAATGCATGGCAAACTCAAGCATCTGTACATCTATACCTGGCTTCATTTCTTTATTGTACGGTAGCAGTACAATGGTATGCTAATAACATATATACATTACACAGAGCGGTAAAAAGAGCTCTAATTACTTGTGTGACCTGTGACATTTGCTTCAAGTTTTGTGTTTTTTTTCCCTAATTAAGATTTTGCACCAGGACTCCAAACTGAAGCACAGATTTCAGAAACTGTTCTACATAGGGATGGTTTAATAAAACTAGCAATTTTTATAAATGCACTATAATAATTGAGTGCTATAAAAAGCATTCAATAAACCTCAATAAACTTTAAATAAGTATGACAAGCTTCTTGTTATCCAGCAGACCCCAAAGACACCTCTCTTTTCTATGTTTTCAGATTACAACCCCCTAATTTCTATTCTGCTCCAGTATGTAGTAGTTTTGCAAAGGGAGATGTTCAGAGCATCAGAATTGTGTTTCATCAGGGCCTCCACAGGAACCTGCATTATTAATTACATGCTATCTAACGTTTGAATAGTATCCCTGGATGGCTTTCAGAGCAATTTTTAGAATAACTCATGTATGTCCTGGAGGATAAACTTGAATGTTAGAAGCCCATAAGGACTGACCTGTTTTGACCAGAAGTTTTTTTGTCTTAAAGATAGTGCTAGCAGGATGGAAAAGTTGATATATATAAGGCAAAGGCAACAATTAGACACTTGTGGTAAAAGATTTTGCAGCAATAACACTGCACCATGTAACAGAAAGTTGAAGTTTGATTCTAGAGTAAGGATTTTGTTTGAGTTGCATGAGATTTGTGATGCTCAATTCTTGCATCTGGGCTGCATGAGAAAAAATGAAATCGACATTCCAGTGTTGCAGTTCACCAAGTAACATACTATGTTTTCATAGAGATAATTTTATGTATGTTTTGAAACAAAAAGGTACCTAAAACTACTTTGTTCTACTTTCATCCCATCTACACCTGTAGCATCAGTCACAGAATCCCACTGGCTAAGGAAAAAAAAGCAACCAAAAACCCCCACCAAACCCAACTGACACAACGCATTTGATAAATAAACCATCTGGGAAATAAGCAGCCACCATCTGGTTCCTTCACAAGAATTTCAGCAATGTACAATATATTCCAGCTTATAAAAGTGAAAAACCCCTCACTTTCACTTTTATGACAGAAGCTACAGAGGAGCAGTTTATAGCCACACCACTACAAACAGTGCTACAAGTCAAACAACCTTCGAGAAACCAAAATTATTCCTTGGCAAATAGACTGTGAATCATGGCGCACAAACTGAAACTTTAGGTTATTATGCAAAGCAAGTTTTTTTTTTGTTTTGTTTTAAGCACAAGAAATGCAAAACCAAAGCTAATGCATGGATAAATTATGAATGAAAATATACAGTTAAAAACTTGGTTTCCAATAAAATAGACTCCTTTGCCAGATGTTTAATGATAGCTTATTTAGAGACCACTTTAAGATAGTTTAATTCACCTTTTCTGATCGAAACATTTATACAGATACAGCATTTATAAAGCCTAAATCCAGCCAACCTAACCCAAACTGTCAATATGCGACTGCTTATCTCAATTCCAAATATGTGAAAAAGTGCTTTAAATAACATGAAAACTTGAATGAATAGCAGTTTGTTCGGGAGAAAAGCAGGACTGGAGAAAACAGGAGGTGACCAACCAAGTAACATTTACAAATAAGGTTTACTTCAGCAGAAGCACAGCACAGTTAAATTTCCCTTTACTCTTCTAAGCAAAACTCACGTGGGCGCAGTGCAAGTATTTATGAACCAGTTATTGCTGACTGTGCTAGAATACCAACTTCTTTGCTGAGCAAACTAAACAAACTGTTCCTCCAATATTAAAGTATATATTCCCTTCCCCAGTTCTGAGTCAGCTTTGAGTGAAATAATTTTTCCAATGATTAAAGAGATAGATAACCAACGTCATTTCACTGCCAACTTCTCTTCCTTCAAAGATTGATCCGAGGTAACGCCATTAATGGTTTGTTTTATTAATGTGCTTTGTCAACTTTAATTATTAACCATTATCCATGAAGACTGTGTCCTAAGGGTATTCAAGTTAAAGGGTATTCAAGTTTTCCTCTTAAAATTAAAATGAAGTGAATGAGAGGCAAATCATCCCACAGTTACTTGTGCATTCAGTAAATGAAGGTGATTATTAAAAACTTTTGGTAAATCCAATAAATTCAAGCTCAACTCACCCTAATGACTTTCCTGGGTGCCAAGATACCTCTGGCTGGTGAGATTTGCTTAGCTTCATCCAGTTTAGGTGACTTGGGGATAATGGTGGATGAAAAATTGGACATGAGCCAGCAATGTGCGCTTCCAGCCCAGAAAGCCAATTGTGTCCTGGGCTACACGAAAAGAAGTGTGTCCAGCAGGTCACGGGAGGTGATTCTGCCCCTCCATTCTCATGAGACACCATGTGAAGTACTGCATCCAATTCTGGGGTCCCCAGTACAAGAAAGGCATGTACCTGTTGGAGTGGGTCCAGAGAAGGGCCACAAAAATGACCAGAGGACTGGAGCACCTCTCCTATGAGGGAAGGCTGAGAGAGTTGGGGCTGTTCAACCTGGAGAAGATAAGGATCCAGGTAGACGTTATTGTGACCTTCCAATACTTAAAGGGGGTTTATAAGGAAGACAGAGAGAGACTTTTTATCAGGGCCTATAGTGACAGGACAAGGGGCAATGATTTGAAACTGGAAGAGGTTTACTTAAATTGGACATAAGGAAGAATTTTTTACAATAACGGTGGTGAGACAGTGGAACAGGTTGCCCAGAGAAGTTGTGAATGTCCCATCATTGGAAGTGTTCAAGGCCACTTTGATAAGGGTTTGAGCAACCTGGTCTAGTGAAAAATGTCCCTGTCCACAGCAGGGGGTTGGACTATATGATCTTTAAAGGTCCCTTCTAAGCCAAACCAATAACATCTAATTACCAACAACATAAAAGAGTAGAAATCCTTTTTGAAGAAATACATACACTCCTCAAAGATCTGGATAATGCTCTGGTCTGAGTTACTGGTTGAGGGGACTGTCATTCTTTTATATTTGTTTCTCTCATTTTATGCTGAGGGATTTAAATAAAGAAGGATCTTCCCTCTCAGAACCTGCACATAATTGTTAGTGCTACAATGAGATATTCAGCTTTGCTTTACAGACAAAATAGGGTCATTACTGCTAGTCTTAACTTTCAAATTCTGTTGATCGTCCCAAATAAAAGCCCCAGCCCTAAATATTTCAACACATGGTTAAGAAGGTGGTTTGTAAGGGGTTTCAACAGCTTTAAGGTCAGACTGTGCTGTACATGTGTCTGCAGCAGTTCTTGCACTAATACATCTAAATACATCTGTTGTATTTAAAAAGAGCTGTTAATATCAGCAACATAGTTTGCTGGAAGCTGAAGTGGAAAGACAGTTGAGCCCAATGTTGTTTGCCTCTCCAGATGGACATTTCTTTTTTCCTTTTTTCTTTTTTTTTTTTCCCCCCTCAAGGAAGCCAACTCATTTCAGTTGAAGTGTATGTATAGATGAAGGGCACTATTAGCACAGAGAGTTTCCAGTGTTCAAGTGTAAGTGACCTCCTTGTGAATCAATAGCAGTGTTTAACTAACAAAACCAGGATGGAATTACATCCCCACTGAAGCCAAAGGTCATTTATAACTCGCTTCCATCTCCACACTCAGAAGGAAAAGGCGCTCACCTGCCCTCCTGAGCTGATATAACTCTTTTTCCTTGTACGTCCTCATGTAATTTTTCTCTCCTACACTACATAGAGAAACACTAGGGTTTGACTGTTCCCATGGTCCCTTCCCTTGAGCACTGACCATTGCAGACCTTCACTCCAGCTGAAGAAAGAGCATGAGGAGACACTTCTAACTTCTTAAGCCCACTTGCTGTCTGACTAGTCATACTGAGTCCAGGTCAATTACTTAGCATAGTCTCATCTGTGGGCTCCAGTTTTTATTACCAAGAAGAATCAAAGGAAAATCTTTTCCAGCCTGTTTTATAGCTTCTTTAGAAAATGTGAATTTAGAATTTCACAGAATGAAGTGAAGTCAAGAGGAAAAACAAACAAAAAAAATGAGTTTTACAGAGACTGTGTTACCACTGCAGGAGAGGGAAAGTTAGCAAAGGAAAGCTGCCTTTTTAACTCCTTTTTTTTTTTTTTTAATATCAGAAGGGTTTCTGATAGAGTTAACAAATGTAAAACAGATGTTTTCCAAGTAGAACTACTTAATGGCCTTTACTTCATAAAGAATTAATCTGCTTGTATCCCTTGTCTGTTTTAACTTTTTCTCCTGTTTTTGTCTTCTGCCTAGAGCTTTGGTAATGGTGAAGAACAGAGAGGTGCTAAACAATGGCCAAGATAGCAACAAATATGTTTGCTTTTATGGCCTACAAAAGTTGATGCATGGGTAAATTTTGAAACAGGTATAGGTTATGCTAATAAGTGTCACACAAAAAGAATGGGGAGGAGGAAACATTACTTTTAAAAAAAAAAAAAGAGAGAGAGAGAATTTTACCAGCAAGATGACTGGATGAAGGTGAACGTTAAACTGAACAGATGCTGCCTTGCCAACTGACTCTTGTAATAGCTGCTCTAAACCAGACACCGCTATAACAGCTAATATAAAGTTATTGATGTTACTAATTGTACTGTGTCACATATTGTACCATTGTTCTGTCAGGTTCCTGAAGAAATTTCTGACAAATACAGTACTTACACTTTTCAGCCAGCTAGTAGCATTTTAACATGCCATTCTCTGGAAAAATTGTCAAAACCTAAGGTATTTTGAAAAACTTCCTTCATTATGAACTAGTCCACTGTCACACACAGGAGCATTTCATTCCCCTGTCTGCTATCAGAAAAGAAAAAGAAATAATTACACATAGGAAAAAAAATGTAGAACAGAGGCATTTTTCATTCCACTTGTTAGGAGCTAGCACATGCATGACAGGAACAGACAGAAATCCCAAAGAGAAATCAGCCACATGGTGGTGGCCAACACTTTCAGAAACATTATCCTATTTTGCACCTAGAGATTCAGGCTGGCACCCAGCAAGGTTTTAAAAATAGCTGGAGGGCAGTTAGGCACTTGTGTCCCATTTATTTGACTGCCTACCTAAAGGTCATAGAGAAGACCTGTGGAAAAGTTGGGAATGGAATTCAGATTTTCTGAGTTGCTCTGAACCAGATGATGACTTTACATTTTCCCTGCGATCAGCATTTCACACTGTTCACTGCTATGAAATATAGCTGAGTAGTAAAGGTCATTTTATTTTTTTGGCGGGATTATAAGCAGAAGTGTTCTTAGATAAAGAAAAACAACTAGTTACTTTTGCCCTGGAGTACAAAAAGCAACCTGAGAAGAGAGCTCTCCAGCATGATTAAATAAAATAAGGTCCTTTGTCAAAGGTGCAGCATTTATTTCAGGAAGAGCTGAAGACGGTTTCTGCTGATTCACTTGCTGCCTATCAAAACTTAATTATGAGCCCCGTCTCAGAAAAGAAAAAGAAATTATCATCAGATATTTTTTCACAGAGATTTTTTTCATCAATTCAGCTCATTTGCTCTTCAAGGTTAAAACAGAATAATTGTGGGTGAACACGTAGCTTCCCTGGCAAGTACAAACAGAATTTTAGTCACTTTCTGTGCAATAGAGTTGGAAGGCAAAGTCAGAGTCATGCTTAAACTGAGATCTAATCTTTGGTTTCATAGTGTCCTCCTCTAAATAGGAGTGCATTAGAAATGTTCACAGCCACAGCTTTTGTTGGCTAGCTTCACGGCCTTGTTGCCAAAACTCATCCATACAAGCACCTTACCACTGACCACTGGGGGTGGACTAGATGACCTTTAAAGGTCCTTTCCAACCCAAACTATTCTATGATTCTATGGTGTCGTATTAATTAGTTGGGGTACATACAAATACGTGCCTGAAGAAACATAAAGACAGCCAAACTAAACAAAGTCCATTTAAAAAGGGCAAAGTGTATTCCATATTTTACACAGGACTGTGGATAAGTAGGAAGGTTGATACTAGATAAAGATGTAAAACTGGGAAAGGATTCTTAGCTTCAAAGGCAAAGGGTGCCTGGGAAATTGAACACAGAGACTGGATTATATAGCTGAGGACTCAGCTGAGCAGTCCACAGAATTGGAAAATTGTCTTTCTTTTGATTATTGATGTACATGGCTGATTTAATAAAAAGAATCTGGATGATGCATAGAATTGGAGCCTCCATGTACTCCCTACCCAGTACAGAATAAATCAGCTTTCAAATATACTTCATACGGAAAGAGTTGAGTAAGACAGACAAGGTTAACTGGGGGAAAAAAAAAGGCTGACTATCAGGTAAATAATGCACACTGACTGAAATGATGGTAGAAAATAAGAGTGTTGCAGATTTATGGGTGAATTTATGTAAGTATTTGTCAGTGAGAGTGAATCTGGTTGACTTCCCAGAAATACCAAAGTACAAATAGGAGATCTGCTAAACTAGGCTTCTAACATTAATATCCCATCAGGGACAATTATTTGTGATACCATTATCCAGGAACAGGAAAAGGGAAAATAGAAAGGACCAAGTACCACATATGTATATACAGGGACAGCTAAGGCACTACCTCTACGAGATGTTTCTAAATTTTATCTTACAGAGTCAACCCTCTCTGCACCCTCCTGACATATTACCCAAGTGTCCCAAACCACACCCTTCACCCACTGCACCTTACCCCATTCTTAACCATATGTTGTACAGCAACACTGCATCAGTCCAAAGCAGGACCTCAGCCCCAGGACCCTCCCTCCCACCTGCCCATTATACCTCTGGAACCAATGACCCCCACCCTCCATCAGTCTCCTCTTTCCCTTTGCCATCCTAAAATCACCTCAGTTCCAATCCCCAAAAAGCAGCAGAGGGGAGCCATGTGCTAACCACTACCCCCCATGTCAGTGGGCCATGAGCCATTGCCCCCACCCCTGCCCAGCCCAGGGTGACTGGCATAATACAGATCTGCCTGGCACCAATAACAAATTTCATTGTCTTGGATTATAAAGAACCAGCCTTTTGAAGCTCAGTTAACATTAACAACTCGGCATACATCACTTGTCTCTAGAAGGGTGCAGGCATTTATTCCCTATAATAAAGTCTGAGGAAAGCGAAGTATACCTGAAGCAACTATAAATACTGAAAAATTCTTCACCTCCCTGTGGCAAATGCTACATCTTCTAACAATTGCATTTTGTTCTGGCACTTGCTTTTAGCCGAGCTTTTTTAAGAGCGTCAGACCTTTTCGATCAACATTGTATCTTACCAAGAACATCATGAGACATCAATAGAATTATGGTTCCAGTGGTGGCCATCTGAAGAACAGGTAGAGATGTCATTTAAGCCTATCCATTAAATGCTACTGAATGCCCACCAGAAAACAGCTTAGATTTTATACTTTCATTTCAGCTACTGTATGAGAACATCTGCAGGCAGTTCTGGGACAAAAGTTTAAATACAGTTCTATAAGCAAATCTAAAGCTCATATCACTTCAGTGACCTCATGTTCTTAATTGGTAATGCAATGACAAAAAGACTTTGCACAGTGCATATAAACGATCATTTCCAGCAAAGAATGAGGATCCATTTTGTTTAGAGACTGTGCAGCTTTTGTAGATTTTTAGGGAGTAATTATGCATTCCTAACACTGAGCAGTGCAAAATGTTCTTTAATGCACTTCAGAGATTTGTTAGGGTTGTAACCAGATCATAGGAGTTATTCAATTTCAAACTCCATGGCAATGTGTTGAGAATGTGTCAGAGTGGAGGTATGGTTAGGAATGAACTGAAAGGAAAACTGCTTTTTGCTGCCTGATCAAAGGTATTGCAAAACTTCTATAAAAGCTCTCTAGTCCTATCAACGTAGATTTCAAATACATTGGAAAATTCCACAAGAATAAGACCTGCTTATGGTCTGTGAGCTATTCCTACCCAGTTTAAGTCTTATTTTAGAAAATCTGAGCTGTCACCACACTATATCAAGCTTGCTCATCCAACTCTTCCATTTTGATGGATGTATTTAGGTCTATGTAACTAAACTTTGCCCCTTTCCATCCAAGGAAGAAGGAAAATAACATCATTTACATACCCGAGGTGACACAAACTGTCACATTCGCATATCAAGCCTTGTAATGGAACTCAGTGCACATTTGCATGCTGATTTTAATAAACACCGTGAAACCAGGAAAGTTCTGGACCTAAACTCCCTCATTGGCCTAAATGGTTAGCCTGAACAACAAAATCCCTTGAAATAATTCTGTCAAAATTCTAGTACTGCAATCTGTAGCAATCACTTTTAAATTTAGTTCCATATTCTTTTCAGGTAAAATGTCTGTTTTCTTTAAGCCCTCATCCCATACCTGCAACTTAAGGAAAATATGTTCATTAAGCTGTAGGGTCATAAGCTCAGCAACTATGAAGTCAGCCTATCTTTTTATTTATTTATTTTACTGCTATTCTGAACTGCATCCACACTGTCTAAACTCATTAAATCAAACTTGAGCCACTACATCATGTCCTCATGCTGTTGGTCACCTGCAACCAAGATCCATCATTATTTTCTGTTTTAATTACTTTTGGTTCCATTGTTTCACAGACTTAATTCTACTTGTCCCATTTATCTCCCAGTGACACTACCAGTCCCTTCAGCTTCCCAACCCACTTGATACCACTGCATTTCTGTCTATTTTCACAAAGTTTCTAGGCACTCCCTGGTGTACATTGAGCAAAAAGCTATTGTCACTTACTCTATCAGTCACTGGGCTGTCAAACAAGTTGGAGGTGCATTATTTTTTTAATACCTCCTCAAGCTGACAAGATTGAACTAAATTGCGTTATTATGTACTTCAGCACAAAAAGATGGCCTGAACAAATCCTGTAGTTCCCTACACACACTTTTTCAGGGAACAGGGCAGTTTATTTTTACAATATCACTACCATCAATTGCCTGTATCTTTCTTCCAGCATGATCACATCTGGAAAGCTAATTGTGATATTAAGTATAGTCTTTCTGCCTGTCTGTCCTCAGGATAAGGAAAAGTCGAGAATGAAGCGTGGTATTACAATCAAGCCTGACACATGTACAGAGCATGACCTTCTCTGGGCTCTCAGATACTGTGATTTCCCAAGCCAAAGAGAGATAACAAAGTTAAAAGGCAAATATAAGCAGTACAGAATATGCTTGATGTATGATCACAACTCAACAAAAGAACTTTTTCTTACAAATTTTTCTGAAAAGAACAAAATTATTACTTTCCCAAGAAGGCAAGGCAAATTAGCTGCAGGACTGCAGAATGCTTGTGTTCTGTAACATTCTGCAGAGTTCATACTGCAATCCAACTTGCATGCAGAAATTACTGTCAGAAAAGGATCTTTTCAGAGGTAGGCAGCACTTCTGAAATCCAGTTTAGAATTTACCTTCAGAGGAGCAGAGTGAGTGGAAAAGTCTCAGCTCCAGCCCACCAGAACACTAGTGCACATCACAAGAAGAACTATTTTTAATATAACATGACAGATTGGACAATTTCTTCTCTACAAAAATTTCTTTACGGCTGACATGGATAATATATCAAAATCAGCCCTTGAGAAGTTGTTCACTCTAGGACAGAAATTAGTTTATTATTTTGAAATATTTTTTTTTGCAAAATTTATGCATCTTTCCATGCTTGGCCAATGGTTACACGGAAGCAAATATCCTAACCCACGGAGGAAGGCAGGAAGGCAGGGGGGTGGGGGAGGGTGGGGGTTATCTCGCAACAAACAAAACATTCACAGAAACAAATACACTAACCTATGAGAGGATGATACAACGACCATTATTTCTTTTTTTCAATGTGCACTTCTATACTAAACTGACGTTGTATTCTATCTTTTGAGCAACAGTTCCCTATCGCATGACAAAAATGGGTCTGGTGTTCAGGACCCTGGACAGCGCACGCACAACATCAGGTTTCTTTTTCATTTTCTTTTCGAGCCCCATCGCTCTGAAGAACAGGAATAATCATCTGTCTCAGCACAGCTTATAGCTTTACCCCAGTGATTCAAGCTCATAATTTCTGCTTGTGCTAGAGCACATCTTTCTGCAAGTCATTCCACCTTGAGATAAATGCTAATTGTTAAAGAACTGTTTTCACTGTTAAAACCTTGCATTTATTCTTACTGCCATTGTAACTAGCTTCAGCTTTTGCATTTTATCATCACAGACCTTCTAGCCATTGGCAATACTCACCAGCTGTGAATAAATAATTTCTGCCTAGATAATCAGTAAGAAGCTGAAGAGTGAGGTCCTTCAGTCTCTCATTTTGGGATAGCTTTTCCAGAACCCAGACCATTTTCTAAACTCCCTCAGACATTTCATCATTCAGAATACAGAATTCAACTGCATGTTTCATCAAAGCTAAAAGTAAAAATATTATCATGTCCTCAATTCTACTTAATATTCACTTAATCCCATGGCAGCTTAATTGTTTCACCACACCAGTGCAGGGCAGGCTGCATGCATGCCACCCCAGAGCACCTTCCAAGTGAATCTACATTCCAGCCTATATGCTTGACGGGCATCCTTTGTTCCTAACACCATGATCTTGTGCTCAATTATGTTAAAGCAGCCAAAGTATTCAAATAAGCCTATTTTGTTGAGGTGAACATAGCTGTTCTGCATAATTTGGATCATCATTGTTATTGCTTCTTCCAAATGTGGTCAGTTTGGTGGCTGGTAGCATGGCAAATCCTCACTAGCTTCCATTCATTAGGCCATCCTAAGACATGGAGCAGGAAGCAGACACCTAAGCTCTGCCCCTCTACACCTGACCCTTAAGGTTGTCCTCACAGATCGAGGAATATTGTAATACCTGTTAACTCTAGTCTGGACTTAGTGCTTGCTTTCTTTTAGGGTAATGCTTGTGCCCAGCATGTCCTATGTTATCACATGCCACCCTGTCAGGACAAGATTTTCCTTCTTCGCTGGCTGGCATGCAGGCCCTCGTGCTACCTGAGTAATTTGCTGAGAACCATTTCATGCTTTCTTCTAGGTGATAGATAAAAATATTGACAGGCACTAAGTCAAGAAGAGACCCACAGAACATATTACTTTTGAGGTACGTCTTGTGGCCTGGGGGTTGTTTTTGTAATCTATTTAATAAAGTTCTGTGTAGTTTTTGTATGCTGATAAATGTTTTTAATTACTTCCATGACAGTAAGTCAATTACTTAATGTTACAGCCCATTATCATAGTAATAATTTTCTAGCATCATTTTTAATCCTAAAAAAGAAAAAAAAATAAAACATATGTATAAAAAAAAAATCAAGATCAATTTTTCTGACAAGACCTAGCTTCCATAAAACTGAAAATAACGTTGCCATCTTTCAGGGTGGTGGTTGGGGTTTTTTTTTGTTGTTTTTTTTTTGGTCCCAGATCAGCCTTTCTGTGATTCAGAATTGAATTGGCACTTGGCTAATACATTTTGAAGTAGCATGAAATTAATGTTCTGTACTATATTTTGAGGGAATAAGTAAATCTGATTAGTATGAGACCTCCCTATCGTACACTGCAAATGCACTTTGCTGAAAGCTAGAACTATATCTGGAATATAAACTAGCTGAAACTTAGGAAAATTATCAGCAACTTATGCAGAACTATATATAACTATCTGTTAACTAGTTATAGCAACATTTTGAGTCAGAAATATTATTGAGGGGGAAAAAAAGCAGGTTGGCTTGAGAGTGGGAAAGGTCCCCTATTCTTACTCTGGTTAACTTTGGAGGGTTGAAAGCAATTGCTGAAGGTCAAATTTTGAAGCCACTAAGTCCATCTCGAAAAGCAGAATAAAAATAAATTTATGCATAGCTATACATACCTGGATTTAAAAAATGCAACACTGTTCCTTCACTTTTACACATGATACAATATTTTGAGAGTATTTTTCAACCTTTCTTCTTTATTTGTTTATTTTCATTGAAAGTTTGGTATACAGAAAAAAACTTTTTTCTTATGTCAACATGACACCAAAGCAAGCTTTTGCTTGGCGTTTGATTTATTCCTGTTCAGAGGATAAATTTATGTTCAACATATTCAGAATTGTCTCAGGACCCAGCTGAAGGACTCTCACTCTCAGCAAAACAAACAAACAAAAAAACCACCCAAAACTGGTCATTGCTCACATAAGTCATTTGCTTTATAAAAGCTTAAATGACATTTTTGATGCATGGTCCAAGTTTCAGCCAACTTCAACATGAGGATAATTTTCTAAAGAACCAAGTATTGCAAAGCTTTAATTTTCAAGTCAGAGCTTACAATAATCACTAATACATTACAAAGAGAGTAAATTGCAAAGCAAACATTTATAGAGGCAAAGAAATAGAGCAAAGAACAATGATAATCCTATATTTTACCATCAAGAGTCCAGCAAGACTTTTGTTGGAACTCAGAGGTCTTCAGTCAAACTTAAGCACTGTGTCCAGTTTGCTTAGATTTATTTCTATTTATTCTTCCACTGCAGTCAATGAACTAATAACCACTCGATCAAATAGAAAACATAGAATCAGTTTTACAAACATGCTTTTGAGTTTTCTGGTATTATCAGTATATGCATGACACTGCTGCCTTAAAGATAGCTGAGACTGGTGTCCTTTGTACTGCATGCTGTACACACATGTAATGAATGGTGGCACCTGCTCTGAAAATCTTATATTCTTTAAGAAGAAAAATGTAGGGGAAAAAAAATAGAGGTGGAAGAGAGAAAGAAAGCAAGGCAGAATCAAGGAGACATAAAGGGCCTCTCCCCAAAACAAACACAAAGCAAGCCAGGGATAGTCCTAAAAATATAATCATGTCTCAAAACTTCCAGTCAATAAATTTGTTCAGTAAACTACACTATCTACAATTACAAGTTTTATTAAATTCCAAACTCATGATAAATTTGCAAATAAAATGACTTTAAGTTTCTCAACCCTTTCCCCCCCACTTTCTCTCTCCCAGCAAACTCCTTTCCCAGCTCTCCAGCGAACAATCATTGCAGTCCATCTACCTAGGCTTAAAAATAAAAACAAAAATTAGCAAGTACATACTACGCATTTCTTGAGAATCAATATGGTGTTACAGTTTAACAAAAGTGACATGATAATGGGTTACAGTGAGATGAAATAAAATCCTCTTGCTAAACCTAACTGTAGGACACCATGGGAATACTACATGAATCTTCATATTCATGAAGCTTAATTATAGCAAAATAGCCAATCTGTAAAATACAGCTACGTTCAAGTACTGATTTCAAGACTAAAACATGAACAAAGAGAAGATGTTTCCCAGGAGATGTTTCTACAAGATGTGCAGAAGCACAAATGTAAGCAAAAATCAAAAAAGACAGATCAACAGATACTACAAAACATGGAAGAACTAGAGCAGCAGCCAAGGAAAAATTTAACATACATTTGGGAATTACGAGAGTTGAAAATATAGTATTACTGTATGGCATAAAAGGTCTACAGCAGCTGCACTGCATGTTACCTGGCTATCACAAAAAAACACCAAGTAAAGAACAAACCAGAAAGATTGCAAAGCAGTAGGGGTCAAAGAACATGCATGTCTTTGCCAGGAACAATAGCACACACTTCTCATAAGTCACATTTTCTAAAACAGTGGTCAAAAAGGACGTATTATGTCATTTGTGGTGACTCATCAGTTTTTGCCACTTCTTCAGATGCTGCCAATGTTAGCCAGGACATAGCAATTAATGTGAAAGGGAAAACGTGAAAATCCCAGATTGGGGGCACCGTTCCAGTCTGAAGACAGAACAATTAAACGAGGTGTGCAGACACATTGCCAATATATATTATGGGAGGGTCAGAGCAGAGAGTCTATGACACTCGTTTGCCACTGAAGACCTTGGAAAGGCAGCAAAGTGTAGGTTGGGGACTTGCTAGGGGACAGTTTTAGAGTAACACATTTTGATGTGAACCTGTGATTGTGAAGGGCAGAAAGTTCAGTCCCGGATGCAGGCACTGGATCTGAAGTAACTAACACAGTGAAACACAAAGTTGAGAGATAAACGGTGACATGAGTTAATCATCGTGACCAAAGGTGACTAAACATTGGTGACATTGAAGAATACTTGAATACTTAAATTTAACCTCTGAAAACTTCAGTGGATAAGGACAGACAATAACCAAATATCCTGAAGAGCAGTTGCAGGAAGGAGAAGGAAGGGGGCAGAGGAGGGAGTGAGTAGATCCACAAGACTTCTTCCTTTGATCCACTACAGGACGATGGCCTAGGAGGATGCCAAGAAAGGGCATTCCCCTGGCAGCACCCTTTCTCTTTCAGGTGGAAGAGAAAAACATTGTCACTATACAAGTGATTTCAGGCCAAAGTCATTTGGCAAGAATGCACAGTTATCTGCAAGGGTTGGCAACGGGCCCATAGTCCAAAAGGTTTAGGCTCAATTTCTCCACGGTAACCAGTAAAAGTGTTATATCTATTCCTAAGTCCATGACTCATACTTCTCTGGACAGCAAATGCTATTAAGTAGTAAATATCTAAATAATCTCTTCGAGAGACTTCAGGTCTGTGTGGGTATCAGCTGGGATAGTCAATTTTCTTCCTAGTAGCCACCGTGTTTGGATTTAGCATGAGAATAACGTTGATAGCACATATTGCTTTAGTTGTTGCTAAGTAACGTTTATAATTAAGTCAAGGAATTTTTCCACTTCCCATAGAAGCTGAGAGGGAGCATAGACAGGACAAACTGGCCAAAGGAATACTTCATAACATAGATGTCATGCTCAGTATATAAATGGGGGTTGGCCGGGGGGCAGGAATCCACGATTGCTGCTCCAGACAGGCTGGGCAAATGATTATTAGGTGGTGAGAGCAATTGTATTGCATCACCGTATTTTGTATATTCTTTTACCATTATTTTTTCTCTTCTGTTACTGTTCTATTAAACTGTCTTTACCTCAACCCACAAGGTCTTTTTACTTATTTTTCTCCCTCTTCTCCCTACTATACCGGGGGAGGGAGGGAGGTAGTTAGCGGACGTGTGCGTGGTCCTAGTTACTGGCTGGGGATAAACCACAACAAAGTCCTAGAAAGGGGCAGGAACTATAAGATTTGAATCTGCATTTCATTAACCTGTGGTTAACAAACTGAATTTGTTGTTCCCCTAAGGGACTATTTCCACCTCACTTGTTTTTTAAACATGCTGTTCTTTACCCACCTTCCCAAGCAAATCCTTCAGCCAAATTAACATAAAACGTGATAGACTGTAAAAACCTAAGAAATATTTAGAGCTACTTTTCTATTCCTATGAATATCACTCAAACCTTCTCATTTAGAATGTAACTAACAAACTATTCCCTATGCTATTATAGATAAAATAATTTCAGAAAAGAATTACATACCAGATCACACCTTTGAATGAACAAAAAGTCCCAACGAATGCCTACATATTAGAGAGGTGACTTGCAAGAACTAGCCATAAATCCTGTAATTTCAGAAGGGAGAGGCAGCAAGTCCAGCAAGATTTATCTTCTGTCAAGGTGTCTGTGAGGTGCTTCCTTGCACTCTCTTATTTCAAAAAGCACATCAACAGGAATTAGAGAATAGAAGATTAATGCAGGGGAAAAACTGCAGAAGAAAACTGATCTTTCCTTTGGGACTATTTGTTCTACAAGTTTAAAATACAAAACACACACCATGTTATCAATAATTCTTAAAATATAATGGTAGCAATGCAAGGGAGAAAAATAATGGGTGTTGTCTCAGTGTTAGCTTTAGCAGGAGTGGAAGATTGGTTCCACAAGGCAAAATGTGGGATCTCAGTCTTCAGTCCTCTACAGAGCACTGAGCTTTTCCATAAACCTTGCTTTCTACTGTGCATGACAAAATTTTTCCTAATGAACCATAGTTCCTTTCAGCCTTCCTACAAACATACACAGAAAAAGTGTTGTTTCCTAGCTCCAGACAGCTTTTGTTGCACAAAGAGCTTAAGAACTGCCTTCACTAAAAAATCAGAGATTTAAAAGCTCAAAAGTGTTCATATTTTTCTTGGCTTATATTTGCACTTAGTAGTAAACATAAGCCAGGAGCAGTATTTGTTTCCATGAACGCTTCTGAAGATACACACTTCAGTGTAGAAACAACCCTCAGAAATGTCTGTCAAATTTAAGTCTGTAAGCTCACTCCTTAGTGTCTGTACCTGTACACTTTTTTTTTGTCACCGTCTGCATGAAAACAAACAGATCTGATATGCTTTGGCATCAGCATTTTGTTTTAAAAGGAGGCCTGCCTTAAGGCCATCTGCACTACTAACCTTTGCACATCTATTTTACTGCAGTAGTATACTTACCCCACAATGCTACAATTTTGAACACAGAAGCAAGAATTTCTTAAGTCAGAAATGAGGGATCAACTGATTGCCTGCAACTGTTGCAGTGTAGAAGGGGTTTTACAAAACATAGAAAACACTGAATTTTGTGAAGGAAAGAAAACAAAAACTTTATTTTTCTTATGTTGAAGACACTAAAATATCCACCTTCTGCTCATCCACTCTGTGTGGCAGCACAAGCTCAGCTTTTAAAATTACAGTTAATTACCTGTAACCCCTTCACACTACTTGCCATTTTAGTAAACTCCACGACCCAGTGCTCTCTCCATCTGGAGACATTTTCATCCCAAAACTCTCCAAATGCAGTGTTTGCAGTCATGGCAGGAGTTTCCTTCTTCCTGTCCTCACCCCAGACACTCCCCCTGCAACCTTCTCACCTTGGATTCAACTGAACACGCTCTGATCAGTGTCCAGCAACGCCCCTCATCCAAAGCTCAGCGCTAATTTTGCTGCTTCAGCTTTCTTTCCTTACCAGACACCTTCAAGTCAAACACCATGATCATCTTTGCAGGAGTCTTCTCCTCCTTGGGGCTCTGCAACCCTTTTTGCCCCTAATTCCTGCATCATTTAGAGACTCTTCCTCAGCCTGACACATACAGACATTCACACAAAACTCTGCTTTGGGAGATGATTTGCTTTTATTTTGAAACCTAAACTGCAACTGCAACACTTGCACTGGCTTATTTAAGGCAAGATGACATGAGGCACTTACACAGTAATAAAGCTAACCCATGGTTTGAGATAAGGCCTTCCTTCTTACCAAATATCGGTCACCATCCAGTGTCTCTGAGTGTTGCCCTCACTCAGAAGGAACCAGAACTGCTCCAGCATGCCAAGCATATGCCCGAACAGCTAGGACACTTGTGAGGTTCAAGGACTTTTTTTGGGTCCTGGAGGTTCCAGCTTTTACTTCCATTACTGAAACAAAATTCTGAGTTGCCACTGTTGTGGTAGTTAGGTGCATTTGTAACAACAGCACCTCTAAGCTTTTTTGTATTTATTATAAGCACACTAGATACTGTTATTTTCAAGTTCATAGAAGAGTAGCTAGATATTCATAGTATCATAGAATCATTTAGGTTGGAAAAGACCTTTAAGATCATCAAGTCCAACTGTTAACCTAATACTGTCAAGTCCACCATTAAACTATGTTCCTAAGTGCCACATCTACACATCTTTTAAATACCTCCAGGGATGGCGACTCAACCCCTTCCCCAGGCAGCCTCTTCCAATGCTTGTTAACCCTTTCTGTGAAGAAATTTTTCCCAATATCCAATCTAAACCTCCCCTGGTACAACTTGAGGCCATTTCCTCTTGTCCTATTGTTTGTTACTTGGGAGAAGAGAACCACCCCCACCTCGCTACAACCTCCCTTCAGGTAGTTTCAGTAGAGAGCAATAAGGTCTCCCCTGAGCCTCCATTTCTCCATGCTAAACAACCCCAGTTCCCTCAGTTGCTCCTCATAAGACTTGTTCTCCGGACCCCTCACCAGCTTCGTTGCTCTTCTTTGGACACATATCAGTAGCTTGCAAATTACTTTTGATTAAATAAGTAACAGAAGTCAGAAAAATATTTGCACATGGGGAGGAGATATTTTTAATTTACTCAGAAGCTCTCCAGTTTCTCATATCCAACCCCAATGTCTGTCTTACACTGACCTGGATTTTGCAGATTTCTAAGTAGTAAGTGGAATTTTGCTTGCAAGCAATTTAATTTAGTCCATGATGTATTACCTGGATCTAAATTTTATTTACAATTATATGACCTCTCCAGTGGTATATCTTTATGTGTTCCACTTTTTTTTTTTCCTCAGCTTGAGGACTTTTATTTTCACTCATGTATAAATACATTATGTTTTTTAAAAGTACTCCAAAAGCACCTGCCAACAACCACACACCCCCCTGTATTCCACTATTTAATTGAGCATCAACTTTTTGCACTTTAGTAACATCCTGAGCAATGCAAAAGCCGTACTTTCAGCTGCTTAAACCTGCAAGTGAAAAAATGTCAACTACATATACTTTGAAAGACATTGTATTATGAAAACCATTCTTTTTTCACAAAATATGACCCAGAAAGCCCATGGCTTCATTACCTACATGGAGCAGTAATGTCTTTGGATGCTTCCAATAGCTATTTTCTAACCTTCAAGATTTTAGTTCTGTAACTTTAGACACTGGAAAAAAGGAAAGCCCAGATTACCAAGCAACAACACCTGTTATTCAAATGCTAATTTTAATTTAAATATAAAAGAAAGAATAACATTTGCATTTAAACTGCAACGATTAAGCTCTGAAGGGCCAGAAATTAAGTTACTTATCTTTTAGGGGGATTTTATAAATCCCTGTCTCAGTAACAAGTGCTGAATAGAAACAAAATAGACTAACTCTGGTCTTTGCTTATTATATTTTTACATCTTCAAAATAGGAGACCATAGTATTTATGATTATAAAACTGTTCCCATAGCAGACATTGCTAGGTGCTCACTATAATACAAATGGAAAAGTATGAATTGTTCCGTCAGTGCTATAAAAAATAGGAAAAGAAAAAAGACAAATATCTACCTAAGGAGCTTGCCACCTAGTGCAGAAAAACCAGGCTAGATGTATGGTTCAAAATAGCATTAGGTTTCAAAATGGATCTGAGGCAAAAGAAGAAGTGCAATTCTGAAGAATATAATATGCAGTAATACATTCTGTGTCTTAGATACCAAGATCCATCAGTTGTGTTCAAATTTAATCCTTTATAGTTTATTGCTTTAGCTAAAAATAGGCTGATAGGGCAAACAAAGGTTTTCCTTCAGCGTGGATTAAATACTTTGAGCTACTCACAGGAAGCATTCTGCCTTTTCTATCCCCCAGTCAGGGAAAAAATTTGAAAAAGTCAATTTTGATTCATGCT